>WNWU01013599.1:4478012-4549975 GCA_012654045.1 Ptyas mucosa
TTTTGCTGTTAAACCCAGCATAATCATTTCATTTTACTGTTAATCCCAGCATAATCCTTGTTGTTTTTGCTGTCATACCCAGCATAATCATTTTTGGTTTTTTGCTTTTAAATCCAGCATAATCATTTTTATTTTTGCTGTTAATTCCAGCATAATCATCTTAATTTAACTGGTAATCCCAGCATAATCGTCTTTTTGTTGTTATCATCCATCTATACATTACTTATTCCCAGTTAATCATATTATCATTATCTTTTTTATGACAGTTTAACATTGAGACATAGTTCTTACTTCAAACACATCTTTGTATGCATTTATGAATCTCTTTTAACATAATTTGTTTCTCTTATATTCTAATTCCCATCAGTATTTCAATTTTATGTATCTATAATATATTCTTCTCATATTCCTATTCATCCATATTTATCTATAAGAACCTCCTTTTTATTATTACTATCCACCTATACATTGTTTTTCCATTTTTAATCACATTTGTTTTAATCTTCTTTTCCTTTTTCCAGCCGTGTATGCCTTATTTCTTCATGTTCTCGCCTGCTAGCATATATTTCATTTCATTTTCAAAGTCTTCAAATTTTGTCCTCCATCTATCATTTTAATTCTTTTTCTTACTTTTATTCCGGATAAAATGTATCAAGTTCTTCCTTCTCTTGTTCCTGCGCCAAATCCTTCTCTTATTTCTGTGCCAGTTTTTAAAGTTGTTATTATTCCAATTATGAGAGTTCCATTATAGTTTCCCTTTCTTTTCACCAAAATCAAGCTGCCTGCAGACAAGAAAAAAAACCTCCTCCACAAAATCCCATGGCTATTATCTGTGGAGTTCAAAATTTTCCATAACAAAAGACAGGTTACAACGTTCCTTTTTGAACCAGAAAGTGTCTCTCTACAATCCACAGTTTCCATTAGTCATGCAAGTATCCATTTTATTTCAGTTATATAACAGTCCAATTTAATTAGTCGTCTTCTTCTAATTTTAAAACTATCCAATCCTCTATCCAGCTCAAATTTTAAAACTCTATCCAGTCTTTTCACCATGTCTCAAAATTTATTTTTCCCAATTGGTTCTGTTCAAAAATTAGTTGTTTATCGGGTCTTTGTCTCTTTAAAGTTACATTTTAAACTTTCCATTGCCCCTTTGTTATACAGCCACTGTTTTATGGCTAGGGGGTCTTATGGTTAAAAATATTGCTGTAAGCGTTGTTACAAGCCTGGGTTGGTTGTCACTCATCCGGCTTCAAAAAGCTCTGTTTCAATCCACTTCCCTCCTGCACATCTCTTAGCCCGGTTGTCCCAGCTTTGTGGCAGCCGCTATGGCTGCCGCCCCCGCCGCCAACTCACAGAGGGTTCCCTCTGACCTCTGAGGAACTTGCCTGTTCCTCTTGGTCATCCGAAGCACCCCTCTTTCTTCCCTGTCCCTGCAGTACAGTTCTGGTCCGAAGACCCATCGGCAGCAGTTCAACAGCCAGGGTTTTTGCAGCGCTCGTCAGATCCCGCTATTTCCCCGACTGTCTCGCCGCGATGCCAAATTGGAAGTTAGCCTTCCATCCTTCTGAGATGGGTAAAATGAGGACCCAAATTGTTGTGGGCAATATGCTGACTCTGTAAACCGCTTAGAAAGGGCTGTAAAGCATTGTAAAGTGGTATATATGTCTAAATGCTAGTGCTATTGCTTATTTGGTTGTTTTTATGCTGTTCTAGATGCTGAATTATTCTTTGTTTTAATTCTTTTTGTGGTAGAAAACTTTGTTCTTTCTTAGGAGAAGGCAGAGGATAGGGTGCCTGGTTTGGAAATGAAAATATTCAGTATCTATGCTGTGAATTCACAGCTATCGGTTCTTTAGCTGGTCTTGGCCTTCATACACACAGAGTTCTTCCCAAAATATGGGTTTGGCATGTCAAAATTTTGGCAATGCCTTGAATCTGCTGTTGTGTCTCAACAGAAAGAGAGAAATAATTCTATATCCCCCACCCCATCAAAGCCATTCTGAACAGTAACACTCAGCAGCTGCACCAAGGCTAGGCCTGAATTGAATCAACTTCAATCCTAGGTCACCACTGCCAGTCAAAAAGGCCACCTTGTACCATTCCCCAAGGGATGGTTACCTTGCAGTCAGCACTCCCCGGGATCTGATTGCGTCACTTACCTTCAGGCAATATCTTTTGTTGTTGTTGTTGTTGTTGTTGTTGTTGTTGTTGTTGCAGACCCCTGCAGCTTATATGAGGCTGCTCTAGGTCACATGAGGCCTTCATTCTTTTTTTTTATTTTTTATTAAAAAGTTTTATAAGAATATATTTTCTCCCCCCCTATTTTCTTATTAAACATAATACATTACAATTACAATCATTTGTTTCTTCATTTTCTTACAGTTTAGTAACATTTCACATTTCCCCCCCTTCCCCAACACATCCAACCCCCCTCCCCAACCCATCCAACCCCCCTCCCCCCCCACCCTAGACCTCCCGGAGCAGAAACAGGGTATTGCAATAACAAACATATGCTAAAATATACTAACATACTATGAAAATCAAAATTTCCCATGCACTCTTTTAACTCCCCTTTTTTAAATTCATCAACCTCCCTTTTACAAATTCTAAGTCAATTAAATTAAATTCTTTTTTCCTAAATATAAAAATCAATTCATTAACTTAAAAATATTACAACATTAAAAAGAAAAATCCTTTTTACTTAATAAAATTAAACCTTTTAAAGACCTTAAACTTTTTATCTCATATAGCTTTTAAAATCATCAGTAAGACTTCTTGAATCATTTCTACAAATATAAATTTCCCACAATCACAAACACTATTCATTTTCAACATTTCTATAATAAGACTTAAATTATTATCCATCCTTTTTACTTATTAAAATTAAACCTTTTAAAGATCTTAAACTTTTTATCTCATATACCTTTTAAATAATCAGTAAAACTTCTTAAATCATTTCTACAGATATAAATTCAAAACTTTCCGGAGAGTATCCTTCAAGTTTTTGTTTAATCATTATAGTACCTTCATAACATTTAAAAAGTTATCATTTTTGTATATAAAATATCCTTGCTTTAAAATAACCTTTAAAAACTGCCAGTTTAATTAAACTTTTTCTTCTTTTTCTTGTATTTTTTCCAGTCTTTTTCCATAATTCTTTCAACATTCCTCCTGCCCCTCCTTTTATTTTTAAAAATTTCTTAGCCTTGATTTGAGGTTGATGCATCATGAAAACTCGTTTTCTTTTTGTAGTCTTTTTGTTTGGCTTGGGCTTAAAACCCCCATTTCGTTCTTTCTTGCTTGTATAGTCCAACAGTTTACTCCTTTGTTTGTAAAACCACAAATTATTGCCCAATAGATTATCCGCTTGTAGCAATAGATCCAGTTCTAACTCTTCTGTAGGCTGAGTGGAAATGTCTGCCAAAGCCTGTTTCCATTGTTCCTTCCTGCAGTTCAGTCCCAACAACCTGCTGTTCTCTCTCCAAACTCTTCTGTTTAATTTCATCTTGTTTTTCCTCCAACAAATCACTATTATTCCTCCAATTATTTTTATGAGAAGTTCTTTCAATTAAAGCCGAAATGTTAGTAGTAAGAGAATCTAAAAGTTCTTGAAAGATTTTTGTAATTACACCTTGGGAATTTGCTGATTCACCAGGCAATAATCCAGCAGGTCTAATATCAGCCATATTTCAACTTGTACTTATTCAGCTGTCAGGCAAAATCCATATATAAACCACACAATCTAGGCATCTAACTTGTTTAAAGTCAATACCCAATTATTTTCCATTCCTCTTCCACTTTACAGTGTAATCCGGTAGCTCTGTCTCTGTTGCAAATGTTAACAAGCGCTAACAATCACTTTCACTAGTAGATTTCCTCCACGCCCTCAGGCACCATTTTTTCCCTGTTTCAAATGGAGTTAAAGTTTTCTCTGCCTTCATTTCTGTTCTCCTGATCTGCTCAGCCAGCACCTGAGATTCATGTTACAAATAATTCTTAAAATTATATTACTCATAAATGGTTTGAAATTGAGTTGCTGGGGTGGTCGCAGCTTCTTGCTCTGCTTCAGCAGAGTCGTTCCGGGTCTGGAGCTGCTTGGCTGATTTCTGGGGAGTTCCCACACTTCACACCCCAGAGTTTTCTCTGGGGGGCCTTGGGGAACTCTACCCCCACCAGCCGGCTCTTCACTCTCCCCTTTGCCCTGGGAGAGACTTTCAAGCCTCCCAACAGCGTTAGCCGGCTTTTTCGGGGGCTTTTACAAAACCACGGAGCGGACGCTCATGTTGGAGTGTCCTCGAAGTTTCGCGGCGCCACCGGACGTCCTCATGAGGCCTTCATTTTTGAAGTGGCTTCAGAAATGCTCTTTTGCAGCCTCTAAAAGCTGCATAAAAGCATATCCCATTCTAACATGATTTTCAGAATATAGCTCTTGTGCTGCCTTCAGATGTCCAAAGATACACAAGAAGATACCCTATTTACACATGGCCTCCACAGCCTCAAAAATTGCACAAGAACAAGGTGTGTTTTCAAGAATAGTTGTCAGGTGTTGGTGAATGGCTAGTATGTTACCAAAATGCTATGGCATATCAACTTTGACACAGGTGTCATAGTTTTGCCATTACTGAATTAGTATTGGCATATTACATTCAGATCTAAGCTATGTTGCCTTTTGTAATTGACATTCCCACCAAATTTTCATTACTGGAACATCATAATTTTTACAGATTTTCCAGTGAATTTTTTGGCAACTGTACTATGTCATTATTTGTTTGATCTTGCATGAGCTGTGATCTGTTTCTTCTGCCTCTTTGCACAATCTGCACTTTGAATCATTTGATGATTTCAATTCAGGGCTAGATTATTCTATGTCAAATAGCCTGCTCTTTGACACACAAAATTACGGTAATTGTCAGATTATTTCTTTAATGTTCCAGTTTTATGCTATTGCGAGGTTTTATCCTTACCCATTTTGATCTTATGTAGAAATTGGCCAAATAATGCTTTTGCTTGACTGCATTCTGTTTATGTTTTTATTATATTATTTTGATACTCATATTTTGTTTTCTGCACATTCATTAAGGTCCACTTTTTAATTTGCATCAGTGCTTGTCCTTGGCTTTCTTTTAAATAATCAGCCAGTGCATGGTTTTTTTTCTTCAATAGTTTGACTTGAGGTAAACCTCTATCTCCATTTCTGTAGGACAGGTATACAATATCAATATAACAGGAGAGATAAAATGAATAACAAATAATCAACAGTTTTCTTGTTTTGTAGTCCAAACTATCCAGTTAAAATTCCAACAGTATATCACATCATGGGTATAGCCTAGATAATAATGATTTTGAAGGTGTTTCCATCATCTTCAGCACTTTTTTCACTCTGGATGTATTATTTACTAATCACATTTTAACTTGTTCATGTTCGATGTTATCCAACTGTAAAATATTTGTAGGCTTCTTCATGATGACTCCTGATTGTTTCACCTTTTTAATTCTATTATTATTCATGATTTTATCTCAATTTATTGCTACTGTAGTACATTTCTTTAGGCCAAGTTCCATTGCTGTGTCTGTGCTAAAAATCCTTAAAGTAATTTATCCATGACTGACAACAGTTTGTTTTTTCACAAAGCTACAGATTATCCATATAAATCAAATGTGAGATTTTATTAGCATATTTGATGTTTGATAGCCACAATTTCTTTTTTAATTATTATTATGTGTCATTTCCCTTCACCTATTAGTTTATCCTGTAACATTACATCTAAGGAGAGTTTCTCTTGGACATGAGAAAATATCTACATTAAGTTTTGGGGAAGAAGCCAGTGCATTTTTTTATCTTTTAGGTTAATACAACAAGGTATCACATTGATTGAAAAGAATTATTTTGCTATTCTATCCACCCTAATAAGCTTGTTCAACTTCAATTTTTTTTCCTGCCCAGGAAACATCCTCTTGGTAAATGGTACTGCTTGTGGTGAAATTAAAATCACTGACTTCGGCCTCTCAAAAATCATGGACGATGACAGTTACAATTCAGTTGATGGAATGGAGCTGACATCTCAAGGAGCTGGTACATACTGGTGGGTATATAATCTGTTTTTTGTCTTGCACAGTCCATAATATTTTAAAAATACATATCATTAAAACTAGAGGAAAAACAGAGAAAAACATACATTTTTCCAAAAGGTTTTTGTAAAGTAGGAGAAATAATGAGAACAGTATATTCAATTACTATATCAAAATCAGTTTTTAGAGGAAATTAGGTATCTTAGTATGCAAAACAACTCAGAAAATAGTTCTCTAGAATGTACATTCTGAGTTCTCTAGGGAACCTCAGAATATTCTATTCCTAAGTAATTGAGTTTTGCACATCCTTAGTTTTTCCAATTCAATTAACAATCTGACATATTGAAAAGATTTTTCAAAAGATTCTTCTTCTTGTGCCATATCTGTCATCGGATGTTGGCGATCCGATTTTATCACAGCCACATGAAAAAGTGCTGCTGAGTTTTGTCAAAAACAGTCTCTTAGATTTTGAAGAATGATGTTCTTCTGCCTGGAACTCGTTTGCCTTCAATCTTTCCCTGGAGGATTAAATGAAATGTGCTGTATTTTTCCAGGTGTCGCATCGCATCTCCAAAATATTCTAACTTGTTTTTTTATAGTTTTGATGATTTCCCTTGGCTTTCCTAGGCAGCTTATCGCCTCCTCAATTCAAAAGCTTAGACACATGTAAATATTTAAGGGATCTTCTTTGTAAAATTTATAGCAGAATCCTTAGTGATTTTCAAAGACCTATTTGAATATATGAGAAAGACCACCTCTTGCCTCATTTCCAAACTATGGACATCTCGGGACAACAGAAAAAATATTCTGGGAATATTTAAGGGAAAAATCATTGCAAAAGATGTGCTTACCGTATATACTCGAGTATAAGCTGACCCGAATATAAGCCGAAACCCCCAATTTTACCACAAAAAACTGGAAAAACTTATTGACTCGAGTATAAGCCGGGGGTGGGAAATGCAGCGGCCACTGGTAAATTTCAAAATAAAAAAAGACTGGTCAAAAGTGCAAGGACCTGTCAGAAATCACTTTTTTCAGCCCTCTGGGTAGTCCTTTTGTGCATATGGACTACTCAGAGGGTTGAAAAAGTAATTTTTGACTGGTCCTCACACTTGTGACCAGTCCTCGAACTTACGACTGTCCTCACATTTTACATTTTTGCCCTATTTTATCACCATTTCTCTCTCCCCCTCTCTTTCTCATTATTTTTCTCTCCCCCTCTTTCTCTCTCTCTTTCCTCCACTCACTCTCTCATTCTCTTTCTCCCCCCTTCCTCAAAGAGAGAGGTGGTAGGTTTGAGGAGAAAGATTGCTGTACAATAAAAAAGATGAAAGGGAAGAAAACCAACCCCAAACAAATATAAAGATATTAAGATAAAGAATGAATTGTTAAACTTTAAAGAATAAAAGAGAACAAATATGAATAAATAGCAATAATTAGAAACACACATACAAACATACAATGTATTTTCTTTGAACAGAATATTTGGCCGGTTCACAAATTTAAACAGTGTTTAGTCATTTCACTTAAATTTACAATTTCTATATTTCCTCTTTGCCATATTTATTCCTCATCTATTTTTTAAAAAACCAATATTACCCTTCATCCTCCTCTCTAATCTTAATCAAATTCAATTTTTCACTTCTATTCTATATTATACCCCTTCCCATTGTCATCTATTTTTATATCCATCCTCACATTGGTTAATTATGTAATATTACAGTTGTTCAATACAAATTCAACATTGTAATATAAATCAATTAGTTGTATAACTATCTTTTTTGTATATTAATCAATATGAACATGAATATTCCAATTATTTCCATGCAATCCAATTTCTTACAAATCAATTACCGGTAATTATATTTACCAATAATAATAAACCAAATAATTTCCCCCATATATTCTTCCAAACCACAACTTAACCATTTCTGCTTTCAACACAATATACAATTAATAGTATCTCAATTATTACAATTCCCTAGTTAAATAGAGCTTTTTCTTTTGTGTTTTAAAATCTTGAACTCTCTTCTTTTGCCATTTGCCCTGAATTTCCCATTGTTTGCACCTACTTTTTTTGATGAGGAAAAAGAAATCTGCCTTTCCAACGTTGCAAGCAAAAGAAAAAGAAGTCTCTCTCTGCCTCATTTTGTCACGTTGCAGCAAAGACCCTGCTTTAGTTTCAGTTTCGCTTTTTTAGCATAGCTGGGAGGGGGAGGGAAAATGCTCCAGCAATTTACCTCTTTGCAGCTAGCTAGCAACAGAGCCCCAGTAAAACAGCTGAGAACATAGCAGCTGAGAGTCGGGAGGCTCTTCAAATCAACTTATGGTAATTAACCTATACTGACGCTGAAAGGGGCTGTTTTTTCTATTTTTGCAGACAGGGGTCTACTCATTTGTTTTCTTTTAAAAAGGCATTTTTTTTCGTGACTTGAATATAAGCCGAGGGGGGCTTTTTCAGCCTAAAAAACGTGCTGAAAAACTCGGCTTATATTCGAGTATATACGGTATTTTTGTATATTTTTACTATGGAAATTAATTTGAAAAAATAATAAAAGTAATAATCATGAATACTTTTCTCTAGACTAGCTGATAGGTAGGCAGTCAGTATAGCTTACTACCACATCTAAATTTGTAGACCTGGAACAAAAAATTGAGAGAATAACAACCTATTTCAATATCCCAGTATTTCCTTTTAAAAGGCCCTATTATATCTGAGATGAAAATTACAGAACACTGGATAGTTTGTTCCAAGCTTGAAATACTCTTAATTTCCATTTCAAGTTCAAAACATTTTATCCACATTCTACACTTATTTGACTGCAGCTGTCTGTAGAATCCTGAATGGGTAATAAGGTGTCTGAGAATCCTGAATGGGTAATAAGGTGAACATTATAGCTGGCCACTGATACACCATGCACTTCCAAAGAAAAGCAAATCAGAAGTGTTCTGGTTATGGTAGTTTACTTGAAATATAAGATGGGTGATCTTTTGCCTGACCTGAACAAGTAAGCAATACTGTAAGATGTGGTCAGACTAAAGATCACTTGAGGATATGTACTTGGGGTATAGTGTCCTTTCCTTGTAAGCCAACAAATCAGTTGAAGCAACATTTGAGAATACTTGCTGTTTATCCTTTATCACCCAAATTGTAATGTTAGCTCTGGTTATAACATTATAAATAATACTCCAGAAAATGCAGATCATTGATATAAAACAGGTGTGAAGAATATCTTTGGAGCCCATAGGTTGAACATACAGAAGTGTGGCATAAAATCCACAGCATTTGCATATTGGGAAGTATAAGAAATTTGGCAGTAACTGTAATGTTTCTATCATTATTTCAGTAATTGGACATATATTAATAAAGCCAGCTGATTTCCTATGCTTAATTTTTTATTGTTTCAGAATAATTTTGCTATTTACAACTGAATTGTTCTAATAGAGAGCTGAAGTAGAGACATTTTATTCAACTTTAAATCAAAGAAGCAAATTAAAGCAAATTGGTATCTTGCTGCTATTTCTGCAACAACAACAAAAGTTAATGGAAATTTATAGTGGTTGTTTCAGTGTATGCCATATAGAACCAGAACATTCCCTGATAAGCAAAAAAAAAGGGGGGGGGTGTTATGAAATCAGTAATAGAACTTGGGTGAAATACATTCTGTGACATAAATGGTTAATGGTGAAAAAAATGGGCATTTAAAATAAATGTAGCTATTGCTCTCTCTTCCTCAGGTATCTGCCGCCTGAATGTTTTGTGGTTGGAAAAGAGCCTCCAAAGATTTCAAATAAAGTGGATGTTTGGTCAGTAGGAGTTATCTTCTACCAGTGTCTTTATGGCAGAAAGGTAAGTGGAAGGGCAACTAAGGTATTGCAAAAAGTATTCAGCCACTTTAGCCTAAGTCTTATGTGCATTCAATTACAGTTCCTAAAATTAGGAAGAGTGTGGTTGATATATTTTCTATCTAACAAATTTTATTAAAAAGTATAAGCTTTCATGAGCTACAGGTTTCTAAAAATCTTAACATCTGGTTTAAGTGTTAAAGCATATATTCTATCCTGCTGATATAACTTAAATTTGTGCAAATAGATTCTGTTAAAAATGTCTGTGCTTACATATTAAAGTTTCTGAATTTAACAAATTTATATTTTGCCATTAATACCAAGGATTGCCAGTAGTTATAAGTAATACATACTAACATTAACACTTCCATTGTTAAAACTGTTAGATCTATAGTATATATAAAACATGGTTAAACAACAATATGAATATTTTGAAGACTTCAATCATTTATTTTTATTCATAAAATGTAATATTTTTTAAAAATCTTGATTGGCTCATAAACTCATAAAGGAATATCAGATGAAATTTGGGAAAGGAGATATGATATAAAGGAAAATGAGAAGATCTCTGAAAAAATATACTTGAAATTTGATCAATGATTACAGCTAGCAGTTTTGTTTCACACTTCAAATGCAATTCACTATCAGTGAAGAAATTCAGGTAAAGCATTCTCCACAGATAATGGCCAAGCTTTTCCTAGAACACATTTATTTATTTATTTTATTTTATTTGTATACCGCCCTTCTCCCAATGGGACTCAGGGCGGTGAACAGCCAAAATTAAAATACATATAAATACAAAAGTTAAGATAGTTAAAAATGCATTAAATTAATCGGCCTCCCAATTTAAAACCCCAAATCTTATAAAATTTAGAATCCCACTAAAAAACTATTTAGGCTAGGCCCGCTTGATAGAATAAATATGTCTTCAGGGCCTTACGGAAGGTCTGGAGGTCCGGGATCAGTCGTATTCCAGGAGGTAGCTCATTCCACAGGGCGGGTGCCCCCACTGAGAAGGCTCTTCTCCCTGGGGGCCGCCAGCCAGCATTGCTTGACCGATGACACCCTGAGGAGGCCCTCTCTGTGAAAGCGTATTGGCCGGTGGGAGGTTAACGGTAGCAGCAGGTGGTCTCGTAAGTACCCTGGCCCTAAGCCATGGAGCGCTTTAAAGGTGAGAACCAATACCTTGAAGTGCACCCGGAAGACCAACGGGAGCCAATGCAGCTTGCACAGGAGAGGTGTTACATGGGAATGCCGCGACGCTCCCATAATCACCTGCGTGGCCGCATTCTGAACCAGTTGGAGCCTCCGGGTGCTCCTCAAGGAGAGCCCCATGTAGAGAGTGTTGCAGTAGTCCAGGCGAGACGTGACGAGGGCATGGGTGACCGTGCATAAGGAGTCCCGATCCAGAAAGGGGCGCAACTGGCGTATCAGGCGAACCTGATAGAAGGCCCCCCTGGCCACGGCCGTCATATGCTCTTCTAAAGACAGCCGTGTGTCCAGGAGGACACCCAAGTTGTGAGCCCCCTCTGTGGGGGCCAATGACTCGCCCCCAATAGCCAGCGATGACACCAGCTGGCTATATCGGGATGCCGGTATCCACAGCCACTCGATCTTGGAAGGATTGAATCGAAGCCTGTTCCTCCCCATCCAGACCCGCACAGCCTCCAGACACTGAGACATCACTTCGAGGGCATCATTGGGGTGGTCTGGGTATCATCAGCGTACAGATGACATCGCACCCCGAAACCACGGATGATCTCACCCAGCGGCTTCACATAAATGTTGAACAGGAGCGGTGAGAGGACCGACCCTTGCGGCACCCCACAAGCAAGGCGCCTCGAGGTTGACCTCTGCCCCCGTCAACACAGACTGCGACCGGTCAGAGATAGGAGAACCACCGCAACACAGTGCCTCCCACTCCTAATCTCCCCAATCGGTGCAGCATGATACCATGGTCGATGGTATCAAAAGCCACTGAGAGGTCTAACAGGACCAGAACAGAGGAGCAACCCCTGTCCCGGGCCCTCCAGAGATCATCAACCAATGCGACCAATGCCGCCTCCGTGCTGTACCCAGGCCTGAAGCCGGACTGGCACGGATCTAGATAGACGGTTTCATCCAGGTACTGTGGAAGCTGTCACGCAACCACACTCTCCACAACCTTCGCAATGAAGCAGAGGTTGGAGACCGGACAGTAGTTTGCCAAAACAGCCGGATCCAGAGAAGGCTTCTTGAGGAGAGGCCTCACCACCGCCTCTTTCAAGGCGGGAGGCAAGAACCCCTCCCTCAAAGAAGCGTTTATAATCCTCTGGAGCCAGCCTCGTGTTACCTCCCAGGTGGTCAGTACCAACCAGGAGGGACACGGGTCCAGTAAACGTGGTTGCATTAAGCCTCCCCAGGATCCTGTCCACGTCCTCGAGAGTCACAGGGTCGAACTCATCCCAAATGGCATTCTCAAGACCAGCCTCAGTCAACCCGCCTGGATCTACCCAGTCAGAGTCCAAGCCTTCCCGAATCTGAGTGATTTTATCATGCAGATACTGTGCAAAATCCTCAGCCTGCCCTTGCAAGGGGTCCTCCCGCACTTCCTGATGTAGGAGGGAGCGGGTCACCCTAAACAAGGCGGCTGGACGATTATCTGCTGATGCAATAAGAGCGGAAAAGTAGCTACACTTTGCCGCTTTTATCACCACTAAATAGGTCTTAATATGAGACCTAATTAGTGTTCGGTCGAATTCGGAGCGACTAGCCCTCCAACCACTCTCTAGGCGTCTTTTCCGGCGCTTCATCTCTCTCAGCTCCTCGGAGAACCAAGGAGCTGGGCAGGCTCGGCGCCAGGTCAGAAGCTGCAAAGGCACGACTTGGTCTAGAGCACCGGCGGCTGTCCTATCCCAGGCGGCCACAAGGTCTTCAGCTGAGTCGTGAGCCAGAGTTTCAGAAACTGGCCCAAGCTCCCTCTGGAACCTATCAGGGTCCATCAGTCGCCTGGGGCGGAACCACCTGGTTGGTTCCGCTTCCCTGCGGTGGGGTGCAGCGGTCGAAAAGTCCAGCCTCAGGAGAGAATGATCCGACCATGACAGGGGTTCAGTAACTATGTCCCCTATATCCAGACCACTCAGCCACTGCCCAGAGACAAAAACCAAGTCCAGAGTGTGTCCTCCTGCGTGAGTAGGGCCATGAATTAGCTGTGTCAGGTCCATGGCTGTCATGGAAGCCATAAACTCCCGAGCTATCCCAGACGCCTCACCGGCGGATGGCAAGTTGAAATCCCCCATGACCAGAAGTCTGGGGGTATCAACTGCCACCCCAGCAATAACATTGAGAAGCTCGGGCAGGGCCGCTGTAACGTGGCAGGGAGCCAGGTACCTGATCAGCAGGCCCACCTGCACCCCATGACCCCACTTCACCAGGAGAGACTCACATCCGGCTATCTGAGGTATAGTGGCCTCCCTCGGACCAAGACTTTCCTTTATAACGGCCGCCACCCCCCCACCCCTGCCCTGGGCCCTTGGCTGATGGAATGCGCGGAAACCTGGTGGGCACATCTCTACGAGGGGAAACACCCCCCCTCTTGGTCCAACCCGGTCTCTGTAATACCCTCCAGGTCCGCACCCCCCTCCTGAATTAGCTCGCAAATGAGGGGGGCCTGGACTCTGGACAGCCGGGGGAACGAGAAGAGTCATGGGGACCGGGGCATGCCATCGCTTGGAGATAGCGGGTGTGTGCCCCCATCACACGATGTGGCCCCCTGCTCCCGCCATATCTGCCCCTCCCAACCATGGTCCTGATAGAATCACCCTCCTCCCTATCAGCACTGAGCTCCTCCATACCCCTCTCCCCACCTTCCACACTCTGCCCCTGTATCGGGCCTGACCTATATCCCTCCCTCCCCACCCCCTGCTCCAAACCCCTTAAAAGATTACAAAAAGACAATTTTTAAAAACCCCGTAGCCCCCTCTTTGCAGCATACCACCTCTCGGGGTTCCAAAACCCGTCATCGAGGTAGGCCCTCGATAAAGTGGAGGGCCAAGCCTGCGAGAGGGGGAGTCTCGCAGACCAAGAAGCTCCATCCAGCAAAGGAGAGCCATGATTTTTCTTGTTAATTGGTTCCACTATTGAACTGCTCTTACTATTAGGAAACCATTCAGGTTTCTTACAAAAACTTGACCATTATTTCATGCCTGGACAATAGTGAATGGCCTTCTGTATGATCCTTTTCAATAGAGCAGAATGTTCTCATATCCATTCTTTTTCATCTTTTCTCAAAGCTAAATACATAGCTCCCTCATTTTCTTCTCCTAGAAATTTTTAGTTCTGTAATCATCCTTGTAACCCTTTCTTGCACCTTTTCTCTTCCTCTGCAGCCCTTTGGTCACAACCAATCTCAGCAAGATATTCTGCAGGAAAACACAATCCTTAAAGCTACGGAAGTACAGTTTCCTCCTAAGCCAGTTGTAACACCAGAAGCAAAGGTAAAAAGAGTTATATTTGGTACAGAGGAATAGGATTACTCTGTTTTTAGGGATTTGTTTAATTCTCCTATTGGAGGAAAAAGCTCTGAATTTTTGAGTCTATTGACCATTTGAATTGCTTATCACCTACTTCTGACTGAGGA
Organism: Ptyas mucosa; assembly: GCA_012654045.1. NCBI lineage: Eukaryota > Metazoa > Chordata > Lepidosauria > Squamata > Colubridae > Ptyas > Ptyas mucosa. The sequence continues at coordinate 4,492,549 of WNWU01013599.1, forward strand.
GGGGAAATGTTCTTGCATTCCATAAACTTGTTATCTGCTTATCTTTCTTTCATTGAGCTAAGTTCTTTAAAACAGATAAAAGACCAGTGAAATAAATGTAGGGAAGCTGAAATAAATGTTGAACAGCTGCCTTTCAATCAGATTTTTAGAAGGAATGCCTGTATCACAAATGAAAACTTGACCTGGAGAAATCTATTTGGGACAAATTTCATACAAAATAGGAAGATTTCTCAATAACTTTAATTTGCTATAACACTTCGTTAACATACAAATTTGATTTGTTTTTGATAGTGCTGCTAATTTCTTCCCTTTACAAAAGGGGGAGAGTACCAATTTTCATTTCTGGTACTTATTTTCTCCTTGTCTTTCATTATCTTTTAGGCATTTATTAGGCGTTGTCTGGCATATAGGAAGGAAGATCGGATAGATGTCCAACAATTGGCATGTGACCCCTACTTGCTTCCTCACATCCGCAAATCTGTATCAACAAGCAGCCCAGCTGGAGCTGCTGTCGCCTCAACTTCTGGATCTTCTAATAACAGCTCTTCAAACTGAGCAGGAACAATAGGCCAATACATATATATATAACTGGAACTGCAGAAGGAAACAGAGAGTCAGACATGTTTTGAGATGCAGCCTTGGGATTGGCAAGAAGTCCACAAAATGCTCCAAGAAACCAGGATCAGGTTCTTTGTTTTTCTCTTGCATTCTTATCCCATCCGTAGAGCAAGGCATCATTGATTCTCAGTAAGGATTATGGCAACTTAAGCTAAGTAGCCAAGGAAAAGAAGATTGGTTGGTCTAGTGCTAAGCAATTGCAACGGCACTATCTGCTCTGGGCAGTGAAAGGAAAAAGATGGTTCCATGTACCGTGAACTTCCAAACACTACAGACCCAGAGTGCGGTTCCATGATGCAGGGTGCACACACTTAGTGTGAAGAAATGTGGTTTTGGTGGCAGGGTAAAGGGGCTGGAGACAGTCCACTGTCAATATTTAAAATATTTTTTTTCTTTTTTGTAAGACTACATCTCATTGGAGGAAAGGGAAAGAAACCACATAGGTCAATGGTATGAAGTTGCACTGAAGGTTGATATAGGATTTTTGCACTCTACAAGAGAATGCAGTGCCTGCCTATTGACAGCACCAGCATTAGCATGTTATCCCAAATAATTTCATCTTTAGTAAAAAAAAAAAAAAAGTTTTTTGGATACAAGATGAATTAAATAGCAAGTCAGTGTGGCAGCAATTTTTCCTTAGAGTGACTTCATAATCTATGAGAAAGGAATGCAATGCAGCGTTTACATAACAACTGTGAGTTTAGATTTCTCTCCCCTCAGCATCCTAAGAAAGTTACTATTTTGTCAGGAATTTGACAGTTGTCAGCTCTTCCCTTTGAATAAATGTAGAATTTTTCCTAATTTTTTTTCTTTCCCTACCTAATTCTTCCATCCATTCATTAATGTTTCCTTTAGAAAACTGTGCTCTCTTTAACATGCACACAAATGCTAGCTCTAGCAAATCCTTTAGCCAAAGTTCTTATCCTTCCTGATTTTTCATTTTGCTTTCTACATCGTTTTGGATGCATTTGCTGCATTTACATCTTGAAGGAAGTGTATGTAGAAGAGGCAGACTTTTCTAATCATCTGTCTTGTGTTTAATTTTCTTCTCGGTTAAGAAGTGGGTTTTTTAAAATATTCTTTACTTTTTCATCTTCTAAAAAAAACCTTAAAAACCAAAGAAGAATCCAGTCGCTTGAAACTTGTGGCAAAACGCTACTCCTGCAAATAGCTAAAAGGATGTTTGCTGCAAATTATTTGAGCAGTACTGTATGACCAAGTACCCTGGTACAGACCTCAGTTCTTCACTTACAGCTGATGATTCTCAGTCCTCCCTTAATTTCTTATAGGTAATAATACTAACAGAAGCAGTCAGGGGCCAAACATTTTGAAAGTCAAGAGAATAAGGAGGAGAGAGCAAAATTGGACATAGGGGCTTTGTATGTAAACTAATATGAGGATATCCTCTGGCTACCTTTGCAGATCAGATGATTAAGACATGATTGTTAAGTCTATTTGGGGTCCCGACCCTTCCTTCTGAAGCAGCACAGTGCATGCCCCATTTGGTCAGAAGATGATTCTCATGCTTAAATGGAATTAAATGAGCCTGTATAAAGAGTAAGGAAACACAATATGACACTATCACAACTGAAGATACCATAAGAAAGCTCATAGTGGTCATTTTTAAAATAATCTCCTCCAAATATATGACTACCTTTAGAATGGGAGTTTCTCATCAGTATGATATGTTGTTAAAGCTTTGAAGGACCGTGTCTTCCTTTTTTCTTTCACTCTCAATCATAGTTCTTGCTTCTTTTCCTAGACAAACAACTAATACTTAAGCATCTTTTACTGGAGATAAAATATAAGCAGTTTCCAAGATTATCTAGATTTCTAGTGAATCACATCCATTGCACCTATTTCTTCCAATAAAGTTAATTACCTCTGAAAACATGAAAATAATATGTCTTTTTTGTTTTGTTTTGTTTTTCCCTTCTCCCAGTAAGCAGGTTTTCCCTTCTCCCAGAAAGCAAGTTTTCAGTTTGCTTTCTTGTCTTAAAAGAAGCCAACTCACATGTCTATTTCTTTCAGGGTTCATATGTGCCATGGTTACTTGTAGCTCTTTCACCAAAATGCAGCTCATGTTAACTGTCAAAATATATAGGCAGAAATGACTGCTGCCATGACAAGATATGGCTGCTTTCAGCTTGTTGGACATAATGGTTGACCTATCTCATCTATTTTGGGATAGAGTTTGGTTTATTTTTCCATTGCTGTCTATGTCAGTGCTCAGGTCTAACATTGTAGCCTTTTGCTCTCCATATTTCTTACTTGGAAAGATAGATAGAAATCTGCATTTCATATATCAGTTAGTTGATTCTTGATCATTAGCAGAAATCCTATCCCAAATAAAACTTACAGTACTTAATTTTGCTTTAAAAGGAATTTTAATCAATCATAATGTTTAAAATCGCAATATGACTCCCCCTCCCCGTCCTGCGCTCACCCATTAAATGATATATTGATTTTCATTCATTGTACCTGAGCAGAAGCTTCTACACTTTTCATGGAGTTCATCACTAAACAGGCTAAATCACTCTGGAAGAAAAATACAAACTCTGAGTTTTTCATTTCTTTAAGCGGTTGCTGAATTGTTTTATTTTGAGTATCCAAGCCTTTTTGTTGCCACACTGTTCATTTAACTGAAAGGGAAAAAGAAAAGTGTATGGACTTGTAACTTGAAACTAGGCCAGACTGTTTTGGCTTTGCCCTACAGACAAAAATATGGATATTAAACACGTTTTCAAAAATGCAATCTTTTCACTTGCCTGGTTTTATAAGCTGCGTTATTGTTATGAGAGGCATAAAAATCACAAGCTGTATAAAAGACACTCATTGGTCCTGATGAAACAATATAGCAAATAGTTTGTTGGAGTCCACAAAAATTTTAAAAATACGTTATTTTCCTTCTCTAATAGGAAGATCTGATAGATTTGTAAGTCAGTTGTAAAAATGAATAAAGCAATGTGGGCAGAAATGAAGTGCTACCTTCCCTTAAATATAAATAATCCTGCAAATGGTTTCTCAAATGCCAAGAGCTTTGAATTGGAGGCCAAGTCCATCATATTGGGAAAATCTCCACGATTGTTTGCCTTAAAAGGTATTATATCAGAAATGCCTGGTGAAATTTTAGAACTTTCTCTAGATAGATATTTGGACAGGACTTCTCTTCCCAATATAATATAGGCCACTCATAATTCCTGAAGGCAGCAACATGCTGAATTCCTGAGCTAAAGACCAACTCTACTAATTTTACTTTTTGCTGTAATTTTTTCCAGTAACAGTAAGATCGTTCCCAGAGTTGAGCTCTTTATTTTGAAATAAAATTTCCCCATCCATTAGTACAGAAATTTAGTGATAAGAGCCCTACAACAGGCTAAGCTGTGCATATTTCAAGAATTATTGCATTCAGAAACTACTTTGGATCTCACCTAAACATAGTTCCTCATTTCTATTGATTAAAGGTGTCTTCTGTTTTTCACACTTGCACCAGAGTGATGTCACCCTTTAAGGAAGGTTCCTTAAAACAGTAGCAAATGATTCCTTTGATTTTGTTTTAAAGCACATTTTTTTTCACCCTTATGTATGCAAAAGCCTAAAGAAATCAGGCTCCTTTAGTGAATTGCAGAGAAGTGTTGTTTTCGTGTAACATTTGAAATAATTTCAACATTTGAAACTTACAAAATCCTTACAATTTTTTAGCTTATGAGATGCCAGCCTGAGATAAATTACTGGCATTATCATGTCCAAAAATATATCCTACTGGAAGTAAGTTCATTGTATCTTCTTGCAGCACATTGTTTTACTTTGTTTCCCTAAAATATTTTACTTTCCTTTTTCTTAAGAAAAGAAAGACAAATTTTCAAACAAGGTAAAAATCTAATGATCACAAATAACCAATAAATAAATTTATCATATCTGTAACCTTCAACTGGGTGAAAACATAGTCAAACCTAGAAAATGATGGAACCATTACTTTTGAGGGAATGAAATTTGGGGAAGTTGTGTCTGTGTCAGAGCTGCAGGGCTGCTGCTGCAATTACGTGATTCACATTTTCAAAATTCCACGATATTTTCCAAACCACTTGTGCAATCGCTCAATTCTCCCCTTCTCAGAAATAGCCACAACCTGCCTGGCTGGGAAGAGGGAGGAAGGGAAAGGATAGGAAAAGGAGGGAGGGAGGAAAAAAGAATGGAAGAAAGGAAAGAAAGATTTGTAATGCTCACTGCCAGATTCCCACAAGATAATTCAGTGGAGAAGCCTATAGGAAGTCAGAAATAGGTCTTACTCCCACTGATTTTTTTTGCTCTCCACTGATAATCCTGTTTAAGCAAACATCTGAAACGATAACATTTGATCCTTCTTTGCAACAAGAGATAAGTTTAACATCTTCCCACAAGCGAATTGGAACACTTGCAGGGAAAAAGTCAGTGGGGGTCATGTTACAGCTGATGGTGGAAGTGTGTCAATACCTTTGGACTTGCAATTTCCTTCCTAGCAAACTTGCAGGAAAGGTTGCAGGTTGCAACTGTACTATACAAATATACACAACAAAATGCTTCAAAATGCAAGAAAGATCCCTTTTCATGTATCCCATGTAAATCTATGTAATCTTATGTTTGGGAAAAGTTTCCCAGGCCCCCCACATAAAAACTGCAATTATAATCCGTCTACTAAAGCTGCCCACACTTAGTCCAGGAGAGCTAAACAATGATGTTCCATCTATTTCTGGAAAAAAATTAGAAGATTGCCTTGCGGCTTTAAACAAATATAGCTGATAAAATATATGGGGACCCATTTCAATCTGGCTTTTGGCTACGGCATTGCAGCAAGGTGAGGAAGTACACCAGGGGTGGGTTCTACTTACCTTTACTACTGGTTTGCAACGGGGCCGTGCTTGTTTCACTCGCGCGTGCTCTTCTGTTCATGCGCAGAAGCATTTTGGTGATGTCAGAGTTGGTGGGGCAACCCACCACTAAAGTACACCTTGCTGCAATGCAATGTAATTCCTAATAGACTCTCATCTGGGAGAGCCTATTAGGAATTATTACTGAGAAGACCTGTCATATCACAACTGCCTCAAACTTCATGAAAGAGTTGAACTTAGGGCAGACGCTCTGAACAATACATGTATGTTCAATGCTTGCAAAGTGCTGTCTAAAATACCCCCAGTGCTGCACAATAAAGCTATGTAACACAAATGCAAGAGTTTATATCTACTAATTACCCTGGACCTTTTGGCAATTTTCAGTACATGTCAATTACAGTACTTTCTGTACTGTACATAATACAGTATTGTATAGTGGTGACACATGGGGGTATCGTTCCCCAGTAGTTTGTACAATCCTTTGTACCCAAAACTGATGCAGGGGGATTATTATTGATCAATATCTACCCAGTTGACCCAATTATTCAGAATCTACCTCAGGGCCCCCTGGCCTTTTTGGTTCTGTGGACCAATCATTTCAGCGGGAGTGGGGGTGTTGAATGATTTTGCATGCGCAACAAATCCTGTTCATATGCTTCAAATGCTCGCCTGCTGCTTCAGTGGCCCAGTTCTCAATAGGCTCATGGGGTTGGGGACCCCTGCTCTATATGAAAATGTTTGGGGGAGACTTCCAGTGGGACCGCAACATTGCCGGACGCTTCTTTCGGAAGCACCAACCCAGGGCTCCGTAGAACCGCAAGAACAGTGACTATCAGCTGTCTTGCAGTTTGGAAACTTTCCTCCTGGTAAGAGGGGGGAAAGTGAGTAGACGGGTGGGGTAGAGCTCCCTAAGAGCGCCAGATTTTACCCATAGTCTGGCGCTCGAAGATGAGAGCTCCCCGCTAAGCCTGTCAGTACTCTGGACCCTGGATGTCTCTGCTTTGCAGAGCTAGATGTCGTGGCCATCCCAGCAACCAACTTTAAATAAATATTTTTGAATCGAGCTGGCGGAGCATAAGCAGCAAGAATAAAACAGCAAGTATTTTCTTTTTTTTTAACTCCAAAGATTTACCTTCTTTAAAAGATTTTCCTTATGCAGAGAAAGTGAAAGCAAGATGGCGTTTGAGTTTCAACGGGGCGTGAAGAAGTGAAAGTTAAAAGCAATTACTAATAAGCCCCTGTTTGAAACGTAAAACTCTATTCTGAAAAGTGGATTAACCAAGAAAGGAAGTAATTATAATAATTGAAGCAGTAATATAAATTACAAATTGCAAGGGGTCTTTTTTTTTCTTTTTGATATTTTTTTTTCTGTCCTTTTGGAAGGGAAAGAAGAAGGGGGCAAGATGGCTGGTCTTTTTGAAAGCAAAGAAAGTAAAGAAGGGTTAATTAACCCTCACATATGGTCTGATTTTGAGGAAGCTCTGAGCTCAATTACCTCTGCTTTATTGGGAAAAATTGATACTTTATTTCAAGCTTTTCAAGCTGGAAACAAATACATGGAAATACTGAGTTGCAATCTAGCAGTGGGGGATTGACTGAAGAGCTGGGAGAAGGAAAAAAACAACAACAACAGCCTACAGTATTTTTGGAGAGCAAAATGGATGTTTTGCAGAATAAGGAGCAAGAAATTTTGGGAGCTGATGAGACTTTGGCTATACGAATTCTTTGTTACAAAGTCCAACCTGCAGTTAAAGAGCTGCTTTCAGAAGAAGTTATACTTTTGCAAAAATTTTTATAATATGCAACCCCAAAAAATGCAAGATTATATTGGAGTTTAAAAAAGGCAGAGGAATTAGAGTGAAGAAAAGAGTTCGTAAAAAGGAGAAGAAGAAAGACTGGAGACAAGGAAAATAACCTTGCTTGATGAGATGATGGTCCTTAAAAAGTATTGTTTAAGTGCTTAAAGATTTTGAACTTTTGGAAGAAAACACCCAACAGCTTAATGCCAGTTAACTAAGCGATGAGCGATGATGAGGAGGTGGGTAGACGCAAATGAAGACATTCTAAATGCTGTTGGAAGACGTGAACATAAGAAGATTAACAACTGGTTTAATCTAGTATGAAGAATTTAAATGTTTGATATAGCTACTAAATGATGTTTTTAGTTGATTTGTTAATATGTACTGATAAACTAATAAGAGGTTTGATTACTGCTTTTTAGCTAGAATTTTTTTTTAAGTGTTTTAACTATAATTGGACCTTAATGGTTTAAAAGTGGAGGACGGAAGAGTTTATATAATATTTTATTTTAAATTTGGGGTTTTTGAATGAGGTTTCTTTTTTTGTTTTCAATGAAAGAAGTTATAAAATATCTTGTTAAACTATAGATTTAATAATCTGCTAAGTATGTATTAGTTAAATTGAGTAACGATAGGTTTGATTAGGTAATATTTAACTGTTTTATTAACTGCTGCAATTATAAATGGATACTAATTCTGTTAAATTAGATGGAATAAGAAGAAAGAAGACTTGCTTTCCTTTTATTTACTTGTTTAATGATTATGATAAGTGAGAGATGGAGTTGAATTTAGGGAATTCAAGCTGTATTTTATATTTTGTATTTGCTCTGGGAAGTCGGGGGGGTGGTCGGGGAGGGGGGGAAATGTATATAAAACTTTTAAAACTTTTTCAATAATAAAAAAAAAGAAAATGTTTGGGGGAGATCATGCCAGAGATCATTTGAAATGGGGTGCCAGCATACTGATGATACTTGGTTCTATTCCTCCTTTTTTCTCTTTCCTTCTTTTCAAATTTACTACCATGTTTCCCTGAAAATAAGACCCTGTCTTATATTTTTTTGAACCCTGAAATAAGCACTTGGCCTTACTGCCATGCGCTCAAAAGCCCGATTGGGCTTATTATTGGGGGATTTCTTATTTTGAGGGAAACGGGGTAAGTATGATAATAGTCTGAGTGAAAGTTATATATATATAAAAAGACAAAGGTGCAAATAAGTATGAAATTACAATTATTGACTAATGTTTAGTCAGTTTTGGACAAGATTCTATTTCTGAAAGAGCAAGTCCACACTCTGGGAATGTTCCTTAATCCTCAGCTGTCACTGAATTCTTAGATGACAGCTGCAACAAGGAGTATTTTCACACAAAGCTAGTATGCCAACTATGAAACTTTCAAAGCTAGTGGAGATTTGGTAAAGGTCGTCCATATCTTAGTTCCCTCCTACATTGGCTATTAGAGCATGTTGAATGTAAAGCTATCCTTGAAAAGTGCCCAAAAATTCCAATTGGTGCAAAATACAGCAGGTAAGGTTAATAACCAGAATAAACTTGGATCACATTATGCCTTGCATTGCATAGGTTTTTAGTTGCTTTCTAAGCATAATTTAGTTTGGGACCTGATTATCTGAAAAATCATTTTTTTGTATTAAGTACCTCTGTCTAATTGTCAGGATCTCCCTGAGAATACTTTTTGATAATCTTTCCCCATCTCACTATAAGAGGCTCTAGCGGAGAGGACTTTTTGCATTACTCTAAAATAATGAAATGTAGTTCCTTAGCTGTGTTTGGACTTCTCTCAGTATTTAATTCTCTTTTGCCGGTGTTTATTACATGATTTTAGCTTTCATTTATGTTATTTGTCTTTATTTAGCCACTTTCAATGACTAAATTGAATTACAACAATTGCATGAGGCAAATGTATTGCTAATTCTTCAAACTATCATTTCACTGAAAAAAAAAGATCAAGTTGTATCTCATCATCACACTCTGCTAATCTATAACACCTCAGTAAGGTTGGATCCCATATGTGAGTGATGAGAAGACTAAGCGCTTAGGTATATAAACCTTGATACTTAGTTTTCTTCCCCTGACTGGAATTAGAGGTTTCCACTTCAGTCTTCATATTGAAAGTCTTCCTAAAAACAGTTCTTGATAGTCATAAATAGGTTCTTGAGTATTGCTCTGTGTCCTTATATTCAAATATACCCTGGGTGTTGACAAGGTTTGCACCATGCCTTGCTATTTTAAGTGGCTACTAACCCATCTTCTAAATTAAACCCCTTCTTTGCAATAAAGATTTAGGCAGATAAGTCTGTCAACTGTCAAAGAGAGCTCATTCCATTTTATCCAGGTTACTCATGTTTCCTCTGAATCATGTTAAGAATAAATAAAAATTCCAGTGTCTAAATCAAGAACAAAGATTCTAGACTAATTAACACAAGTACTGGTTTTGCAAGAATTTTCAAAGTTATATCTCTAAAGAGAAATGTTCCAAATCCGTAAGCACTGATCTAAAGACAAGCTAAATAAGTATATGTTAGAATCTGAAAACCTTTAAAACATGTGAATGACCAATAAAGTTGAATTTTAAACTAAAATAGAAACTAAATCTAAATTGGTTAAATTAAATTGAATTTTTATTTAATTTAGCTCAGGTAAGGTTCTTTTTCTGATTAGAAGTTATACTTTGATTTTTAAAGAAAGTTCATTCTCCATGAGATGCAGGAAGCATACAGGTAGTCCTCAGCTTATGAACAACTGAACCCAAAATGTATGTTATTAAGTGAGACATTCGTTAAATGGGTTTTGCCCCATTTTACGACCTTTCTTGCCACAGTTGTTAAGTGAATGATTGCAAGTTAGTAACCTGATTGTTAAGTGAATCTTGCTTCCCCATTGACGTTGTCAAGTCGCAAAAAATGATCTCATGACTCCATCATAAATATAAATCAGCTGCTAAGCATGTGAATTTTGATCACATGATCATGAGGATGCTACAATGGTTGTAAGCGTGAAAAAGTCATAAGTCATCTTTTTTTCAGTGCTGTTGTAACTTTGAATGATCAATAAACGAACTGCTGTAAATTGAGGACTACCTGTATTTGGTGATAAGTGATGAAAATGGTTTTTAATTTTTTTTGCCAAAAATTGTCTTGCTCAATATGAAGTTTTGCAAAGTTTTACCACTAAATTTTAGCATGCAGTTTAGAGGCTGGGGGAAAAAATGATTCAATTTTCCTTTGGAGAGGCAATAAAAACTAGATTGATAACTCTTAAAAGCTAAATTATTTCTGATATTAAAAGTGATCATTGAAATAAATACTCCAACTTGGTGTTGTTAGCACTTTTTCTAAATTCCATTTGCATTCCAAAAACAGCTATTTATAGTAGCATATTACAATGCAGGTGATCAACTAAATGTTACTGGATCTCTTCATAGCCCTGGTATGCATATTGGATTACATCCAAATTAAGTCATACTTTAGTCTTTCAGAAACGAACAGGTTTTAGATTAGTCATTGCTAGCTTACTCCATAAACATCTAGGAAACTAAAGCAATATTGTTTAGTACAGTTGTAAAAATATATCAATAAAACCTTCAAATCAGGAACCAAACACAAAATTTAGATCACAGAAATGTAAACTTTTAACACAAATCTAATCCCAGCCAATATTCTTCCAAACTATGAATGCTCATGATAAAGTTGTATCCTATCTCTTGTCTGAGTCTGTGGCAAGTTATTGAATATATTTTTCTTCAGCAGGAATCACAGTTCAGAAGCTTGAATATATTCCAAATCAGCATAGGATATTCAAGGACAAGGAAAAGGAAACCTGGGTACTCAAACAATATTTCTTTATACTATAGATTGAATGAACTTTAATCAATGTATATGGCTGCCTATCTCAAACAAGTGGAAACTAGCAACAACAATAATGCTATTTTTGTAACCTCCCCCCCAACAACAAATAAATAGACAATTGGCAAGTGAGATTTAAAAAAGCAATTAAAAATTAATAATTAATGTAAATAATTAAAATGGCTAATAAAACTGCACCTACTTCTAAAATGCATACTGGGCATATAACTACGGTATCATAGATTGAAGAAGAGTGAACAAATTACTCAAGGGACTCCTTGAGTATTTATTTTGAGCCAACCCTATTTACATCCAGCAAGATGTAATATGGACTTCAGCTGTGTTGCATATTTGAGCTGCATGGAGAATGAAAGCAAATGAGAGGGCAAAATTCTTTGTTATTCAATGAGCTGCATGATGGAAATGTGCTTCCACAGTGTTATCTACAACTTATTCTCTTACTTCTTATATCTATTGTATCCAAATTGCAAAAATTGAAAATATGAGCTTCTTGATGGTAGCCAAAAGAGCTTCCCGAATCTTTTTGCTGCCATCTAATGGTCATCTGGGTTTTTGCAGTCCAGATCTGATATATCTGCTTTCTAGGTTTCATCTTCTCGCAACTTTGCTCACTAAAAATGTTGGGAGTTACCTAAGAGAAAGACGACTTGGAGTCTGACTACAGTACAGAATTCAGTCCTCAACATTTTTGATGTCAAAATAACAAAGCGGAAGGCAAAGAAATATCCATGTGATCGAAATAGACACAGTCTAATTGTTAAGGCACCAGACTAGAAACCAAGAGACTAAGTCCTAGTCCTGGTTGGATGACTTTTGGATGAATATTGGAAGAGAAAGAAGTTTTGGATATGTTTGGCACCTTGAGTTAGTGATAAAAACATTAAAGGTGTGTTTTTTAAACATCTCAAAAATAAAATCACTAAATTGTGCTGATAAAGTTTCTGTTGCATCTTTTCCATAGGTGAGCTCATTCACACTTTCTCTGATATTTTTGAACTTCAGTTTAATTTATATGCCAATTGATTGGGAAGAAAATTAATTGATGGGCTATTTTTCTTATGAACAAAATAAAGGTATTTTTTTAAAGCTAGTTTTGTGAAGAAGCATACAACTTGCTGCCCCTCTCTGCAGTATAAAATACAATTTAGGAAGATCTTCAAATTTGTTTCTCTCTGCGAAAAGAATGTCTTGAAAGCTAACCTATTTAAACATAGAAAAATAGATATGGAAATTTTAAGTCAGATAAGTAGTACTGTATGTGATTTGAAATGAGGAATGAATGTTGAAAGAAAAAAAAATGGCTATGCATCTGAGCATGCCTTAATTTTGCTATAAGGAATTGAGTGATATATGTCAGAGAAAGTAATTTGAATGCAATGGAAATTGTTGATTGAAGGCAGGGGTCAACGTGTAGCCTTTAGACTAGAGATTCTAGTTGGCATAGAATATGAACACACTTGGAGTAAAACTAGACTTAGTATGTACTTATAGCATAATGGCCAGAGGTGGGATTCACTTACCTTCCCTACTGGTCTGCAAATGTGAGTGCGTGTGCGAATGTGAGCTGGTGGGAATCGAACTACTGAACTGCTAGCAGTCAGTAGAAGTAGCCTGCAGTACTGCATTCTAACCACTGCACCACCATGGCTCTTTTCCTTTTCTCATTCCTTTTTTCCGGCCTTTGTCTGACTGGGTTTTTTTTACTCTTTTTCCATTGTCTGCATAACATTCCTATCCCAAAGATAAACAGTATAATAGTTATATGTACTGTATGTATAGTTTATATGTGGTAACTTCTTCAGCCTGTAATGTGATAAGTAAAGGAGCAGGGTGACTGACATTTTTAAATTAACATTACAAATTTAAAGCAATAGTATTTATACTTTATTTATACTTCATTCTGTAATTGAATACTTTGTTTTTCCTCAGATAAAGTTTTAAACTGGAGCTGGGAGACCCAATTCATTTTCTCCCTTTATAATTAAGTTTACTCAGTGATTTGGAAACAGTATCTCTCAGCTTAATGTACCTTTTTATATCTTTTTAATTTATACTTCGATAAAGTGGGAGCTGCTGGAATTTGTGAAAATAATGTGGAATATTTTAATTCTTTTATTCTCTTGATGATATAGTATATTTTCTTTTCTTCTCTAATCCATGTGCAGGTCTTTTTATCCTGTCTTGTAATGTTGAGCATCTACCTTTCCATGACTCTTTGTGTCACTCGCAGCTTTTGTATTGATTGTGAGGTTAGTGCCCATGTTTCACCGGTATATGTTAGAACAGGTAGCATATACCCATCGAAAACTTTTCTCTTCAGGCATAAGGGGAGGTTGTTCCTAACAATTATGCTTAGGTTGTCAAATTGAAATGCCACTTATAAGAATAAATGATGGCAGGTGGATCAAGGCAGTCATAGAATGGATCCCACTTGATAAAAAGCATCCACAAAAGAGATCTAAAACAAGATGGATCAATGACATCAGGAAGTATTGCAGGTCCAATTGGTAAAAGCAAGTTCAGGAATGTATTGGTTTAGAAACATGTGGAAGAGGCCTTCGTCCTGTAGTGGACAATGGCTAAAAGGAGGAGGAGGAGGAGGAGGTGGAGGAGGAGGAGGAGAGCAATTTAGGAAGAAAGAAGTCCAGCAAATGAGGATTTGGAAATTCAGTAATATAACAGCTGTACAGAACTATAGCTGTCCAAGCAGTGTATATATATACTGTAAGCAGGGTTATCATATCTTGGAGCTTCAGGATTTTAAACATTTCCCTGTAACAGTAATAGCATATGAAAAGTCTTCAACTTATGGTAATTCATTTAGCATCCATTTGAAATTATAATAGGATTGAAAAAAAGCAACATATGACCAGTCCTTACAACTTACAACTGTCATAGTGCCCCGATGCCACATGATCATGATTCTGGCTTAGCAGCTGGCATGTATTTATAATAGTTGCAGTGTCCCAAGAGCTAAGTGATTGCCATTTACAATCTTTTGAGGGGTTTTTTGACAAGCAAAGTCATGAGAAAAATCAGATTCATTTAATAACCACATGATTCACTAAAGAGTGGCAAGAAAGTTATAAAGTCAGGTGTGATCACCTGATAACAACCACTTTGCTAACAATGTAAGTTCGCGGTTGTGGTTCTTAGTTGAAGACTACCTGCAGTGATTTTTTTCCAGGTATGATTCAGAAAGTTTAACACGACAGCTGAGAATAACCATATGCTACTACTTCATCCTGATCATTAATGTCCAGCAGAGAGAAACAGAATATAACCTTGTATTGTAAAAGAATTTAAGTGCAGTTGTCAGAATCTCTGGTATGTTTGAGAAAGACTGTTTCCTGAAATTCTAACACTGGACAACAATTTTTTTCGGGAATCTCAAGAAATACGAAATTAACTTTTAATAACTTGGGCAGTCCTCGACTCACTACCATAATTAAGTCCAACAAAATTTCCATCACTAGGAGACGCAGTTGAATTCTGCCTCATTTTATGACCTGTTTTGCTCCAGTTGTCAAGTGCAGTCACTAAGTGAATCTGGCTTCCCCCATTTATTTTGTCTGTTGGTTACATGACCTCAGGACAGTGCTGTTATATAGTGCCAGTTGATAAATGCCAAATTTTGATCACATGGCCCTGGGGATGCTGCAATGATTGTATGCGTGAAAAATAGTTGTAAGTTATTTTTTTCAGTGCCATTTAACTTTGAATGGCACTAAACAAATGGTTGTAAGTAGAGAATAATCTGTATAATGTATTTAATTGCATAAAGCTTCTGATACACTGCATGTGTCCAACAGGAGTAAAAATATTTTGTTGCCAAGTTTCATTTGTACTTGGGATCCAATGCATTGATGGATTCCAGTTGCCCTGATAGTATTTTTCCATTATGGCAATGCCCTGGTGAAATCCTCCACTGTGTTCATTACTGCACTTAGACTTTTAGAAAAGATGTCCAAGTGTAAATGCAGAAAATGTATCTTCAGTGACATGTTGCTTTTCATGGCCTTGTAAGAAGTTTGTTAACCAGTTTAATATATTTAGCACTCTGTAATTGCCAAAAAAATTCTCAACAACATCCTTGAATGTTTTCTGGTTGATTTTCTCTGCCCCACTAACAGATCTTCAGATTGCTTGCTATCGATAACGTATGTGATCTGTGGACCAACAAAAATGCCGTTCTTAACCTTGGCATCCATGGTTTTTGGAAATCTCTGTCTCAAATAACAAACTTCCCCGTTTATTGCTTTTACAATTTTCATCATTTTGAGTTTTATGTGAAGCAGAAACAAAAATATCTTTGTTGAGTCAATAAGTGGTTCAAATGCAACATTTTTCTGCCTGGAACCACATGGCCATTTCTTTCCAATGTAATGTGGCTCTTTTGCACAGCAGTCCCATTCCCATGTGTAACAATAGTACTGGGTATGTCTCAGCTGCATTGCAAGCAGAGCCACTACTTTTCGATTTCCACAGTCGATTTCCACAGAAACTGTGGATTTGGTGTACTGGATATGCTTCAGTAACGGTTCCATGTTTTCATATGTTTCTTTCATCAGTGCAGCATAGCCAATGTAGCTTTACAATATAGTAACACCAGCTAATCTGGTTGTGATTGCTACTGATTTACTTAGCAAGGGTGACATAAATGCACGTATTTATTAAATATATATGGCACCAATTTCCTTGATAAGACAATTCTGGCCAGCTTCATAAAAGATAAAAAGATAATTAAAAAGCAATTAAAAATGTAAAACTATGCAAATTAGAAGTATTAATTGTGAATTATATTATTAGAAGTTATTACTTGTTAATCCATCTGCAAATGTCTAAACATTTTATTAGTCTGGAGATGCAGTTTAGTGACAGTAACAGTTGGAAGGTACCTTGGAGGTCATCTAGTCCAACCCCCTACTCATGCAGGAGACCTGTACTAGGGATTCAAACCACGGAACCTTTCTGATCAACAAGCTCAGTGTCTTAGCCACTGAGCCACCTAGTCAGGCTAGTAACCCAGTTACTCCTATTGTTTTGATATTTAGATATTTCTACACACATTTGGGTTAATAGTTGATATGACATGGTAAAAGCACTAAAATGGTAAACATTGTTGGATTAAAATTTTGATACAAAATTTAATTTAAATCTATTATTATTATTAATTTATTTTTTATTAGTCATATTTCTATGCCACCCACTCTCCAAGGACTCTGGGCGGCTTATACCAATAGACAGTATACTAAATAGCATATTGCCCCCAACAATCTGGGTCTTCATTTTACCCACCTCGGAAGGATGGAAGGCTGAGTCAACCTTGAGCTGATGAGATTTGATCAGCTGATCTGTTGAACTAGCAGTCAGCTGAAGTAGCTGCAGTACTGCACTTTACTGCACACTTTATGTGTGTAGGCACCTAACATGCTTATAATCATGCTTTAAATGTTGGGAGATGGAGTTTAACTCAGTGGTGCTAATTAAACATTTATTCAGAGGTTCACATTTATGACGGCATAATATGGTATAAATTCCCAACCTGTGTTTTTATGCCTACACTTCAGTGTTATTTTAAACTTTGAGAGTGGTAACATGCGAGACTCCAACGTTAATGAACGACAACTGCAAGCAACCCAACCTTTGTGTGTGTAGGAGGTGTCCAGCAATAGGGGGCGGCAAGGTCCCCCAACCTGTTTATCCCCGCACCCCCACGCTTCATGGAGCCACCCCCTGGCCATCCGTTTGCTCTGGCATCGAGGCAATAACGAGCAAAGAGCAACGACCAGTAGCCCCTTCGCTAACTTTTCTGAAGGCGGACGAGGCTGTTCTGGCCAAAGGAGCGTCTCCCTCACGCTTCCACCACGAAAGAGGCAACCGCCTCCATTCCCTTCTAGAAACCGACGCCCCAGCGCTAACGAGGAAGAAAAGACAGAAGCCCAACGGGGTCCCCGCCCCTCCACTTCCCCAAGGGAAGGTGGGGACAAGAACCAACCAACCATAGAGGTGCCGACGTCCAGAGCGGCCCTGCAGGACTTCCTTTAAAAAGCAAATGCAGTCACTCGCTTGCACTTCCGGTGTGCGCGAGGACGACGGATACGCAGTTTGCACCAGAGGTTTGAACGGTTGTTGTTTTTTTTTTTTTTTTTTTTTTTTACTTCTCCCCCCCCCCCCCCCCCCCCCCCCCCCCCGGGCTGGGTGAGTTTCTGTCGCTGCGCCTTTTTCGCAGGGTGGGTGATCTCGGCTAGAAGAGGTTCGAGCACCTTGTTGGGCAGCCTTCAGTCAGGAGGACCACGCACTTTTGAGGTGACCTGGTAATCTTTTCGTTATCAGTAGGTATTGGCCGGCACTCCGGATGGCCCTCAACAAATCTATGCATGAGAGGAATAGGTACAAGAACAAACCTCCCGACTTCGCTTTTCTGGCATCCAAGTATCCAGAATTTAAGCAGCACGTGCAAATTAACTTGTCAGGAAGAGTGAGGTAGGTCAGCATGTACGCCCGCTTATCTTTTCTCTTTCTATGAATACCTATCGGTGAAGACAGCGTTTCACCGAATGAGAAAAGGTTTTCCTCTTAAGGGGATTCACAGTACCAATATAGGGGAATATTTGCAGGATTGAAATGAAATGTCCTTGGTACTCTCTGGGCATGGTTGTTTTCTTGCAGATGTTTCATTACCCAAACTAGGTAACATCTTCAGACCGATGGGGATAGGATTTATAATCAAAAATCTCACTCCTGAGAGGGGGAAGTAGAAAGAGAGAGAAATGTGGGGGGGGAACCATCTCTCCAGTTGTTCAGTTTAAAATACTGCGTATGTGTAGTTTTTAACTGAGGAATTTAACATGTTATGGTATTGGACAAGGTGCTATCAATATATGTATGCATTACTAGGGCTGCAGGGTTTCGTTAAATTAGGCCATTAAATTAAATTAAAATGCAGATCTTTCTGGATATAGCAGATTATTTAAACCCCATTTTTCTCTGCTGTTTACTCATTTCTACCTGTTTCTTGTATCTTCCAGTGTAAATTTCAAGGATCCACAAGCAGTGAGAGCCCTGACATGTACGTTGCTGAAAGAAGATTTTGGACTTCAGATTGATATACCATTAGAAAGGCTTATTCCAACTGTTCCCTTGAGACTTAACTATATCCACTGGGTTGAAGATCTAATTGCTCAGCAAGATACTGCTACAAAAGGTTCTGTTACATGGGGAATAGACATAGGTATGTGGTAGGCTACATGGATTTGATCATGCAGTCACCAAGAATCAAGCTAAACTAAAAAAAAATACTTTTTAAAGTTGCTGTTTATGTCCTAAGGAGTAGCAAAAAAAGATCCTCTTTGCCATGCAGAATTCATTTTGTAAAAGTTTACTTGACGCAGACAACTAATAGTGTAATTACCATGGAGAGGCTTGAAAGTTAGTACATTTTTCCCATTTTTCACTTTTAATTAATCAAATTTCCCTTTCTTGAATGCGATATAGGTACTGGGGCATCCTGTATTTACCCATTACTTGGTGCAACTTTGAATGGATGGTATTTTATTGCAACAGAAGTGGATGATGTATGTTTCAGCTATGCCAAGAAAAATGTAGAGCAAAATAACCTCTCTGATCTTATAAAAGGTAACCCTTTGGTTTTTTTTATAATACCTAGGCAGAGTTCTTTATGTGCTGTTTAAAAAACAAAATCATATGAAGTACATGATTTATAGAGGTTGGGTGTTTTGTTCACAGGGTTCTTTTTAAACTACTTTGTTAAAGACTAGTGGCAATGAATAGGAAATCAATTAACAAAACATCTAGCTTTCCTTTCAGTTACTCCAGTCAATTATGAATAGATAATAATGACAAGAAGGGGTTAAAGGCTAATTATAATTTAATTTGACTATATGAGTTTCCAATGATCCCTTTTAATTGTTCTTCAGCTGTTGCACTGAAGTACAACTAGGTTTATAATAAAAATGTAGCTATTAAACTGAGCATCTAAGGCCTAGGGCCTTGATGGCTAACCTTTTCAGGACTGAGTGCCCAAAGCGCCTGTGTGTGCCCCCGCGCCCCCAAAATGCAATGCATGCACGGGGCTCCGCATGTGTGGGCCCCCCCGCACGCCCCCTGCCACCCCTCCCGCATGCATTCAGTCCCCCACCCGTACGCACGCATCCCATACGTGTGTGGCAGAGCCCTGAAGACCAGCTGGCCAGTGGGAGGTATGCGCGCATGCGCAGCGGAGCTGAACTGGGGCGACGGCTTATGTGCCATCAGAAAGGGCGCTGCATGCCACACGTGCCATAGGTCGCCATCACAGGTCTATGGTGAGTTATATGCATCAATCTTTTTAATATAAACAATCTATATAAATATTTTTTATTTTGATGTATTAGGAATGATTTCTAATGTTTGAATGAAAGACTGTCTACTAATTACTTCTCTTTATTTTTCTTCTAGTGGTTAAAGTACCACAAAAAACACTACTCCTGGATGCCTTAGAAGAAGAGTCTGAAGTTATTTATGACTTCTGTATGTGCAACCCTCCATTTTTTGCCAACCAATTAGAAGCAAAGGTTTGTTTATTATGAGTTTATCAATGGACCTTTATTTCTTCATTTGATGAACGCTTATTGTTGAGAGGATATTTAATATTTATAATACTTGAAACTGAATGGTAATGTTATAACTGAAACTAGACATGTAAAATGGTTTTATCCCATTTATTTATTTGCATAATAAGGTAAAATAAAGAATCCCTTAAGTTCATAATGTCTCAAGTTAGGACACATCTTAGTCCAGCTTTTTGTTTCTCATATTTGCCAAACAGATGCCTCTGAGATGCTTTCAAATAGGAGATGTACATTTACCATTGTTTCTGATGAATAGGTATATAAATACATTTTATTTCTTTGATAACTATGAAAGTGTCTCACTTTTTGTCACTCTGCAACCTACATTGCTGCAGTTTCCTATTGGTGATTTCCTATCCCCCTATTTAACTTTGAAATTAACCAAGGTGCTGCCACCTGCTGTGAATCAAAATTAAACTCTTCTCTGAGATGATTTTGGCTATAGGAAAAGACTGAGAGCCAAACCAATTTGTCATATAATTTCTTCAGTTCGCAATGGATCTTAATTGAGAATTTATCTGTTATATTATTATTGAACATGTGTCAGTCTATTTCATGGTAATGAACACCTTTTTTATCTCATGCATTTATTGTTAATTGAGGAAGCAATAATACCAGTATTATTACTCAGCCTTCTGAGGTGTGTAAAATGAGGGCCCAGATTGTTGGGGCAATATGCTGACTCTGTAAACTGTTTATTAGAAAGGGCTATAAAGCACTATGAAGTGATATATAAGTCTAAGTGCTATTGCTATACTTAATAAATATTTTGTTAGCTGCCAGAATTTATAGAGATTTTTTTCTCAGTGTGAATAGTTGTAAATATAATGGACTTTTCTCATAAATTCCCAACTTAGATGTTTTTTACATTAGGGTATTTGAAATCAGACATCTAGAGGCTATACAATTGGCAAGGGCTGCCACTGGGTATTTTCCCGCCCAACAAATTTCTCCATTCTTAATACCAGCTTTACTTATGTATCTTACATAATTATTTCTATATCTTCTATACTCTTTTGGCCTTTAAGTAATGTATTTTTGTGAGAGCAAGAACTCTGTTGTGAAGAGATATGTCCATATCTCTTCAAAAGACTTCTCTTGCAGAAATATGGACATAAAAGTCTGAATATTATGCTATAAAGACTCTTGGGGCGCGAAGTGTGCGAGCTCCCTAGAAACCTGCCAAGCAGCTCCGGACCCAGGACGACTCTGCACCAGCAGAGCCAAACGCCGCAACCACTTCTGCCTTTTTTGGGGGGATGGATTTGAAGAAATAAAACAGCAGCAGACAAACAAGCCAGGAGAAACAAGACTGCAAGTATTTTACACTTAACTCCAATTGTTTATTGCCTCCTTCGGAAGTACTAATTAACAGCGGAAACAAAATGGCGATTGAGGTCTGAGTGGGTGTGGAAAGTGAAAGTTAAGAAAAGTTTGACTAAGCCTCTTTTTTCCTTTGTTGGAAAGAGACTTTGTAACGGCAAGAAAGTAATGTTTTAATATAAGAAGGAGGATTTTCTAAGTAGCAAAGTAAGTTAACTGGAAAAAGGACCCTTTTTTTTTTTGATCTTTTGGGAAAAAAAATTTCCTTCTCTTTTGGCTGCAGACAGGCAAAGAGGGAGGGGGAGATCAGCCCATTTTGGAAGATGGCCTCAAAACCTGTAAAAACTCTTCCCACCAAGGAGTCTGGAAGTGCAGGCAGCTCTCCAGCTCATACATCAAGATTGCAAGTTCTTGTTCCCCCAACCACAGATTTTAACATTAGAAATGTTACAACAAGCCTTAAAAATCACACAGGATAAAGTTATTACTGTGTTTGATGAGAAGATTCAAACTGTCTCAGAGGAGATTTCAATTAGGAATCAGGAAATTAGGGAGGATATTCTTATGGCATTTCAAGGCTTGGCAGGACATATCGAAATTTTGGATGATAAGGTTGAAGAGATAAAACAGTCTACTGAAATTCTGGACAATAAATTGGGCTTGGCCCAGGAAAAAATTGAAAGGGCAGAAGCTGATGTCATGATGATTCAATACAGGGATATGGGATTTGCTTTGAGAATAAGAGGGGTGAAAGAGAACAAACAAGAAAATTTGAAAGGGGACTTCCGGCGGAAGGTGTGGGTCGCAGCGGCACGAGAAAGACGAGCTCCGCTTTCTTGTGGCGATTTTCAGCGTACTGGAGCCCTAAAGAGAAGGGCGATCGGTCCGAGTGAGGACCGTGAGAAGGAGGGCAACTTCGGAGGTCTGCTGTGGGAAAGTGCGATCCCCCGGCAAGCAAGGAAGAGCCCTTAATCCGGACATGGAAGAAAGAGGCCGAAGCGGCGGATCCGGAGACCCGACGTCTGAGCACACAAGAAGGAAGCCGAGGAAGTGAGTGCGGGGAAAAGCGGCGGTGTGAGCAGTGATTAAGAGTTGAAAGCTGTCTATTTACATTACAATAAGGAGCCAACAGAAGAGTTGAGATTTAAAGAGCCCTGAAGCGCAGCGGAAGGAAGAGACGGCACAATGAGGAGGAGAAGCGGCAAAAAAACCCCTGACCTGCCAGCGTGACTCAGCGTAAGATCTGAAATATTAAAACTGTCTTGTGTGTGTGAAGAGAATTGAGTATAAGACTAGAGAATTAATTTGTCACTCTTAAATAACATGATAGCTGCGCTGAAGGAAGCCTTATTGGGGCAAAGTAAACTGAATAAAGAGAAACAGACAAGAAAAATGCACCTTGGGACTGTGGCAGCCTTCTTAGATCACTGAAAAATAAAAGTTCCTTTCCACTAAGACTGTTTAATTGCACTAAGAAAATAAGGAGCAACTCTAGTAAACCACGACCAGACTTTGAATCTTGAAATTAGTGACTGGACTTGGAGAATACTACTATAGACTGGACTGGGTGATATCAAAATTAAATATTTGTGATATAGATAAGGAATAATAATACAGTATTTAAGAATTATATATTTTTATAAATCTTCATCTGCTAACCTATAAATTTATATTTAATGTAATAGAATAATTAAAAAAAAATTAAGAACATGAATTTGTTAACAATGAGTTAAGTATTGATTAGATTTCATTGCTCTTTTGTTCTCCTTCTTTGTTATTTTTCCCTCAAATTATTTCATGATAAGTTATTTTCTAAGGAATTAATTGTTTTATTTAAAACTTGGATGAATTATCAATATTTTAATAGTTGTTGATTAATTAACCATTAAGACTATTTGATTGATTAGGATTATACTGTGATTTAAAAATATAGAAGTAATATTTATCTAATTAATATTTAGATATTTATATATATATATTTATATCCATAAGCTTTTATATATTATATATCCAGATCTTCAATTTTATGTTTGATGCATATTTACATTCTTGACATCTAAAAAAAGGGGGGGGAGGGAAACTAAAAACTTTTAGAGTATATCAAAGACTACATAGAATAGACACAATAACAAATAAATTCCCTCATAATATATGGAATTAGAGTGAAATAGGTAGAAATACATGTGAAATAAACATAAGAATAGTGGATGCTGATCTGGAGAAGGATAGAGACCATTCTAGAAAAACAACAGAAACTCTTGCAAGAAATGACATCAACAATAACAACAACAGGGAAAACTGGAAAAAAACCAATCACAATACCAGGTGGATCGACGGCCTCCCCGATTGCTCAAAAAACCTTAGACACCATGTTCCCAGCAGAAAAACAAACCCCCACACTAACGATGCAGACCGTGCAGACCACCCTATCAGCTATACAGGAAATTATGTTAAAAATGCAGGAATGCATGGCAAAAAACTACGAACAGACCAGAAAGGATTTAGATGAGGTCAAGAATGCTGTTAAAGATGACATCCAGAAATTAGACGGAAAAGTAGACCTATTCCAAGAATTAATTTTAAAAAATGAGCAACGGATAACGGCGATAGAAGGGAAAACGGTACAAGTAGAGGAGAAAATAGAAATGATAGACGGAAAAATGAATTCCCTCAATAAAGAGTTGGAATATACTGTGGCACGGCTTGAGATGGAAAAAGCAGATCTATACTTGAGATTCCAGAATATTAAAGAGGAAAGAGAGGAAGACCTATTTGAAGTTATGGCAGAGATATTGGCAAATGCACTACAAGGGGATAAAGACAAAATGATTAAGGAATTTGAAGAGGTGTATCGTGTCCATACTAATTATGCTAGACAACACAAACTCCCCCGAGAAGTCCACGTACAATTTGTAAGGAAAAGAGTGAGGGACGAAGTATACAAAATAATAAAAGATGAACGAATATATTATAAACAGAGAGAAGTAATTATATTGAAACAAGTACCGAGGCATATCAGAGAGTGTAGAAGAGAATATGGATTCCTCACAACAATATTAAATAAAAAACGAATTTTGTTTAAATGGATTATTCCGGAAGGGATGATAGTAACGTGGCAGGGGAAAAAGATAAAGGTAGACACCATAGAGAAAGCCCGAAATCTTTATGACCAAGTGATGGAGACAGAAAAAACGAATGGCAGGAGAGAAGAATTGGAAGAGAGAAATAGATCCAGGCAAGCCACAGAACAGGAAGAAAGACCTTATGAGGGGAGAAACAACAGAAAAGAGACACAAGAAGGAAATGAAAAACTGGAAGACGAAGGAGTAACAACAAGAGCAATGAATGAAGCTAAGAAGGACAAGAGGTAACAGGAAACACATATTGACATGGAAACGAATGTAAAAATCCTCTCACTAAACGTTAACTGTCTTAACTCAACAATCAAAAGACACCAGATATTTAAGAAACTAATTAGATTAAAACTAGATATAATATGTATACAGGAAACACACATTAGGAAGCAGGATGAAAAGTATTTGATATGCAAAAAATTAGGAAAGGAATATACATCATTGGCTGAGGAAAAGAAAAGGGGGGTAGCTGTGTACGTTAATGAGAAAGTAGAAAGCAAATTTATATATGCTGACTCAGATGGGAGAATGCTGTTAATAGAAATAAATATTAAAAACAAAAAAGTACTGTTGGTAGTTCTGTATGCACTGAGTAATGGACAAACAGAATTTTTTCAAAAAATTCACGAGAAAATAATTGAGCAAAATATTGATTCTATTTTGGGAGATTTAAATGCAATAGTTGATTTGAAAAAAGATTACAAAAGCAATAATAATAATAATAGAAAAAAGAGAAATATATTACCCAAGACATTTTATACCCTAACAGAAGAATTAAATCTGATAGACATTTGGAGATTCCACAACCTGAAAAAGCAGAAATTTACTTACTACTCCAACCCACATAAGTCATGGTCAAGGATTGACATGATATGGATTTCGAAGATGTTAATACAAGAAGTGGCAGAGGTGGATATTGGAATAAATGAGTGGGCGGATCATAACCCGATAACTATAGAATGGAAAGGACAAACACGAAGAAGGGGTAGATGGACGATGAATCCACAGACAATAAAAGAGAAGGAATTGGAAGGGTTCTTTAAAGAGAACAATAAGGACCAAACATCCCTACAAAATCTTTGGGACACCACAAAGGCTTACATTAGGGGGGTAACCATTGCCTATAATAGCAAAAGAAAAAAAGATAAAGAAAGGGAATATAAGATTATACAAGATGAAATTAAGAAGTGGGAAGAAAAATTAAGTGCCCACCTAGGAGATGATAAGTCCAAAATTAATTGGCTGACAGCTAAACATAAATTGAATTTGCTAGAACAGGAAAAGACCATTAACTCCCTGAAATATATAAGACAAAATTATTTTGAACAAGCAAATAAGCCAGGAAGGTGGATGGCATACAAGTTAAGGAAGGAAAGAGAAAAAAGGATTATACACCAACTCCAGGACAAACAGGGTAAGTCACAAAAGGGTATGGAAGAAAAAAAAGAGATAGTAACCTATTATTATCAAGATTTGTACAAACAAGAGGAGATACCAAATGAGGAAATAAAACAGTATTTGGAGGAAGAAGGATTCCCAGAAATCTCAGAAGAGGATAGAGGCCCTAAATAGAGAGATAACTATTGAGGAACTACAGGAGACAATTAAAAGACAAAAAAACAATAAAACACCTGGAACAGGTGGGATTCCCGTAGAACTATATAAAAGGTTTGATGAAATTCTGAATCCAATCCTCCTAGAGGTATACAATGAGGCATTAAAACACGCAAGAATTCCAGATACATGGGGAGAAGCCTATATTTCACTAATCCCAAAAGAAGAGACAGATACCACTCAGATTAAAAATTACCGACCAATTTCGTTGTTAAATTCGGACTATAAAATTTTTATGAATCTATTAGCTACCAGAATTAAAACAATCTTAAACCGGAAAATACATGCAGACCAAAATGGATTCTTACCAGGCCAACAAACAAAATATAATCTAAGGACAGTTTTAAATGTTATTGAATTCTATGAAAGACACCCTGAAAAACAAGTAGCCCTAATCTTCATAGATGCACAGAAGGCTTTTGACCGAGTTAACTGGAAATTTATGACCCAACAAATAAAAAATATGAAATTTGGCGAGAAATTTGAAGAACTAATTTTATCCATCTATACTAAACAAAAAGCAAAAATATTAATTAACGGGGATGCAACAAACTTCTTTGAAATAGGCAGAGGAGTAAGGCAAGGGTACCCTCTTTCCCCACTATTATTTATAGTGACGCTAAAAAACCTCCTTCGAAGGATTAGATTAAATAAAGACATAAGAGGGCTTAAAATTAAAGGAGAAGAGTACAAGGTCCAAGCATTCGCGGACGATCTTGTATTCTTCCTAGAAGATCCACTAATAACTGAACCCAAATTGATGAAGGAAATTGAAAAATTTGGAAAGGTTGCAGGGCTGAAAATAAATAAGGATTAAGACCAAAATATTAACTAAAAACTTAACAATAAAGCAAACAGAGGAATTAGAGAAACAATCGGGACTAAAAGTAGTAAAAAAAATAAAATGTTTAGGAATAAATTTGACAACCAAGAATATCGATATAAAGAAAAATAACTATGATGGACTGACTTACCAAATTGAAAAGGACCTAGAAAAATGGGGAAAGTTAAATATTTCATTCCTAGGAAGAATAGCAGTTTTAAAAATGAACACCTTGCCAAGACTCCTCTACCTATTTCAAAATATACCAGTTAAGTTGGAGAGAATTTTTTTTTACCAATTTGAATAAAATTACCTCGAAATTTTTGTGGGAGGGTAAAAAACCTAGGATAAATTTAAACGTACTGCAAGATGATAAATCAAGAGGAGGCTTCGGTTCCCCGGCCTGGGAGAAGTACTATAGAGCTGCCTCCTTGACATGGCTAAGAGAATGGGTCAATCTGGATAACCAACGACTGTTAAAATTGGAAGGTCATGACCTATTGATGGGATGGCATGCCTTCCTGTGGAACACAGGGAACAAGACATTCCAACATTTCAAAAACCATATAATTAGGGGATCGTTAATTGATAGTTGGCTGAAAATAAAAAAAAAGATGTTATAAGAAGGTTCCCGGATGGTTGTCCACAGCGGAGGCAACCATGCACCCAAACACTATTTCCCCCCATAGAAATGTAAGGTATAGGGATATTTTAGATTCCAATGGACTACTAAAAACACACCAGGAACTTAAAGACACAGGAATAGAATTGGATTGGTGGCCGTATCTCCAAGCGCAAAATAGATTTAGGAAAGATAGGGAAGGAGGAGGAATTGACGTAAGGCCTAATAGACTAGACAAACTCCTGGAAGGGAAGGAAGAGAAAACATTATCTAAATTATATAAATATCTACTAGAAATCGATTTGGGGGAGAACATAATTAAAGGACAAATGACTGCTTGGGCTAGGAACATAGGCAAAAATATTCAATTAGAAGACTGGGAAAAGATTTGGGAAAATAATATCAAAATAACAAAATCAGTATCCTATAAGGAAAATCAAATCAAAATGTGGTACAGGTGGTATCTCGCCCCCTCGAGGTTAGCTCAAATGCATCCCAACTTAGATCCCAGATGTTGGAAATGTAAGCAGGCCCGAGGCACATTCTACCATTCATGGTGGTTATGCCCTAAAATTAAGACGTATTCGGGAGAAAATTAAAATCTGGATTTTCCAAATTACAGGAGAAGTCTTAGAACTAGAACCAGAGATCTTCCTGTTAGAAACGTATAAACCAAACATTAGAAAGGAAGCAGTATACTTAATACATCACATTATCACAGCTGCTAGAATAGCGTTAGCCCAAGTCTGGAAAATGGACTATTTGCCAACAGAGCAACAGGTAATTCAAAAAATTTATTTATGTGCGGAATCTGACCAATTAACATTGAAACTACAAGACAAAGAAAGCTCAAAATACTTTAAGGTATGGAATAATTGGTATAATTGGGTCAAGCAAAACAAATGTGGATAAGGTAATACTTAATACCAATAACTATTGAAATTTAACTTATTCCTATCTTCTTCTTTCTTTTGTTTTTTTCCTTTTTTTATGTATTTAGAGGCTTAAAATAACAACTGACCAGTTACAATATATCTATATGCTTGATATACTCAAATACCAACAAAGACTTAACCGCCAGAAGGATGATTGTGTGATTAATTTTGTATACGTATAACCTATAGATAAGGTATATATAGAGAAATGTTAATGAATAGAAATGAAATAAGTAATTATATAAGATGCTTAATATATTTGTATATTTTATTTTGATTTTAATTGTTTTTAATCTTTGTAAATTTAATAAAGTTTGTCTATAAAAAAAAAGAAAATTTGAAAGAGATGATGGCGGAGGCTTTGGCGCAGGCGTTGGGGATGACTTGGTTGTTACCTTAACCCAACCGGCACAGTCGGTTACTGTATTGAAGGATTTAATTAAGGTATATGGACAAGTATCTGGTTTCAAAATAAACGTAGCCAAAACAAAGATAATAGCTAAAAATATGACGAGGACTCAAAAGGAAGAGATGGAAAGGGTTACAGGATTTGAAGTGGTGAAGAAGGTTAAGTATTTAGGGGTTAATATTTCAAGTGTGAATATGAAATTATATCAGTATAATTATGAACCATTGTGGCAAAAAATACAGACAGAGATGGAAAGTTGGAAAAAAATACAATTATCTCTGCTGGGAAGGATAGCTGCAGTAAAGATGAATGTTTTACCAAGGTTTTTATTTCTGTTTCAGATGATACCTATACTTAAAAATGATAAAAATCTGAAGGAATGGCAAAAAGGTATAAATACCTTTGTTTGGGCAGGAATGAAGCCACGAGTAAAGCAGAAAATAATGCAAGATTCTCGAGAAAGAGGAGGTCTAAAAATGCCTAATTTAGGATTGTACTATGAAGCAGCTGTTCTCTCGTTAGTGATTGGGTAAATTTAACAGAGGAAAGGATATTAAATATAGAAGGATATGGTCTGGTCTATGGCTGGCATGCTTATTTATTGTATAATAAAAAAGTAGATAGTACTTTTAAGAGTCATATACTAAGAAATGCTTTATTGTGTGTCTGGAAAAAATATCAATATAAATTAAATGATAAACTACCAACTTGGACAGTACCCAGACACGCGATTGAGAATATAAGTGTAGAACAAAAACAAGATGAGACTACTTATAAGGAACTCTTGTATAAGGAAGGAAACAGATTTCAATTAAAATCTATTCAACAATTAAAAGAAGAAAGAGTAGTTAAGACTTGGTTTCGGTATGGTCAGCTGCAGGCCAGATGGGGAACAGATCAAAAAGTAGGTATTTTGCAACAGGAGGAGAATTTGATTAAACAAATGAGAGATAAGAGCCAAATGCACATAAAAAGATTGTATAACGCCCTTGTGGAAATAGATTCAGAAACAGATTTAGTTAAGGACTTATGATAAAATGGTCACAAAATATAGGTGAAGTAATAACGATGGAAACATGGGAAAATATATGGGTTAGAAATGTAAGATTTACACAAGCGCAGAACCTAAGAGAGAACTTTTATAAAATGTTTTACAGGTGGCATCTAGACCCAAAAAAATTAGCTAGTATGTATCCAAATGTACAACCTAGATGCTGGAGATGTGACTGTCAGGATGCTACGTATTACCATATATGGTGGACGTGTAAGAAAATTAAGGCTTTCTGGATTAAAATATGGTGGATTATCCAGAATATTTTAAAGAAAAAGATTAAATTTACGCCACAGTTTTTTCTGTTGGGAATTGTAATGGATTGTACGGTTATAGAAACTAAGTTGATTTTAAATTTAATAACTGCAGCTAGGTTACTAGTGGCACAGTACTGGAAGAAGGAAGATCTATCAACCATTGAGGAATGGACATTAAAAGTGGTGCACTTGGCTGAAATGGCAAAAATTTCTGCATATTTGAAAGACTATTGAAATGAAAGATATTTGCTGGAATGGAGAAGATGGATTGACTATATTCAAAATAAGTATCGGACTAAGAAGCTTCAAATAGCATATGAATGAAATATGTAATCTAACCGATAGTTGATGGCGTGGGTTTATAATGTTTAGAGTTATAGGAGTTAAAGATTTAGATATAATTGGAACTTAATATAATGTTAGCATATTTTAGTTTAATGTTGGGGAAATGCTATACCCTGTGCTTGTTTTGGGAAGTCTAGGGGGGGAGGGGGAAAAGGGAAGGGGAGGGGGGAGGGATAAGAGGGCGGGAATGGGGGAGGGGTTGGGTGTGGGAAGGGGCAGGGAGGGGGGAGAAAATGTTTGTATTCTTTTTAAAACTTTAATAAAAAAAAGACTTGTTGTCTGATGTATTTTTGTAATAGTTATTTACTGTTAGAATAGACTTTGATCTCTTATAGGAATGAAACAAATGTAGATGTCATAGAAGTATGTCTTGGATCACGGATATTATTAAATTAAGTTATTGAGGGCATGTTTTTACTATAACAATCTTCCTCTTTTCCTGTTTTGGGGGAGGGGGAGATTAAATTAAAATAAAGTTTAAAGTTATGAACCACAGATATGTCTTATTATAACTAGGTACAGTTTTTATTGTTTTAATAAGAATTGTTAATTGTAAGGTCCAAGGCCTGTTAAGTAAATTATTCAGCTTGTTATAAGACAACATGCATTGACCCCATAATTCCAAATCTAAGAAAATACTATTAATCAAAGTTGTTAACAACCATTTTTACTTTATTTTCAAAAAAATCAAAATATTGCCTTTTCCGTTTTGCTTTTATGAAACGTCTCTTTATGCATGGTTGTGTTGGTATATATTTCCAATAATTATGACTTTTCATTTTAGTAGTAGCAACTATTGCTAAAATTCTATAACAAATTTTTTACCACACTAATAATTTTAGATTTTTTATTATATAAAAACTGTGCAAAATATACACTAATGAATTTATTCCACCAGATTTAATTCAAGAGAGGAGTGTTTGTGTATAGTGCTTATATATATAAATTGATAACAGTCAAAAGTATAAATCAAATGTTTCTAGTACATCTTCTGAGAAAAAGGCCTCTTTGTTCTAGCAAAAATCTTTCCATTATAAAAAATAAAGAATTGTGAGACTAAAGCCATTATTAAATATACCTATTATTATTATATGAAAATTATTCTTCTGTTTATTTTCTTCACTACTTTTTTAAAAATTGAGATAATTTTTTTCATCTTTGTTATTCTACCTGTTGGGCATTAGGGCAAATAATAAATGGTCCATTTTTATTGTGAAATAGATATGATTCTGATGCATCTTGATGCTCTTATTTTTAATTATTAAGGTAAAACAGTATGATTCCTTACATGTATTTTATATTTTCTTATATATAGTAAATCTGCAAAAACAGTCCATTAACTCTTTGTTATATGCATTATAAAACTATGTTGCCTGCCTGAGCATGGAACTATTTATTTTAAATATAGAATAATTTCCTGCATCCTTGTTCGTTCATACAAGCCCTGAGGCTACTGTTATAGTAATGGAGAATACATGTAGCACAGGGCTGAGTGGTTAGGTTATAATATCCTAGTTAGATATAAATTTAGATGGCACTAGAAAGTAATTAGAAAAGCCACACAATTTTTTTAAAGAAAATGTGAAATATAAGTTACTAGAATCTGTTGCTAATGATTTTACCAACAGCTTTCTATCTTATTTGACCATTATCCAATTGCTTGTGATAAAGCAATTAATTTCATCTTTCTAATGAATGGCACATCTTAGTTTAATTTCCCACTTTTTATTTACTGGTTCCCAAAATTACTCCAGTTCTATTGTCTTTTAACAGTTTTGTTTTACTTGCTTTGTTTTTTGAAGTAATCTGGCAATGGCAGAATGTTCATCAAAGGAAAACAAGATATGATGTAATTACAGGGGAAAAATAATAGCTATTAGTTGTTTACATTTTAACTGTAAAACAAATGGTTTCTTTTCCAGGGAGTAAATTCTCGTAATCCTAGAAGGCCACCACCTAGTTCAGTCAATACAGGAGGCATAACTGAGATCATGGCTGAAGGAGGAGAGCTAGAATTTGTCAAGAGAATCATTCATGATAGCTTGCAACTTAAAAAAAGATTACGGTAAGAAGTTACATTAAATTAAAAGGCACTGACATTTATAGTACAAACTGTATTTAAAGAAAAGCAAAAAAGATGGAAATTTTATGCACACATGCGCGCACACACACATATGACATGCCTATAAATCATAATTAGCTTCAGAATAACTTCTTCAATACAGTGAAGAATTGTAGCCATAAATTTATTCCAATGTTGAAGAATAAGCTTCTTAATAAGAAGAAACAATATGAAGGGTGAGAAGACTCCATTTCCATTATCCGGTCATCAGTTCCTATGTAGTAGATAAGTAATTCAAAACAATATGGACATCCACAAATATTACAACTTGATTTAAAGTCTAATCAGTATATGTAATGATTTTTTTCATGGCATATAATATATTTTATATATTATATTTTGTATATTACAGTATATATTTTGTTTCCAAAAGGTAGTCTGCTTAATTCAAGGAGCATGTGTAAATATGCATGAAAGGAGAAATTGACTTTGGTTGTTTGCTTGCAAACATTTCATTACCCAATAAAGTAACCTCGTTGCTAATGATGTGAGATTTAGAGAGGAAGAAAACATACTACTCTTTCTCATCAGAAGAAACAACAGCAAATTAGAAATGAAAGTCTTATTGAAAATTGGTCCACACTGGCTAAATACTCCATTATCAGAATAACAACTCAGCCTCCCAGAAGGTACCCAGAATCATGATGTTGACATGGTGGCAAATATACATATTTTCATTCTCTTTTATCTAATTTTCACATTTCAAAAAGACCAGAACACATTTTTTTCCAGCAGCCAGCTTCCAGATAAGCAGGGATTGATACCAAACAATCAACAGAAATTAAAACTCTAATCAAAGAACTACCAAAAAGAAAATCAGAATATCAGTTTTAAATAAGAATAAATATTAATTATTTGTATCTTAATGTAAAATTGTTTGCTGTTTCAAAAAAGTCAAAATGACAAGTTGTCTATTTGAAAAAGGTTGGTTCCAAGAAAGAGAGTCACTCCAATAAATCAGTCTATAATTTATTCTATTGATTTAGAAATGTATTTCCTTTATTTGAACTTTATTTCCCACTTCTGAAATGTTGTTTTCCTTATTAAAGGTGGTATAGTTGTATGTTGGGAAAGAAATGCAGTTTGGCACCATTGAAAGAAGAACTACGAATCCATGGAGTAAGTAGTTTTCTAAAGACATTAAAGTTATCTGTTACTCAAAAATTGTGACTAGACTACCACTTACAGGAAGTTACATCTTGAAAAAGTAGTCTTTGAAATTGTTTATTACGCTTAGTTAAAACAAAACCTCTAATAAGAAAGAAGTGTAGCCCTGATACTCTTATAAAGAAATATTAAACCATTATTTTTTCTTCAATGTAGATCTATTAGAAACCAATATCGGTATTATTTTGGGATGTGCAATGCAGGATTTGCTTTTGTAGCTTGCTTGTTTTCCATATGGACTGTACATAGACATCTGAAGCAGAAAGAATGCTTTTTCTTCCATTTATGTGAAATTGCTGATTCGTTCTTATGTGACCAGTCACTCATCCTACGCTCTTTCTCTTTTGAAGAAATTTTAAAGCTGATGCTAAGAATTAAGAGTGAAATTATTCTTAATGTTTCACTATTTTATTATAAAAAACCTGTAACTATTTAAAAGGAATTATGTGGGAGAATATGTAAATTGATTTAAATTCTGCAGTGTAGATTAATAAGTAGTATAGTTTGCTTTTCTTAGTGAATTCAAAGGACATCATACCACTAGCATGCTATAAAATTTTCATTCAAGTTCCTTTAACATTGATTAAACAGAGTGGCTGAATCACATGTAAAATGAAATTGGCACTTCATATTTGACCTTCAGATCATAGTGTTCTTCAGACCAGCTGTACCTGCATATTTAGATACATTCTTATTTGGCTCCATGCAAATTGGGAAAAATGTCCACTATAGAAACTTGTCTCTTATGTTTATATTTCACTCACGGATGTATATGTACATTATCTCATATATATGCTCAGTGGTGGGATTCAAGTAATTTAACAACCGGTTCTCTGCCCTAAGGATTTCTTCCAACAACCAGTTTTCCAAACTGCTCAGAAAGTTAATAACCGGTTCTCCCGAAGTGGTGCGAACCGGCTGAATCCCACCACCGTATATGCTCAACAATTTATATCATCTCAAATTCAGCCCTTTCCCATTCGTGTACAGCAAAATAAGAAAAACAGCATGCAGCAACTGAGAAAACAGCATGCAGAGTTAAAATTCCACATATGCCAACACTCCTGCAAGACCTATGCTTTCTCTTTAACCTGCCAAACTATCAATCAGCAGGTTTGTGGAAGTGTATTTTGTGAGCTGGACACTGTACATTTTAAGATTTGTGTGGGCTATAACTTATTCAGATGTGCTCTTCATACTATTCCTTTTTTATTTTTGTAACAGGTTAATTGTAAAAAAGAATACATTGTCAATATAAATTATTTTTTGATGTTATATCAAATATCTCTTGGACAGCTGCAGAATATTTAGAAACTGATAAAGCTTAAGACTGGTTTTATTTTTCCATGCAGGTTCCTAAAGTAACCCATACTGAATTCTGCCAAGGTCGTACTATGCGATGGGCCCTGGCTTGGAGCTTCTATGAAAATGTCAAAGTTCCAGTAAGTGGTTCTCTTGTCCTCTTCTTTTAATACCTACTTTGAATCTTCATGGGGAATGATTTAGAGGAAATCCTCACAACTATTAATTTAGTGACAATTCAAAATTATGGCACTAAATAAAGTGACTTATGATTGGTCACCAAACTTATGACTATCACAGCATCCTCACAATCATGTGATCAAAATTCTGGCACTTGGCAACCAACACATATATACAACAGTTGTAGCATCCCAGGGATATGTGACCTTATTTGTTACCTTCCCAGCCAGCTTCCGACAGGTAAAGTAATGGGGGAGGCAGGATTCGCTTAACAATTAGGTGAGTTACTTAACTCCAAAGATTCACTTATTCATGGCAAAAAAAG
Organism: Ptyas mucosa; assembly: GCA_012654045.1. Classification (NCBI taxonomy): domain Eukaryota; kingdom Metazoa; phylum Chordata; class Lepidosauria; order Squamata; family Colubridae; genus Ptyas; species Ptyas mucosa. The sequence goes on from WNWU01013599.1 coordinate 4,527,957, forward strand.
ACTTTAAAATTGGAAATGACCACCTTGCTTAGCAACAGAAATTCTGGTTCCAATTATGACTGTAAGTCAAGAACTACATATACTCCTGTGACTGGTTGCGTAATTTTCAGTTTTTCCACAGCAAATAGAGAGAGATAGAGTACCTGTTGATGAAACACATTCAGATCCCTTTTTATTTCTATGGCTTACTGGGGTGATTCTTCAGATCCCGGTGATGGGTTATTTTTTATACAGGAGAGCATTTCTTACTATTGTGTACTTGTGAGAAAGTTATATATGCATGTCTTAAGAGATTAAACAGATGAATGTGGACAACAACACAAATGGAAAGAAAGAGTGCAAAGATTTGTTGTTCCATTGCCTTCATCTCATGCAAGTGGAGGCCATCAACCATGTGTGATTGCAAATTATGCCATTTGTCTTACTTGAATAGTCAACTCGAGGGAGTAGTAGTAAGTGGCCCACTTCGCTGGGTGATAGTCTTTGCCCTTGTGGTAGCTGACTTCTCAGACACTATCATTGTCAGTCAAAAATTATCTATTGTTTCAACAGACAATGAAGATACTAAAAATAATTCAACTACTTATTACTAAATAATTGGAGGAGGTGTTAATTTTTGGGTTGTTCCCTCAGATGTATTGTAACTACCCTGTTTCCCCGAAAATAAGACATCCCCTGATAATAAGCCCAGTTGGGCTTTTGAGCACATGCATTAAAATAAGCCTCCCCCTTGAAAGTAAGCCCTCCCTGAAAATATTTAAACGCAGAGCTGGAAATCTGGTAAGACTGCAAGAGGAGCCCCATCTTGCTCCACGTGCCCCAAAATAATAAGGCCTCCCCGAAAATAAGGCTAAGCACTTATTTCAGAGTTCAAAAAAATATAAGGGTGTTATTTTGGGGGAAACACGTTATATTATTGCAGATCCCAGAATACTTAGAATATGTATTTAATTTTAGGCTGGCTCAAAAAAGTGTATGAGATGCATTCTAACATGTGTAGGGAACATCAAATTGGAAAAATTCACAGAAGGAAACTACCTCATTGTGGCTTTCTTTTCTAGCAACATCTACCTCCCCAAATATATATCTGGAAAATGACAGAAGCTTTCTAAATAATGAGGCATCGATTTTTGAAGGGTTCTCTTTTGTGAATTTCTTTAGTTCAAAACCAGATTTCTATCTTTATGCATTCCATTTCCTTTCCCAGTCCCATAGATAATCCCTTCTGTTATGTTCACCATATTCAGATGTGGCTTTCCACTGCCATTTTGTGGGGAGGAGGATGGCTGCATAGTGAAGAATGGGATAGCAGATATTTTAGGAATTCACTAAGTTTATGTATCCTAGGATCAAAGTCCTTTCAATGTTCTATTCATGTTCTTCAGGATATCATTTTGTTTTCTTATTATTTTGTTCAACTTGAATGTTGTACTTTTCCTCTTAGTCACCTCCTTCTAAGAAAAGGAAACTAGAAAAACCTCGGAAACCAATCACATTTCTCGTCCTGGCATCTACAGCCAAAGAGTTAGGTATGAAAGCTTCATCGGTAGGAATCAATGCTGTTGAAGGATTAGGAGTTGTTGCAGCATGGATTAGAAAACTGCTCACTGACTTGAAGGTATGCTAACTTTTTAAAATTCTGCTTCAGGCAACTGCCAGTAGCCGAAAAAGAGCCACACTATAGTTTGATGTTATTCCCTTCAATAGGTTCAGCATAAAACACTTCCGTGTGGAAAAGATGAGGTCAGCTTGTTTCTAACAGCTGTGGAAAATTCCTGGATTCATTTAAGGAGAAAAAAGAGGGACAGAGTCAGGCAACTGCGTGAACTTCCTCGAGCATCTGAAGATTTCCTGCAATCAGCAGAAGAAAAGAATCAGAAAACATCCTGTAACATCTCTGAATGTGAAGAAAATGCAAATGGATCTACTGAAAAATCATCTGAGGTACTTTGTCTTGATGTTGAGTCACCAGAAGGTAATGGACTTAATAATGTACCTGCAATTCAGGAGAAAAATATCCAGGGATCCACTGAGGAAAGCAGCAGCACAGAGGAACCATCCTTTATTTCAGAATCCAAAGATATTTCCAGTAATCAAAATGAAGGGACTAAGACTTTTGCTAATGAAATCTTGGCTCTTGAAACTGGACAGAATGATAACAGTTCAGGGGAATGGTTTCTTTTCAAATGTGTGTTAATTGTGAAGAAAGAAGGTCCTGATATTTTAATAGAAATGCACTGGATTGATGGACAGAACAGAGACTTAATGAATCAACTGTGCACTTACCTAAAGAATCAGATGTTTCGTTTGATCACAATTTAAAGACATATGGATGTTTGGAAGAATTATCCTTATTTTTGTAATCTTGCTTTTGTATTTAATACCCTGTTTTCCCGAAAATAAGACCTATCCCGAAAATAAGACCTACTATGTTTTTACATGTGTGCCTAATATAAGCCCTACCCCCAAAATAAGCCCTCCTTAAAAACCAGTGCAGCTGGCTGCCTGCCCATTCCTTTTTGTTGCTCGCGGTGCAGTGGCCACAAAGCAAGGTGGGGTGGTGGAGCTGCCCCATGCGCCCTGCACCAGCTTACCACAGGGCCATTCATGCCCTGACCTCTGCCTCGCACCAGCAGCAACCACCGTGTTGTGGCCTGTCAGCCACTGGCCCCTCCACCAGATGAGTCAGATGAAGAGGCGGAGTCAAGGCCAGGGTCAAGGCAATTTGAGAGCTCCAAGGGGGAAGAGGGAATAGAGCTGTCAGAGATAGAGGCAGAGCCTGAGCCTGAGCCCTCAGATGGAGAGGCCACAACCCCCAGGTCTAGAAGTGGCTGATGAGGAAGAGGAGGAACAGCTGGGTCCAGTGGCTGACAACATGGATGCGCAGAAGGAAGAGGAGAGGAGAGCAGTGGGAATCTATGGGCAGATCCTAGGGACGGAAGAGCCACCACTGCTAGCTAAGCCCCACCTTGACTCTGGGGATAAAAGGCAGGGGGCGGAGATGAATAGATGTGGCATTCATCTCCCTTGGTTAACCACTGACTTCTGAATCCTGTCTGGGATTTATTAGACTCCTTCCTTTGAATCAGCAGCGCTGAGAGTCAGGTGTGCCTTCTGAATGTGTGTGTGTGTGTGTGTGTGTGTGTCTGCTGCTGGAAAAAAGCTAGCGCACCTTTCAGGACTTCTTGTGTGAGCATGACGAGAGAGAGAGAAACTCGTGGTGTGTGGGGCCATTTCAGGGGGAAGGGAATTGGCGCAAGCACTGAAAAACTTAGCCTGCAGCTCCATTTCTCCTACCTCACGGCAGTGGCACTGACACACCACATGGCCTCCTGTCCCACCGCGAGCAAGCAGAAGTGAGCCTCCTGTACATGGGGGGAAAAATAAGACACCCCTTGAAAATAAGCCCTAGTGCTTATTTTGGGACACAAAATAAAATAAGACCATGTCTTATTTTGGGGGAAACACGGGTAGCATTCACAATGTCACCTCTTAAAGGTAATAGGTTCTAAAAATTTGAGGTATTTATGATTAGTTAAAACAAAAAATGAATTGTGCTTACTTTCTACTGGAATAATTCAGATTTATGTTATAACTGTATTTTTCTTACTGATTTCAGTGAGTCATAAATGTAACTAGTTAAATCTGAATCATTTCCCCTATAATCATCACCTTTGTGTAATGGAGTTAGTATTTTTTGTTTCAGCTTACATATTAAAAGAGCAGCACTGTAATAGCATTAAAAATGTTGTAAAAAATTGTTGTCAGATTTTCCAACTGTTCAGAAATTGTTTTATATCTATATCTTGGACTCCTTGTCAGAAGTGCTCCCACATGTTGGATTGCATGAAAGCAGTAATAGTCTTCTCAACTTTGAAAGAACAGAGGTTGTACACAAATGCCACTTAGATTATTTTGCTATAGAATTGAGAAATTCTATTCTATTTGTTCTCTGGTGAATCTTGATAAGTTTTAAACAAAGTTGCAGTGCTCTGTTACTAAAATCAGACTCCAAGATTTGGAGTGTCTCATTAACAATAAATTACTTTTTTCAAAGATGCAAAATCAGTAGTTAGTGGATCAAATAGAAATCAGTAATATCACTTCTGTAAACCACGAGGCTAGGTAAGGTTAAGAATTTACTCATTTTTTGAATTTGAAGTCACATGTTTGTGCTTTCTACTGCCATCTTGTGCACAAGTTGTAGTATTGTGACTAATTTTCTTGTTCAGTGCTTGCCATCTGGTTGTTCATGTTTGTTCCGTATGACTGATAATTTTGTCTTCTGTCAACTTGAAAGAGCTGCACTACAAGCACATATTGAATGGAGCTTTTCGGGAAATATGTCCACAAATATAACTTCTCCTTCAGTGCATTTGTTTCTCAGGCCTTTTGCAGCCAATATTGTAGACCAACAAACCAGGCACAAGAAATAGCTGTGAGAAGGAAGAGAGCCAAAGATGTCCTATCTAGTCTTGCTGGACCATATGCCTCATCAAGTGAAGAGGAATTAATTAACATAATTCAAATGCTCCTTTTAGTTTGCAAAAGATACTTGGAACATCAATATAGAGCCAGTTCCAAGAAGTTAAACCCAGCAATAAAATTGTGCCAATGTACTCCCAAATTATTTTTCGTGATTATTTTGGCTGGTTTGATTTAGGGAGGGGTAGGGGGGAAATCAAAGCATACCAAAAGTTTACATGTTCTTCAGCCAGGGGCTGTGCATTGCAGGAGCCATCAATAAATCTTCAACCTTGTGCAAACTGTTCTAAGATGCTCTTCATGAATTATTTTCAGGAGCTCTTGGGCTCTTAAAAATCACTCTTGAATGTCATTCTGCTTCCTACAGACAAGTGAGATGATAACTTTGTTTCTTAGAGCTATGCAAATTTTTCAAGTGAGGTGCTTTGCAAGGCACAGGGTGCATGTGCAGAGCATCTCTCTTCAACTCATTAAAGCAATACCTTTTTTTTTTCAGGCTTGCACAGTTTTTTTGTAATCTGCATCAACTGTCTATACACTGAGGAAAGCAAGGACAGGCAGGCGCATCCAAGGTTGGCAAACATTTTATTTATTTGCTATATTAAGAATTGCCAACTTCATAGAGGGACTGGGCAATGTACAATAAAATATTAAAAGCATAAAAAAAGTATATAAACTCTAAAAGAAGGATGGTAATTCATTAAAAGGTGGGGAAGTGGCTCTTTCAGAGTATCAATCAACCCCACAGTGACATGCTCATCTGAGCCATGTTTTTATGCTTGTGCAGAAGGCCAGGCGAGTGGGGGCCCTCCTCAACTCCAGGGGGAGCAGGTTCCACAGTGCAGGGCTTATGGCCGTGATGGCGAACCTATGGCACGGGTGCCACAGGTGGCACGCGGAGCCATATTGGTGGGCACGCGAGTGTTGCCCTAGCTCAGCTCCAGCGCACCGGCTAACTGATTTTTAGGCCTTCCGGCCCCACTGGAAGTCGGGAAACTGGCTGTTTCCAACCTCCAGGAGGATGGGGAAGGCTGTTTTTGCTCGCCCCAGACTCCTAGAAAGCTTCTGGAGCCTGGGGAGGGGGGAAAACGGGCCTACCGGTCCGACTGTGCCATCGCGTGCCAAAAGCAGGGGGAAGTGGGGGGGCATGCGTGGGAGGGAGGGGCACATTGAATTATGGATGTGGGCACACGCACCTGCGACCCCCCCCCCCACGCTCCCCTTGCTTTTGGCACGCGACGGCAAAAAGGTTAGCCATCACTGGCTTATGGCCTCTTAACGGTTCTAAAAGACTTGGGACTTTGACAGCCCTACCACAGAGTACTTGCAGAAAAGGGTAGGTCAGTGATGGCTAACCTTTTTGCCATCGCGTGCCAAAAGCGGGGGGAGCGCAGGGGAGTCGTGCGTGTGCGTGCCCATACCCATAATGCAATGCACCCCATCCCCTAGAAAGCCTCTGGAGCCTGGGGAGAGCAAAAAATGGGCCTTCTCCACCCCTGCCCCCAGAGGCCCTCCGAAGGCCAGAAACAGATTGTTTCCCAACTTCCAGTGGGCCCGGAAGGCCCGAAAATCAGCTGGCCGGTGTGCTTATGCGCATTGCAGCTGAACTAGGGCAATGCTTGTGTGCCCACCGATATGGCTCTGCGTGCCACCTGTGGCACCCGTGCCATAGGTTCGCCATCACGGGGGTAGGTAATCTCTTCTGAACTCGTGTGTGTGTGTGTGTGTGTGTGTGTGTGTGTGTGAGAGAGAGAGAGAGAGAGAGAGAGAGAGAGAAATGGGTGCACCTACTCCTTTCAGTCCATTTAGCATTGTTTTTCTTTAGAACAATACTAAAATATTATATTTTTCTGGTTTGTGTTCTAAATCATGTGTTGCCAATAACAGAACTTTATATTCAAGTCTAGGGTCCTGAGTTAACAAAATTTGGTGAATATGGTAAGGGGTTTGTGGACTTTCATGGAATGACATATAAAGAGCAATGCCTGATATGTTGACATCGCTCTTGAACCCCAAAACATTTGGTTCCTCCATGACTTAACCATGGTGGCTTTTTTTTAACTATGTTTTATTGATTAATTTATAATCCCATAAATTCACAATAATCCAATAATGCACAAAACACAGGGCCACCTTGTGAATGAACTCAACCTCTAACTCTAGACCAACTCCATGTACACATGCATAGTTCAAAAGGAAAGAAAGGAAAGAAAATGGGTAAAAAAGGGAAAAACATCTCACGGAAAACCTAAATAGAGCTTTACCATGGCAGAATGTTCATTCTATTCTTTTCCACCTTTGCCACATGATCTATTTTAAAAAAGCCTTTTCTGAGCCTCCCCTTCCCTAAGTGAGACTGGGCACGGAATGTGTTAGTGTTGCCTTTTGCTCTCAGAACCTTTTCTCCCTTCTCCTCTATTCTGGCAAAAGTCTGATCCTCACCATCCCTTTCATTCCCTGGGTTCCTGCTGCATGAGAAATGAATTATTAATGGTGCATTAAACAGAGGCTGGCCCAGGGCCAAGGGATGGTGCTAATCAGAAGCTAATTGAGGGAGAAATTAGATACTGTTCCCAGCTGCCTGAAAGATGAGGGGTAGATGGCAGCCTGCTAGAAAAGGTGACCCCCATGACAAAAATCACAAATTCGCCGGCAGGACCATGGAGCACAGCTGGTTTGAATGCTGCTCTACACTCCCTCCTCTCCAGCCACATGACCACCCATTCTTTTCCATCTCCTAACCCTTTTCCTATGTTGCTTATTTCCAAGGCCAGTTTGAGACAAGGTGTGAATTGGGCCCTGTATTTGATGGTGTAGATGAGCACACAAATTATAATTGTAGTAGTTCTGTGCAGGGCTGAGTTCCTTTTATTGAACAGCACAAGAAAGTCTGCCACTGTGGCTAGTGGTTTTGAGATTGGACAGCATTTATCTGAAATGGTATAGGATTTTCTGCTTGAGCAGGGGGTTGGACTAGAAGTCCTTCAACGTCCTTTCAAACTGTTATTCTGATGGGGTGCAAATCTGACTTCCTCTAGGGTTCAATCTGCCACAGCTCTTGTTTATTGGAGGAGATGTAATGGAAGCTTTTAGGATATAATAGGAATCAAGAAGATTCAAGCCTCACCTAGTTCTCACTTCCTTAATGAGAATTCAGACGAGCCCTGTAATGATATTTAGAAAAGACCTGGAGAGATGAGCAAACAGATACAGTCTAGGGAACAGGTAAGAAACAGCATAGCCCACAACTGGATAGTGGGGCTGGGCAAGAGGATAAGGAAGGACTCTCCCTATTTCTTGGGCTGTAAAGTAGAATTGGCTCATTTGGTCGTATTTCCTGTCTGATCTACCCGGTAAGGCTGACAAGTTCTGAGAGGAGCCAAGTGAAATTTATTAGGTGAAAAGAGCAGATTGATTTATTGACCCATCTCTGCTTGCCTTATCTTCCTTTCTACATCCAGTGTCTTTGTGGTGAAATCTATAGTTGCCTTGAATACTGCCCCACTTTCAGAGGGAGGAGTAAATATGACCTGTTGTTCTTGGCCTGCTTTGTTCACCCAGCTGATTGAAAATATATCAGGTCAGATTCCCCTCCCCCCCCGCCTTCCCTCTACATGCTATAAGGGCCTTAATTCGTTTTATCCAAAGCAAATTCTCCTTTCAGGTCATTCATATTGACCTGCCCAATACCCCTGAAAAGTAGAGGGAGATGTGTCCATGCACTGAGAACCAGCAGTTTCAAAGTCATGCTCTAAAATAAAATTAGGTTTATTCTTCAGGGGGATGGTTATTTCTAGAGCAGGCATGGAATCAGCCTGCCTGATATTTTCTTAGCCCCAAAGGCAGAGGTAACCTTCAGGAAATCAAGAGCTGCCAGTGTTAAGGACATGCAAGAAAAAGGAAGACAGAAAACAAGCAAAATATTTTGGATACATAGAAATAGGTCCCACTAGAGATGCTGCTGGGGAGAATTTTACTGTCACCCATTCCTCTTTGCCTTTGTGCATTGCATCTATCTTTCCATCTGCTCTTGGGATTTTTCTGATGTAAATAGCTCTTTATTATATACGTGGGAATATTACAGTCATGGAAGGAAGCCAAAGTGCTGCATTCCCTGAGGAAAAAAACTGTTCAGAGGAAATTCCTGAAATACCCTGAAGCACCGGTAATCCTCAATTTAGGACTGGTTACTTCCTGATCATTCAAAATTATGATGGACCCTGAAAATGGGACTTATGACCTGGATTTGAAATTCTGATTTTGCCCCCTAACCCTTCCCTAGTTACATAAGTACATTTGGGCATTCGGCAACCAGCCCACATTTACAGCAACACCCCACAGTCACATAATCACAATTTATGACATTTTTGCCAGAAACCAGAATTTACTTCCAGTTTCTGGCAAAATCTGTCCCATAGCAAATAATGGGTTCACTTAACAACCACTGCATTCATTTTGTGACCACAGTGTTTGCTTTATGACCACTGCAAAAAAGATCATAAAATTAGGTCTGGTCATAAGATGTTCTATTTTACCACCTTCACTACTTATCAAAATTCTGGGGTCCATTACAATCATAAATTGGAGACTCACTGTAATGGCAATAGCTCTCTGGAAGCTCTGATTCTGGAAAAGCTGGAAGGAAAGAGAAGAAGACCACCAGCAGTGAAGTGGATGGACTCAGTTACAGTGGTGATAAATGTACCATTGGGAGACTTGAAAGATCAGATTAAGGACAGATCATCATGGAGAAAATCTATCAATTTGATCTCTAAGATTTAACATTGATTTGATGATACATAATTCAGTAACTCTTTGGTGATACAGGGGCATAATAATTCTGCTGTTTTTCCATTGCACAAAATTCTCATATGCTGTTTTGGGGCATTGCTCTATGAAACTCAAAGCATGCTTTAGTATGGATGAGAAAGACATTTGGTAAACCAGCTTTCCTTACATGGAGCCTCCACAGCTCTCTCCAACTAAAATGCCAAAACATCTTCTCATAGGATCTGCCTGGAATTAATAGACTTTGAAAAATGGCAGCAAGATAAAAACAGAATTTGAATTCAACAGGAAGATGTGTTACTGAGCAGACAAAAAGGGCTAAAAGTGTATCAGTTCTTTAGCAGCAGGTCTCTTTCAAAGAAAATTGCTTGTAATATAGTTGACTTGGGTGCAGACTCTAGGTTTAGCCCAGTTATCATTGAATGCTAGCAGAGATCTGTTATATTTGAGGTAAAAGATAGGTTTATTAAGAAATTCGTTGGATAGGAAAGCCATGTTGCTATCTAAACTATAACTGAAACAGAGAGAAAGGGGACATGGTGGTGGGAACTTTATTAAATACAGTCTCATTTTACTACAGGCCAAGCGAGAGATAGATACAGAGGCAGGGTGCAAAGATTCTTCCTTTCCTCTGCTTCTGGCCATTTATCCTAGTGGTCAAAAGACTCACTGGTGCAAAGAGGTAATCAGCCTCCAACAGAGAGAGAGTACTGTTCATCCCCAAATGGATTTGTAGCTTCACAGCATGTTCAGTCAAACTGGAAAGGCTGGGAATGGAGGTCTCAGTAATACAGTCCTCTAACATTATCGATTTTATCATAGAGAGGCTAAACTTGCCTACTCGCTGTACCCTTCAGATAACAACTCTGCAGAGCAGTAAAAAAAATGTCTTAGAGGTGCGGGGTGGGAATTTGTGAGAGAAATCACAAGAACCTGCTTGCTTGCCTGCCAGCCAGCCTCTTCTTGTTGCCTTCTAAAAAATTTGGTGTGATTTTGTTCAACAGTACCCTTTTTTCTGTAGAAAAGTAAGTAAAGTACAGAAGCTGTTCAGGTATCTGATTATTACAAGAGGGTAGCATTGAGAATAAGGATTTGTAAAAAGAAACCGTGCAGAAACCTGGAACCTGTCCTATTAGTCACCTTCTGTGACGTGCCCATTCATTTTCTAATGCTTTCCATGTTCTTTTCATGAGCATCAGCTCAAGAGAACATTATAAACATTTCATTTCAGTTTCCTGTATGCAATAGTCTAAGATTATCACATCTCTTTTTGATATTATTTTTCATCATTTTTAAACTTATCCATTGAAAAAAAAGGACAATTGTTCTAGTATTTCTCATCTCAGCATTTTTAGGATAGGTGCACTTCAATGCCCAGAATTTCCCAGTCAGCATGCTAAGGTTGAGAAACACTGGCTTAAGCCTTGGCTTTGGTAAACACTTGCTATTGGAATTCTGCAGACTTAAACAATGGGAAAATCTCCACATCTATATCTGTCTCCTCACTACCACATTCTTTTTCTGGCTTATTTTTCAGTTCGAGGGTGGTTTGTATTATGTATTAAATGTAAATGTATTCCAAATGTAAATGTAAAGTTCCAAATGTAAAGTTCTGTCTGCTATTTTCCGGAACAAGTGTAGATAATTTATAATTACATTAGACACACCTCTAGACACACCTTTGCAAAGCCTAACTGAGAAGTGCAACAGCCTTCTAGAATTCAGATTTTCTTGATAGCTTGGTTCTTTTCTTTATCTGTCAGAAATTAACATGCCACAATTTACATCAAAGCAATCTGTACACCAATAACAATGAAACAGTACAGGGAAATGAGTCTGGAAAATAGTGGTGATGGTGGTTCTGTTGATGATGATGATTCCTCCTTTCTTTCTAGACTTATTTAACTGAATCTTTCTTATTGCTTCTTGCAGTACAGTCTACAAAAACAGACTTCATTTATTTATAAACGTCACTACTGAATTTGAAGAAGCAGGGAGCAGCAGAATTCAGATTTCTAGCAGATTGAGATTCCAGAATTGGGAAGCATCACTACAAATTATTATTGTTGGTCAACTGTCAGCCAGATGTTTAGATTGGGTTTGGCATTTTTATCCACATATCAAGTCCTTCCCAAGGACCTAGGGTAGGTTTTAAAGAATGTTTGGCAAGATGTAAACTGTTTCAAGTACAGCTGCCTTTTGTAATTGTCTGATGGTTATTGTCAGTTCTAATGCTGTTCAAGTGGTGCTCCAGACCTTTCGGGATTGCACCAAGGCACCTACTACTATTGGTACTACCTTTGCTTTCTTTTGCCACAGTCATTCTGCTTCCATTTGCAGGTTTTTCTTTATTGTAATTTTCTCTTAGATTCTGCTGTCTCCAAGTACTGCAACATCTAGCATCCCGATCAATAGATGTTATTATCATATTTAGATGCTTAGATTGGATTTGGCATTTTTGTCACTTATCAAGTTGTTTTATTATTATTAATCTTAGAAACTAAGAAACCTCTGACTTCTAAACTTGCTGAATTCCAACATCTATTCTAGCAGTTCCAGCTAGTGTGGCCAATAAGGAGTATTCTTGGGATTTATAATTCATCAGTATCTGGTGCCACAAATGTGGTGCCTCAATTTGTACTGTACTATATAAGCTTACTTTAGAATATAGTAAGTCCATCTTGTACATTTGAAGGACTTCTTGTTTATTTGCTGAACAAGTTCTGGAATTTGGTTCCTGTGTTTGTATCACCCAGCTAATTTTTTTGTCAAGATAAATGCCCATTCTACAGATTATGAGCTCAGCATCAAATCTGATTGTGTAGATTTTACAGTTCGATATGGTCATTCTATTGAAAAAGTTTTTTAATAAAATTTTTACATACATTTTCTCCCCCCTCCCCAACCACCCCCCGGACTTCCCAGAGCAAATACAAGTACATGATAAAATACAGCTCAAATTCTCTAAGTTAAACTCCATTTCACACTTATCATAATCCTAATCATTAAACAAGTAAATTAAAGGAAAGCAAGTCTTCTTTTCTTCTCATTCCATCTAATTCGACAGAATTAATCTCCATGTCTCCATTTATAGTTACAGCAGTTAATAAAACAATTAAATATTACGTAATCACACCTATCATTACTCAGTATAACTAATTAATACTTAGCAAATTATTAAGTCTATACAATCTAACAAGATATTTTGTAACTTCTTTCATTTAAAACAGAAAAAACCCAACAACAAAGAAAAATAAAAAACCCTCAGTCAAAAAAAAAAACAAACCCCCCCCCCCAAATTTAAAATAGAATACTATATAAAATCTTCCGTCCTCCATTTTTGAACCATCAAGGTCCATTTATAGTTAAAACACTTAAAACAATAATAATAAAATTTTTAGTCAAAAAAGGAATATAACAATCAAACCTCTTATAAATTTATCAATACAGATAAAACATCATTTAATAACTATATCAAACATTTTAATTCTTCATACTAGATTAAACCAGTTGCTAATCTTCTTGTCTTCACATCTTCCGACAGCATATAGAATATCTTCATCATTTGCGTCTACCCACCTAAATAGTAATTTGCTTCTTTATAAAAAAAAACCCCCCGAGTGACTTTATAATTATAATTGTAATAATATCCATCAAATCCAGTCAAAACTAGATTAGTAGATCCATCAAACGTATTAAGGAAACCACCAGATCAACTGCAATTGCTCTAGATCCATAGTCCTTTTGCCTTATATTTATTACCATCAAACAGAAAGCTCCGATTTAGTATATTCAATGAAACTTCTACGTTTACAATTAAATCCAGATTTATCACAGTCCTTAATAAAATGTTCCAATTCCTTCAAGTCAGGGCATATTTCACAACCCAACACACCAGCATTGCTGTGATCTGTTTATTCTTCTCAAAATATTCCAATACAGCTATAGATTGCCTCCTCATCGTTCATCACTTGGTTAACTGGCATTGAATTGCTGTGTACTTTTTTTTTTTCTTCCCCCCCAAAAGTTCAAAGTCTTTAAACATTTAAACAATGCTTTTTAAGGACCATCATCTCGTCAAGCAGGGTTATTTTCCATTTCTCCAGGCTTTCTTCTTTTCCTTTTTACGAACTTTCTTCTTAACTTTAATCCCTCTGCCTTTTTTAACTCCAGCAGAAATTTGCGGTTTTTGGGATTGGATATTATAAACTTTTTGCAGAAATGTGGCTTCTTCTGGAAACAAGTCATCAGCTTGCAGAGTTTCTTGCTCCTGCTCAGCCTTCATCTTTCTCTCTTCTGTAAAATCTGCTATGGTCTTTTGTTGTTTTTTTTCCTTTCCCAGCTCTTGATTCAATCCCCCACTGCTAGATTGTGACTCAGTATTTCCATGTATTTCATTGTTTCCAGCTTGAGAAGCTTGAAATATAGTATCAATTCTTTTCAATAAAGCAGAGGTAATTGAACTCAAAGCTTCCTCAAATTCAGACCATTGAGGGTTAAATAACCCTCCTTTCCTTTCTTTGTTTTCGAAAAGCCCAGCCATCCTGCCCCCCTTCTTCCTTCCCCTCCAGAAGGACGGGGAAAAAAAAAGAAAAGAAAAAAAGGAATTTCAAGAAGAAAAAAGAAAAAAAAGACTTTTTAATTTATATTGCTGCTTGAGTTATTATTATTACATCCTTTCTTATTCCATCCACTTTTCAAAAAGGAGTTTTACGTTTCAAACAGGGGCTTATCAATAATTGTTTTTAACTTTCACTTCTTCACGCCCCGTTGAAACTCAAACGCCATCTTGCTTTCACTTTCCACTTAGGAGAAATCTTTTAAGAAAGTAAGTCCCTGGAGTTAGAAAAAGAGGAAAAAAAATACTTGCTGTTTCCTTCGTGCAACTTGTGCTCTGCCAACTTGATTCAAGAGGTATTTGTTTAAAGTTGTTTGATGGGGTGGCCGCGGCATCTAGTTCTGACAGGGAAAAACTTCCCAGTCAGAGGCATCCCAGGTCCGGAGCTTTTGACAGGCTTCACGGGGAGCTCTCATCTTCGAGCACCAGATTATTAGGTAAATCTGGTGCTCTCAGGGAGCTCTACCCCACCCGTCTGCTCTCCTTCCCCCCTTCTTCCTGGGGGGAAGGATTCCAAACCGCAAGACAGCCGATTTTCGCTGTTCTTGCGGTTCTACGGAGTCTGGGGCTGGCGCTTCGCAAAGAAGCGTCTGGCGATGCCGGCGGCTCAACCGGAAGTCCGATATGGTCATTCTAGATCAGAAGTCTGTGTTGCAATAAAATATGCAAAAAATAGAATGTATTATTCTGCAAAAACATACAATAGACTTAAGGTAGGACTTGTGAAACAGAATTGGGGAACTAGAATCAGATTGAGGAACCAGGAGGTGGAGCATGAATTTGATATTTATAATTTGAGAACTTATGCGTAGACCCAACTGTTCAGGCTAAACACTTAATGTACCGATCTAGAATATGAGTAAATAGCCAAACAGCAAATAGCCTGCTCTCTTATTTCTGACTAAATAGTCTTTGTTTGAAGTCTTGGAAAACAGGCTAAAACATTTAGAGTAGGTGTGTCCAACCCATAGCCCACAGGCTGCATGTGGCCCTGCTAGCAATGCGCTCCATAATGTTGTTGTTTTTTAAATATAAAAAATAAAGGAATTCTTTATTTATATATATTAACTTTATTATGTATATAATTTATATGCAGCCCAAGACAATTCCTCTTCATTCAATGCAGCTTAGGAAGCCAAAAGATTGGACGTGCCTGATTTAAGGGATAGACTCTGATATATGGAAAAGGTTAGCAGTTTCTACTTATTGGCCACACCAGAAGTCTTTCACAGAAAGCCTACATGATACAGTATCATATTTTTCCACATATTCTGTTGTGCTGTTGTGCCATTCTAGGGAATCCTAATTTTTGAATTTGATTCTAGAAACCTTGACAACATTGTCTTGAGTTCCCCTACAAGACATTCTTGAATCACCTCTGATTCTATTTATGAAAGATGGGGGAGGACCTTGAGGAAGACTGTTCTCTATCCATTCTGCTTTCCCTCATTAATGACAACTGCTTATCACAGCATCGTCAGTTAGAGAAGGAAGAACATTAGGCAGATGAATTTGAGAGCTCTTCCAGTGAGCTGCATTTCTGGAATCTGAATTTGACACAGAAAGAATATGGGGTGGAGGTTCAATTAAAAACACTTTTTAGCTAGAAGCCAAAATTGCATACAAGATGCTGCTCTATTGCTATCTTCAAGTTCAGTCCATCACAGAAAGAGATTTAAATCATAGTTTATGGCTCAGCAATTTGAAAATGTATGTTGAAATCTGTGGTTAGGCAAACTATGGTTTAGTGGGATGCATGACAATAGTTTATTTTGTCAGCATTTTAAAGCTCACAGTCCATTCTTATCTTCTAAACTCTGTTTTCTCCAGGTTACAGTATCAAATTGGGTAGAACCACCAAAGGTTAGCAAAGTAGGGGTGAGGGAGATGGTTTAATTTTTTTTCCAGAAAGAAGCTTAAAATGATTGTTTTGGTTGATCCCATGTTTTGCACTTGTTGTTAGTGTGAGAAAAGAACAATTACCGGTAATTTTTTGCTCTTGGTTTGTAATCAGCAAGTTCATCCATTAATAAAAACCTTTGGGTTTTTGAAAGTTTCAATCATGGCAGTTACCTGATTGTAGGATTTTAGGGGCTGACTATGCCTATGAGTCCAGCTATTATGTTTCATAAACAACAGTTTGCAGTTTAATGTATTGTGTAAGCATAACCAATTATGATTTACTCCAGTAGTTAATCAAACTAATAACTGAACTGTACTTCTGAGAATACTTTCATGAAGTTTCAATTAGTGATACAGACCATTGTGAAGACGACATTAAACCTTTTTTTTCAACAGCTGGTGGGTCTTGTATCATATTTTGCTCCTAACAGCAAAAGGAACAGATTCTTGTGAGTGAATGAGTGAATGACTAGTACAGCTACTGTTCCCAAGCTAAACCTTCCAGGTGTGCTGGATTCAATTCCCACCAAGCCTAGAGAGGAAATATCTGGGGTGTTACACCTTCAGGAATGTCAGTATTTATCCCGAAATGTTTAGCACCCTCAGAAGAATGTGATTAGGTGCATATTCCCCTTTCCTTTATAAGGAAAAATCCCAGAGATTCACCAAGAGTCCTTCATGCCAAATATTTTGAAAATATCTATATTGCCACCATACAAAAATATTTCCTTCTGTTTCTTTATAATTGGTTATAAAATGTCCTATAAATTTGCCAAACAGTAGAAAAAAAATCATAAGCAATTCAGTTCTACAGTTTTCAGCAAAGACAACAGACTCTTTTACCGTACTAAAGACTAAACTATTTATTCAACATGTCAATCTGAAGCATAGTACACACATCATCAGATGCATGGAATATTATCCTGAGAAAAGAGTAAACATACAATACATCTTGTGGAAGATGTTAAAAATGATAAAATGAGCAGAAAATTAAACTACAGGAAATACAGTTATCATTATTGATTGATACTGGCCATTCACAAAACAATTGACACTAGATATGGATGACATTATCATTACATACATGACATGACATACACAATGTTAAGAATCACTTGACTGTATTCTGTCCACATGGAACATTTAAATGAACTTTTGTCACAGTTATGTCAAATGCTTACATTCTTCTTTTATACAAATGTGTTATTTTAGTATCATTTTCTGCAAGTGACTAACTTGGTTTTGATTAGATTTAGATGCTACCGAACTCCTGATAGAAGAGACAGTATAGATTCACCCATACCAAGGTATATTTTTTAAAAAATAATAATAATTGTATATATAAGAATTATTTTGGGTTCACATGGTCTTAAGCCAAAAAGAAAGAAACTGCATCATGGTTTAGTGTGCTAAATCCATTTCATACTTCTTCTTCTTCTTTTTTTTACAAATTGGAAGGAATTCTACTGGCATGGTGCTTTTTCTATGAATTCCCCACTGAAAGATAATCATAACTGGCTGCCATCAGTCAGTTTCCATTTCTTGACCTCTCAAGTCTGTGCAGCTGTGAAGTTTTCAGAGAAGGGTTTCTTTCGTCAACTGAATCATGGGAACATGAGAATAGAAGATGCCTTGTGCCTTCCATTTAAAACCCAGGAATGCAGAATCTTCTTGTAATCTTGAAATACAGAAGGTGACAGCATAACTGTGCAGCCTTGCATATGGAGAAGTTTTGAATGAGAAATGTGCTTATTAAATCAATTAAACCATATGTTTGGAAAACTAGTTTATAGTTTTTACATACGTCTCTGTATTCTCTCTGATGTCAGATGTTTAGATTGGATTTCGTATTTTTATCTACCCAAGGACATGGTATAGGCATGTAAAGATATTGTCCCAGGATGTAAGCTGGTCCGAGTAAAGCTGTCTTTTGCAATTGATTGATGGTGACTTTGTCAATGCTGATAGTATTCAAGTGGTGCTTTGGGCCACTTATTAGTACTACCTTTTTTTTATTGTTATATAATAACATTATTTGTTTATTTATATTGTTACAGTTATTCTTTCCTTTAATAAATTCTTGGATCTCAGCACATATACAGGGTTCTGTGCAGAGGAGATATTTGCAGAAATAATGTCTGGGCCTTCTGTTTGGTGTTAGGCTGACTTTCTTTTTGGCATTATTTTCAGTTTGACAGAATGTGGAGGATGACTGCAAACCAGCCTTAGGAGCTCATCTTACTACACCTATGCCTTCTCTAAAGTCCTGGATCTAGCCAAATTATTGAGTGCCTTGGAGTCTTGATATGAATCTTTAAAAAGGTATATAATCTCATTGTCTGCCAGCTCTGCAGATAAAATAAGTGGGATTATCTGAGAAAGGCACTTTGTGGAAACAAAGTTTTAGTTTCATTTATTCAGGTCTTTCAGCTTGGGTCAACCTACCAGATGCTTTAGAGGGCACTGTTGTGCCATACAAGAACTAGGGTTTGAACTATCTTGAAAACTCTCTTTACAAGAAAGTTTTCCTCTTTTGAAAGAAAGAGAAGAGAGTTTAGGCTACATATCATGTTTGAGGATGCCTTTCCAAGATTATCAAAAAATGCCTGCTATTATCTACTGTTCTGTTTTGTTAGAAATCATACAGGACTTCTTTGAGTGAGGTGCAAAACAGAGACAAAGATCTTGTAAGATTTTTTAAAAAAAATTATGGTGGGAAACAGATGGGTATTACACTATGTGATATATTTTCTCAAGGATCACAAAAGCCAGAGTTGCATTTGCTTGCTGCAATTAGCAAACTTGCCCCAACCCAGTACTCTGATGGTATATTGGGAATATACATCCCAGAACAATTGTGCTGATATGACTGGCAACTTTGGGAGAAATGGTCCCAAACTTTGGGACAAGGTGATTATGTTAATTACCTGTGCTATGTGGCTGTTGATAAGGCCACAGCTTTGAAAACCTGCTCTTTTAACCTCAGAGTAATTAAGACTTTCACTTAAAAAAAAATCAATGTGAATAACAGGGTTTAGCTAAAACAATTGGTTTGTCTCCAGTCTAGGGGTGGTGGGGGTGGGAGGGGGTAAACAACAGAGTGAAAGTTCATTCCACCTTTAATCAGCAACCTAAACTTCACTTTTTACCTAGAAAATATCAGTAAGAATTTACTTCTACCCTGTTTCCCCGAAAATAAGACATCCCCTAAGCCCAATTGGGCTTTTGAGTGCATGCACTAAAATAAGCCTCCCCCCCCCCCCAAAAAATAAGCCCTCCCCGAAAATATTTAAATGCAGAGCTGGAAATCAGGTAAGACAGCAAGAGAAGCCCCATCTTGCTCCACGCGCCCCCAAATAATAAGACCTCCTTGAAAATAAGGCCAAGCGCTTATTTCGAGGTTCAAAAAAATATAAGACAGGGTCTTATTTTCAGGGAAACACAGTATCAGCTAAGTGTCTAGGAGGCGCCAATAAGAATGGCAAGCCCAAGGCTTTCTCAGTGGCCTCCCTCAGCTCTAGGTTCAAAAGCTTTCAAAGAAAAAAGACATAAGGAAAACAGAAGCTGTCATATGCAATTTAGTTCTTGAAAAAAGGCATTGCCAGCACTGGAAAGGTCAAATCAAAGTTTTGGTTATTAGCCAGAAAAGTAGATATATACACTACTTCATATAATATTTACAGACACCCATCTTGTCTTTTATTAAAGTGTCAGGTCAAACAGACATTTTAATCAAAATCAGCTAAGTTAAAAGGGCACAGCCATGTACTCCTGATGAACAGTAATAAACAATAATCTTTCTGTCAATTTTCAGCTACATACTAAAGAAACCATATCACAGTCTGTCCCGATGCATATCCCGTTGTCCCTGCTTGAATCACCCACCTGGAGAACTAGAGTACAGATAGTCCTTGATTTACAGCGATTTTTTAGCAAGCATTCTAAAGTTGTAGTGCTGAAAAAAGTGACTTACAACTCACGCTTATGACTATTGCAATGTCCCTATAGTCATGTGATACAAATTTGGGCAGTTGGAAAACTTCATGTATTTACAGTGGTTGCAACATCCTGGGGCTATATGATCATCATCTGTGACTTTCCGAGTTATCTTTCAACAAGCAAAGTTAATGGGGGAAGCTGGATTCACTTAACTGTGTGATTCACTTGATGATCATATGATTTGCTTAATGTTTGTCAAAAAGGTCATAAAATCAGGTGGACTTAACAACCACATCTCTTAGCAATAGAAGTTTCTGGTTTCAGTCAAAAACTACCTGTATTTCTGTACCAATATCTCTATTTTATCCATTTACTGACCTCCATTTGCTTGACTTACAATCGTTCATTTAGTGACCGTTTGAAATCACAATGGCACTGAAAAAAGTGACTTAGGACCATTTTTCACACTTAGGACCGCAGTGATTCACTTAATAATTGTGGCAAGAAAGATTAACAAATGTTTCACTTAAGAGCAGAAATTTTGGGTTCAATTGTGGTTGTAAGTTGAAGACTATCTATATACAGGAGATAAAACAAGAGAATGCAGAGCTGGGTTTTATTTTGTTTGTTATTTCCCTCTCCAGATGAGTATGCTTTTCATCTTGTTCTATTGGCCTTATATACTTAGAGAATAATTTGGAGAGAAAAGAAGAGGCATTGAGTGCTATGCAGATTGCCTTCAGGGGGTTCAGTACTCAGCCACAATCCCCTTGCAAAAAAAACCCAGAGGGGAGTTAGAATTAACATTAAGAGGAACATTCTGATGGTATGAGGTGTTCAAGAGTGGAGCAGACTGCCTTGGAAAGTCATAGTAACTCCATTACTGCTTTTAAAGGCAGAAACATCAGGCTACTGTCGTGATATGTGTCCTTTATTGCCAAGAGGTTGGAGTAGAATCAGGCTTGTCAAAGTAGCGGCCCATGGGCCTGATATATCATGTGCAGGCCACGCCAACCCTGGCTCCATAAAGGCAAAAAACATTGCAATACATCATCATCTGGCCTGTGACGTGATTGAGTTTGATACCCATGGGATAGATGATCTTCAACTTGGTTCTAGTTCTAGGATTCTACAATTGGTCTACAAAAGAGGCATTCCTTTTTGGTCTACAAAAGAAGTCTACAAAAGACAATTGGTCTACAAAAGAGGCATTCCTTTTTGAAGGGGAATGCCTCTTCAGAACTGGGGTATCCTATAGCAATAATCTCTAAAGGAAGAAAGAAGGCTTCCCACCTCTGCAGCTATGGAACTGTAATTAGCTTGTCTCCAAAGAGTTTTAATTTACTGATCTCATAACTCATACAATTACATCTCTTTAATAGGACGACAGAGTTCAATTTATGAATGCTCTACCTCACTCTTGCAACCTGAATGAAAAAAATGAAGTTCCTGCAGTCATTTAAGGCAGATGCTGCCTTGTATGCTGATGTGGGATTTCAAATCAAGGTACAATATTGATCTTTTTGTACAACAGCAACCAATTTGTCTATGTTAGAGCCATAAAAACACAACATGCAAAATGTGTGGTAGAAGCATTTAGTTGTCTGCAGAACGAGTTGGGATATTCCTCTTTAAATGCTGACTCAAGAACCTGGTATCACCAATGTCCTTTCTGATGAATCTGGATGGGTGGGCTTCCATTGTTTCTTGTTTCTAAGGCATTACAAAGTTTATTGAGTCCCTGATAGCATTCAATTTCAGTAAAGTATAAGAGTCAACCAGAAATTAGGGGCTTAGTGGCAGGCAGAATGTAGGAAAAGCAGCTGACAAGTTCACAGGCAACATTTAGCCATTAATACTAAAAGAAAAAGACAAAAATAGAGGAAATACCGACGTGAAATTTCGCTGCAAAGAAAAGATAAGGGAAAAAAATGGTAGGAGCTATGTTCACACTGCATGCTAATCCATAGTCTGTTTTGAAGAAACCATAATACTGGATAGTTACACTGGCTGAATTAATATACAACATTAAGCCATGATTTAAAGCCATGGTTTATTGATAGGTAAGTGAGCTGTAGTTTATAAAATGAATAGCTAGGTTGATATATTACACATATGGTTTAGGACCATGATGGTGAATCTATGGCACATATACTGGAAGTGGCACGATGTTCTGTCCCCTCCCTGCTTCAGAAGCCCAGACAAGCACACACACTCGAACAGGAGTATTCAGAAGTTGTTTATTTACCATCCATAAACAACAAGCTGGCAGCGAGCCCGGGAGAGA
>WNWU01013599.1:4549985-4717668 GCA_012654045.1 Ptyas mucosa
ACTTAGCTGCTGCAGTATTTCAGGACACAAGCAGTCAGGGTAAAACTTTGTTCATCACAAAAGCCAACAAGGTAAAGTCAGCTCCTTTTATACCTTGTGGGGCGTTGGCTTTGTGACTCATCACCTCGTGCTCGGCCCCACCCACTCCTTTGCTGAGCCCGTCTCTCTGATCGTCACCACCTGGGATTAATCCACTCCCTCTCCTCATTAATGTCTGACTCAGAGGAGCTTTCTTCCACAGGGCTCTCAGCTGGGGCCTGGGGTGGTGCCAAACCAGACGGGCCAGGGGAGGAGGCCTTTGCCTCCTCCTCCTCTTCACTTTCGGAGGATTCTTCCTCCGGAGGTCCGGGCTCAGGAGCCGAAGACACAACACACGCACAGCCATCTCTCAGGGTACGCCAGCCATCACTTGTTGCTCTTCTGGGTTCCGGTGCACACATGCGCGCTGGCCAACTGGTTTCCACATGCAGGAGCGGCGGAAACCAGAAGACCAGGTGACCAGCGCACATGTGCCTGCCGGAAACTGGAAGCTCAGCTTCCCAGCACATGCATGCACACTGGGGAACTGCTCTTCCAGTTTCCGGCACTCCTGTGCATGTGTGCTGGAGAGCTGTTCTTCCTGTTTCCAGTGCTCCCCCGCGCACACGCTCTCCCGTTTTGGCACTCAGTGCCAAAAAGGTTCACCAACACTGGTTTAGGATGATGCATAAATACAAGTGTTGCAATCCATAACTGATTTAGTATATGTAATTTATGATTTGCTGAACAATTCATTCTAAAATGAATTCTGGACTAGCACAATTGTATCATCCAGAAATGGAAAATCATAGATTCTGATGATTTCACTGTATTTACTTGGCAATGCTATAATTACTTTGGCTTTCAAAGTTCTGTACAGAAGATCTATCCTTCATGTTTGTTTGTTGCACTACTATTTAAGCTATGTTTGTACAGTTGTGATCAAAATTATTCAACCCCCAATGCTGTAAAGGGGTTTAGGGACTATAGTGTACATTTGTAATTGTATTCAGAATGAAATCCTACAAGGACGTTTTACAGAACCAAATGCAACTAAAATGACATCAATTGTTTTTGTAATACAGTAGTAAATGTTTCTTTTGTGGTTTCTTCATTGACACAATTATTCAACCCCTTAAAGACTACCACTCTGAAGAACAGAGGTTCATTCAGGTGTTTTCGATCAGGTATTGAAAACACCTGTGGATGTCACCGAGCAGCAATCAAGCATAATAAGCACCAATTAGGCAGCTTTAAAATGACTGTGATACTCAGCTCCTTCTAGACATTTACTGGTGTGGTTACAAACATGGTGAAGGCAAGAGAATGGTCCAGGAAGACAAGAGAAGAGGTGATTTCTCTTCACAGGAAGGGCAATGGCTATAAGAAGATTGCAAAGATGTTAAACATACCAAGAGACACCATAGGAAGCATCATTCGCAAATTCAAAGCAAAGGGCATTGTTGAAACGCTATCTGGTCGTGACAGAAAGAAGATGCTGACTTCAACTGCTGTGCGCTACCTGAAGCGTAGAGTGGAGAAAAGTCCCCGTGTGACTGCTGAGGAACTGAGAAAAGATTTGTCAGATGTGGGTACTGAAGTTTCAGCTCAGACAATAAGGTGCACACTGCGTAATGAAGGCCTCCATGCCAGAACTCCCAGGTGCACCCCCTTGCTGTCTCCAAAGAATAAGAAGAGTCGACTGCAGTATGCCAAAAGTCATGTGGACAAACCACAAAAGTTGTGGGATAGTGTTCTGTGGACTGATGAAACAAAATTAGAACTGTTTGGGCCCATGGATCAACGCTATGTTTGGAGGAGGAAGAACAAGGCCTATGAAGAAAAGAACACCTTGCCTACTGTGAAGCATGGCAGAGGGTCAATCATGCTTTGGGGCTGTTTTGCTTCTGCAGGTACAGGGAAGCTTCAGCGTGTGCAAGGTACCATGAATTCTCTTCAGTATCAGGAGATATTGGATGAAAATGTGATGCAGTCCGTCACAAACCTAAGGCTTGAGAGACGTTGGACCTTTCAACAGGACAATAATCCCAAGCATACCTCCAAGTCCACTAGAGCATGGTTGCAGAGGAAAGGCTGGAACATTTTGGAGTGGCCATCGCAGTCACCAGACTTAAATCCAATTGAGAACCTCTGGTGGGACTTAAAGAAAGCAGTTGCAGTGCGCAAGCCTAAGAATGTGACTGAACTGGAGGCTTTTGCCCATGAAGAATGGGCAAAGATACCCGTAGATCGCTGCAAGACACTTGTGTCAAGCTATGCTTCACGTTTAAAAGCTGTTATAACTGTAAAAGGATGTTGTACTAAGTACTAAGATTGAATGTCACTTGGGGGTTGAATAAAACTGATAATGATGTGAGCACAGAAACGACATTTGTGGTTATTTCATTATAAATGTTATGTTATATTTGTCTGACCTACAAGTGCCTCTTTGATGTAAATGTAAGCAAGATGACTGAATGATCAAAATCAATGTCAAACTGGCCAAAACACTCAATTTCAGTGGGGGTTGAATAATTTTGATCACAACTGTATGTGGGGTGGGGGAAACTCTTGTAGGTTATATCTCATCTGTGTTTTGACTCTGAAAATCCAATCGGAGAAAGAAACGAAGCTTCACCTCTGGAAAGGAAGAAAGAAAAGGTGATTGAAGAGAAAAAAACAGTCCTTTACCTGTCCCCTCACCTAATTCTTTAGGGTACATAACTAATAGAGTTGTCTTATGATTGTTATATTATATTATGTCTGAGCTCTCCCTTGGCCATTGGAATGGAACATTTGACAGGGAGTAGCAATTTTTTTTCTTTCCCATTCTGACATCAATTTCAGGAAAATGAAGGGACTAAGCAAAGGGGTAGGGACAATTTAATATGCTGGAAAATTTAATCTGCAATTGCAGGATACAGATATGATACTACATCTGGAATTGGAATCATTTCTCTAAACCAGACTGAGCTCTACCTGGTTTTGACTTAGATGATGTTTAAATAAAACCACTATGATTTCAACCCATGCTTTATAGTTTCTGTTTATACAGTATTGTTCTCTAATTGAGTTAATTGCAATTTTTAAACAAGTGATGGTTAATCCAACAAATGAGTTCAACCATTGAGTTAAATTTTCTCAGGATTTTTTTTCTGAACATGTCTACATCCTGTATTTTGAAACAATTGATACAAATACAAAGGCTCTCCAAAATCCATTTTCAGATTTTTAAAAAAATCAGCTAAAGCATCTTATTAAAGAAGCTGTCATTGTCCTGCATTGCTTGCCTGCTTATTATTTTGCAAGGCTGGACAGCAGCTGGGCAAATTGCTATTTGTAATGGCAGATTAATATACTTACTTGTGAGTAAAATTGCTTAGAATTGAAGTGCACCTGCTATTTCTAGTAGCAATTTACAGCTTTTCATGCCAGCAAATCTGCTCATAAAGAAAGACTCCAGCTGCTATATTAATAAGTGGTAGCATAATTCTTTCCCTGCCTCCAGATTTATTCATGGAGAAGTGTCCTAGGCAGTTACTTGTTTGCCACTTGTGCTCTTGTTTTTCATTTTTCTATGAAAAATGAAGAAACTGAAATGAGCTAAAATATGCATAGAACCAAGCAATATAGATCAGCAAAAGAGAAAACAAGGCAACAGTTTATGGCCTTGTTTTCTTATGTGCTCTCCAGCATTAGGAAACATTTCCTAATTATATTAATTTTCCTAAAGAAAATGAGACCCAGTTTGGTTTAATGGTTAAGGCACTAGGCTGGAAACTATGAATTCTAATTCCATTTTAGGCATGAAAACCAGAGAGGTAACTTTGGGGCAGTTGTTTTCTCTCAGCCCAATCCACCTCACAGAGTTGTTGTGAGGAAAATAGGAGGAAGGAGTGTTATGCATGTTTGCCACCTTGAGTTATTTATGAAAGTGATAAAGGGATAAAAATAAATAAACCTTTTGTCCTCCACATGCCCGTTCCATTTAAAAGCATGATTGCATTGATGAGAGTTAATAGTTCAAGAAAACTGAGGGGACAGTGAATTGCCTGGTCCCATGATCTACAAATATTAGCATCCTTATACAGTAAATAATAACAAAGAGAAGATGCACCTCATATGATAGGATCATAGATATGCAGGTTTTCATATATATTATAGAAGGGTTTGCATGATTGTCAGTAATCTTTTTCAAGCTAGTCAGTAGGACTGGAACTCTTCGCCTCTTGGGAAGATGACAATCAAAATAATACAGTGGTTAGAACGCTAGAGTAGGGATATTCCTGCCTCAGCTCCCATTCTGTCAAGGAATTCACCAGGTGACTTGAA
Source organism: Ptyas mucosa (assembly GCA_012654045.1). Taxonomy (NCBI): domain Eukaryota; kingdom Metazoa; phylum Chordata; class Lepidosauria; order Squamata; family Colubridae; genus Ptyas; species Ptyas mucosa. Next base: position 4,554,336 of record WNWU01013599.1, read on the forward strand.
TCCCTTGATATCTCTTAGGCAAATCTTCATTGTATGGATAAAACAATAGAAATAGAGAACTTTGAACCTCTTATCTTGGGCTTCTGGAAGTACAAACCATAATTGGAAATAATGTCAACAATAATATGATGTTATATAAGAGAAATTAGGATAGAATCTGCAGCTGAGAAATGCACATCTTTCACTTGATTGCAAAGTGCATCCAGCACAGTTAGTACTCATACAGATGCTTTTTCATATTTTAAAAGTCAAATGAGCCAAAGAAATATGTCTATTCACATGAAACAACTAAATTTCAAAAATTTCAGAGACACACTTCCATATTCCCTGATTAGTGAACATTCAGAGGCATAAACACAATTGCTAGAGAAAAACAACTAGGATTATTAGTTCGTTGCCCTTCTGAATGTCTCTGCTGCTCAATACATTTGTATCAAATTATCTCTTCTAATTCCCTCCCCTAACTGGAACCTAATGAAGGAAAACTGTAGATATATAAATATATAGTGAGGCTAATGGCTTATCTTGTCAGGAGTTTCCAAAAACAATAAAATTAACAGCTGCAAATAATTACACGTACATCAGGTGGCATGAGTTAGTGAGCTAAGCTGATGAAAGCCCTGTATATATTAAATATGTCTTTTATTAGGTGTTGAGAATGGCTGCTCTGGGAAGAGAAGCCATCTTAAATATTCTTAGAGTAGAAAAAGAATTTAAGTCATATATTGCATTATGACCAAACCAGCTTAGCATCAAGGTAAACAATCAGTTGAGCAATCCTGGCTTTTTGATTGAACAAGTCATATGAGGCACAATGCCATTGTCTGTAAATATTTATACATAACACACTTGATGGGACTACAAGTTTTGTTACCCCAAGTGACACGGCTACAGAGGCATAGCTTTTAGCCTTAAAAGCTCTGTGCTCGTTTATGATCCTGCTTAGCTATCAGATAAAACTCAGTTAGCTTAACTGGATTTTCGTTACATCTGCTGTAAGTATCCTTACTGGAGGGTCTTCTTTCCCCACTCTGATGCCCTCTTAAATGTTTTTGTTATCAGTTTCCACAGTCACACCCTACATTGTCTTTCTATTTTCATGTTTGGTTTACTAAAAATGTTAATTTAGCATGATTGTGATCCAACTGGAGCAGAGATACTATGGTATGCCATATCTCACAATTAGCTAGTAATAGTCAAAGGAATTCCATGTTTTCTAAATTATGTAATCTGAATTTTATAATCCCCAGATTACAGAAATGTTAAATATGCCAATTTTGAAATGGTCCAACAGGGCAATTTTCCAAGAGCCAAATTTTGCCAGTCATTAACCTGAGAAAGTAAATATTCTTATGGTAAATTTGGAAAATTAAAAAATCCTCTGACAAATAACACTTTTTGAGGGGAAAAATATGAAGAAAAATAGGCTCAAATAACCCCCTCCCCACTGGATTCAATTTCTGAAAATAGTTTTTAAGCTTCTATAAAGGAATATTACATAAGTTACCTATTACAAAGCATTCATTATGAAATAATTAATTTTACTCAGCTATTCAGCTCAGGCAAGGCCCATATATCCAAATCATTTTGAAGCATGTCATTTTTAAATTTATTTAGATCATCTAAGAGGTATATATTTTCAATCTAAGGGAAATGCTGCCTGTAGGCATTATTGAATTGTCCAGAAAAAAAATATTTCAACAACTAATAGCTGCTCCCCTCCATGCATCAATTCAGATTTACATCACTTAACATTATATCCAGAAAAAGCCCACATTTTATTAATTTTACTGTGAAAGATTCAGGTTGGCCTGTTAACTATTGCGAGCAGTTTCCAGGGATTTTGCAGATATCTGTTCAGAATGAATGACAATTTGGCAGGTTCTGAAGAAATGAGAGATGAAGCAAGACTTTGCAAGATTATCTGGGACTCTTGAGTCCCTGGCACCTGAAGAAGTGGACAGGACCTTCCATGAAATGAGCTCAGGTTACTGTAAGATCCTTGTCTTTCCTGGTTTCCACCTGTGGTCAGAAAGAGAATGACAGCATGTAGATAGGAGAGTGTAAATGTGTCCTTAAAGGAGAAGGATATATTGCTGCAGCAATGATGTACCCCTCCTAAATTTAGTTATAACTAGATCCAGTGTCTTAGTTAATGATTGAATAGATTGCAACCTACACTTCCTGTGCAAGATTGTAGAAAAGTTGTTTGGATTCCAACTATGGAGGATTAAACAATTTTCTGAAGCACAGTTCATTTCAGAGCATGGGACAGAAATGGCATCAGTCACTCTTGTGGATGTCTAGCAGTGGGACATGGATGATGCACTACACCTGGTCCTACTTCAAAACTGTCAGTGGCATCATCAACAATGATAAGTTTGGTATACCTACAAAGGTTAGGGCTTGCACTATCTTGCAAAGAATCCATTTTTTTTTTGGAATGGATAATACCAGCTGGAGTTAAATGAGAAAAAGCAATTGAACCCTTGGCAGTTCACATTGAAGTAAATTCTCCAAGGTTCAGTCCTCTTCCTCATTTCATTTAATATTATGACATTCTGTTGGACACATGTCTCCTAGTAGGACAGCAACAAAATTAATATTTTGATAAAAGTAACAATTAGAATAAGAACTAATGTTGGGTCTGAGATTTATAGAAATAGTTTCTATCTCATTCCACTTCTGGATTTTAATTCAGAGTTAGATTTAACTCTTTTGAGAACTCCTACAATATAAGTTAAAACCATTAAAACTTGTTATCAAGAAAACATCATCCTGAGGATATAAATATGACTAGACATAGGTAAGAGCCAATATTAAGCTTGTGTCAATATGGGGATGAAACATCACTTTGTGTTTCTTGAATCCGATAGGTATTCAGCAGTTCTGTTTAAGATGACCTGGCTCTTTTTGGATAGGAGAGCCCTTCAGAACATTGTGAGGGAGTGCTCACATGTGGCAACTGAGAATTATTCAGGCTCCCTGATGAATAAACTTGTTTAGACTACTTGGCCTCTGATTGGGTAGGATAGATGGAGGAACTTTGGGCACAAGTATGTGGGTGTGTGAGCTAGGATGAGTTTCAGATGTTGATCTCTGAGAAAGTGGACAGGCATCTCTGTATAATCAGTTCAGCCATCTATTTACTGAATCTAAATCCCTCCTTTGTCATAAAAGCAGCCAGGAAGATGACCCACAATTGGCTATAAACTGTGGTATTGTCCTCTCTGAGAGTGGACTGATAATCACTGCCTTGAAAGAGGCATTAGTGTGTCCTCTCAAGAGGCCAATCTTGGATTGAACAGTTTTTGACAACTATTGACCAGCCTCTACCTTTCCACTTGTCCTATTTCAATCACACACAAACACAGTTACTATGGAGAAAAGCAATTTTACTTCAAGACTGAAGAGATTAACAAAACAGAAGCTTGCCTGAAGTATTTGATTTTGATAGGACCGTGCAGAAAAATAGTCAAAAATCCCATCCAGGTTCTAACAGCCAAGTCAAGGTTGTCAGCCAGTCTTGAGGTCAGAAGTTCAAGGTTTCTTACAGGAACTTATAGGATTCAGAGGAACCTCATGCAAGAGGCAGATATCAAATATTGTTTGCAGCAATGGGCACATGGGTCAAAACTGCTTCTCAAAACGGACTATAGCCAGCTGTCACTCATCAATAGATTTGCAGTAGCCTTATGGAACTGTTCTGCTTTACTCATTGGATGAAAAGCTACTCATCTGACTGTTCCAGCTGTCCAAGTAGTGCCTTGTGTTTGATCAGTTTCATGTGACTCTTGGGTTGGTGTCTCCTGAGGCTGATATTCCACAGGTTCAACTGGAACAGTTTCTTCAAATTCAGATTTAAAATCCATGTCCTGAGTCTGGATCATGACATCTTTTTTCAGTGGTTCTCTTCCTTTCTCCAGGGCCATTTCCAACCAGTATTGGTTGAGAGGGGAGAGATTGTTCTCTTGGCCCTTTCTATGTGGGGTACTACAGGGTTCTATTCTCATCCCTCATTTTCAATCCAGTATGAAACCACTGAGTGAGTCACCTGAGTGAGTTTGGTGTTAAATATCACCAGTATGCTAATGATACTATGTCTTTTGACCCTAGGCCAGCCAAGAGAAGCTATCAAGATTTCTGTCCCTGTACTAAAAGGCTGTGTGGGACAGGATGGGGAACAACCATTTCTGACTCAGTCCTACCAATACTGAATTCTGTGGGTGTTGAGTTTATCCAGATATGGGGCTATTCCATTTCTGATCTGAAATGGGATAGCACTTCCCTCTTCATAGTTGGTATGCAATCTGGGAATTTTTCTGGGCTTGTAACCCCTGCTTGAATAGCAGGTGGCAGCTGTGACCAGAAAGGACTTTGTACAACTACATCTGGTATGACAATTGCATCTTTTCCTAGTTTGGAATGGGGACTTTCAGACAATCATTCATGCTCTTTTTACCTCACAGCTTGACTACTGCAACATAGTCTACTTGGGGCTGCCCTTGAAGACCACTCTGAAGCTTCAACTAGTCAAGGATACCGCTATTCTGAAAGTGATTATCATATGTCATTCTGCCCATTTTCAAACTCTGTTTTGTGAGCTACACTGGTGCCAGTTAATGCAATTCAAGTTGCTGGTTATTTATGGCATAGGGCCTAATTACATGAGGAACTGCCTATTTCCATTAATATCTGCCCAGTCATTTTGATTTTGCAGACTTGGCATACTCTGGGTTCCTTCAATTCAACAATATCAGGATCCCAAAAGTGTGTCTTTTGTGTAGCAACACCTGCCTTGTGGAAAAGGTTCCCCCTGAGAATTGGGTGGCCTTCGTTCATCTGTTGTTTAGAACAGGGGTCTCCAACCTTGGCAACTTTAAGCCTGGCAGACTTCAAATCCCAGAATTCCCCAGCCAGCTTTGCTTCCACCAGGCTTAAAGTTGCTAAGGTTGGAGACCCCTGGTTTAGAAGGACTCATGAAGACCTGGTTCTTTATCCAGGCCTTTTGTGAGGGAAAGTGAGACACCCCTCACTTTTTGCCATCTTCTTTGTCAAGTTTGCCATCTTTTAACTTTTATTATGTTGTGACCTGCCCTGACAAGAAACAGAAAAGCTACATTGAAGGACAAATAACATATCTCTCCCCACCCGACCCTGCCCCCCGCCCCCATTGAGGGCTACACTCTTAGGCTATTTTTCTTAGCAATGTTTTCTGTTTTATATCATTTAACTCACAGGGTGCTGATATAACTGTAATGAAGAGTGGCTCCATAGTGCCAGAACAATGGGTGATCCTAGAAGATGCTATAAATCACTAATGAGAAAATGGTCTAACTTAGCAATGGCAATCCTTTTTAGAAAGACTGATGCAAAAAGTCAAAAGAATGGCATTTTCGAGTATAAGGGAAAGTTTAAAAAAAATAAGACAGAAAATTTATCCTCCTGGGTGTAAGGATGAAGCCAATAGTAGTTTAGCTATGTTAGATAAACTGTTTCTGAAGGATCTGCCACAGGCTTCCCCTTTTACTGGAGAAGATGGAGAAAAGAGATCTGCCTGGATGGAGTGTAGCAGTCCCTTAAACCTGGGTCACAGGTGAGGCCATTCTATCTTCCCATAGGGCATGCTGAAATATGTTTTTTTTTTATATCAAAAGAAAAGCCTGCAAAGCAGAAATAAACATGAAATGTTAGAAATACAATGCTAGAAAAAGAAGAAGAACGCGGAAAGAACATGGCAAGACCAAAAACCAAGCAGAAGAGCACAAGAGAGTGTGTGAACCATCAGTAAACCCCGAGGCTGTACTTTTTGCCTGGAAAAAAGTGTTTCCTTACTCATCCTTTGGCAATGCTTCTGGGATTCTCTTCGTCTATTATTACATCATTTCCTTTTTGTTACCGGTATCTCTGTTTGTTGAGACTGTGATGTCTCATGTCTGATTGTCCTCCTGAAGCCAGGATATTTCCATCAGTGGCCCTACTGTACCATTTCTTTATTTTTGGGCTGCATCAAGGAATCATTTTTTATCATTATTACGGGGGTGGGGAAAGAAAGGTGGCATACTCTAGAAGCAATGGAAAAGCAGCTTCTTTAACTTTGTAGATAATGACCACTACACCTTCTGTTTTCATTTTAATCAAAAAAAAATCTATTTTAAAAAAATAAATGGAGTACAACATACTACAAAAGCAGTCGCTCCTAAAAATATAAAGCTATTTTTTAAAAAAACAGGGACCAGAAATAAAAATAGTACATTCAGGGGACAAATGGCAATTTCAGCAGCCTTTTTCCTTTTCTGTAGGAAAAAAGTATTTAAAAACAATATGTGGGAGAGAATCAAAATAGCTCCCGTTATGCCCCTTACTGTTTTCCTTTATGTGGCCTTGATGCTGAAAAACTCAAACTTACTAATTTCTTGACCCATCTTTCTCTAAATTAATTTTGGCAAATGAGAACCCTATTAGTAGCTTGACTTGAACGTCAAGACTTTTTTAAAAAAAGTATCAGCTAATTTGAACTTTAGCAGTCCTACTGCGAAAGCTCCCCAAAATTAAATTTAGAATGATATATGAATGGCATATATACCTACATCTTACTTCTTACAAATATTGTTCATTTTCTGAAGATTTATTAAATATGAAACAGAAGTCAACCCACATTTAGATATTAGTGGGGCACTATGACCTTACAAAGCTTCATACAGTTACTATATTGGTTTTATGACTTCTCCCTGTTTGGATAAGTAAGCAGGCTATAACATACTTAGCACTCTTTGGAGCATCTATAATTATTCATAGAGGAAAATGGCACATTGCCTTGCAAGGGAAATCTTCCTGGTTCTAATAAATATTTTGTAAGAAAAATAATGAATTTATTTATAGCTGCCCAATAGAATCATAGTTTTTCTCCTTCCTTCTGTAGTTGCTGTTCAAGTAAGTAAGTAAGTAAGAGGGGAAAAACAGATCCAGGAAACTGCAGACCAGTCAGCCTAACATCAATACATGGGAAGATACTGGAAAAGATAATTTAAAAAACAGATCTGCCAACATCTAGAAATGAGTAAAAGTCAGCATGGGTTTGCTAAAAACCAATCTTATTTCATTCTTCAACATAGTGACTAAATTAGAGAAATACTGTGGATATAATATACTTAGACTTCAGCAAGACATTCAACAAAGTAGACCACAACCTACTTCTTGGTAAGCTAGAAAAAAGTGTAATAGATAGCTTCACCACCAGATGGATTCACAACTGGCTGACAAACTGTATCAACAAGTAGTCCTTAATGGTACTACCTCTACATAGAGGGAAGCAAGTAGTGGGGTACCACAGTGTTCCATCTTAGGCCCAGTATTCTTCAATATCTTCATAAACGAGTTAGATGAGGGAATAGAAGGAGAACTTACCAAATTTCTGGATGATACTAAGCTAGCAGGAATACCCAACACCCTAGATGATAGTCTCAAGATCCAGATGGAACTTGACAGACTTGAACACTGGGCCCTATCTAACAAAATGAAACTCAGTGTAGAAAAAAATAAAGGCTTACATTTAAGCAAGAAAAACCAAAAGTACACATATAGACTGAATGAAACCAGACTTTAGCAGTAACTGTGAAAGGGATCTTGGAGTCTTAGTAGACAACCAATTAAATATGAGCCAACACTGTGCCGCAGCAGCCAACAAAGCCAATGCAATCCTAAATTGCATTAACAGGGATACAAGTGATCTAGTGAGATACTAATACCATTCTATAAAGCCTTAGTAAGACCACGCCTAGAATACTGCATCCTGTTTTGGTCACCACACTATAAAAAAGATGTTGAGACTCTAAAAAGAGTGCAGAGAAGAGCAACCAAGATGATTAGGGGACTGGAGGCTAAAACATGATGAATGGTTGCAGGAACTGGGTATGTCTAGTTTAATGAAAAGAAGGACCGGGGGGACATGAGAGTATCTTCCAATATTTGAAGGGATGTCACAGAGAGGAGTGGGTCAAGCTATTCTCCAAAGCACCTGAAGGCCAAACAAGGAATAATGGATGGAAACTAAACAAGGAGAGATTCAACCTGGAAATAAGGAGAAATTTTCTGACTGAGAGAGCAATCAACAGCTTGCCTTCCGAAGTTGTGGGAGCTTCATCACTGGAAGCTTTCCAGAAGAGACTGGACTGCCATCTGTCAGAAATGGTGTAAGGTCTTCTTAGATAACTTACAAGGTCCCTTCCAACTCTGTTTATCTACCTATCTATCTATCTATCTATCTATCTATCTATCTATCTATCTATCAATCATCTAGTCTAAAGTGCTGAGAATAAGGACCAATGAAGCTTTTAATTAGCTATAATATTGATCTGAAGCTGCATTTTAAATCAAACTAACAAAATAAGTTGTGTGTTATGGCATTTTATTATTCCAGAGCTAATGTAATAATTGCCCTTTTTTGGACAATGATATTAAATATATCAATACCATCTATCCATCTTGATGAAGTTGCAGAAATGATGGTAGATGAACTGCAACCCTACAGAATGCAGAAGGCTATATCTTTTTCATTAGTACAAGTTTTTCATGAGAAAAACACTTTCCAATCACAGATTCACTCTTTAGACCACAAGGAATTACAACTAACATACTGAAATAACATACTGACTGAACCTACACTCAGTTCTTACAGGGCATGTATCTATCTGTCTTCTAGTGATAAACAGAACTAGCAAGCAGATTGGACTGAAATATTTGTCTGATCTAGAACAATTAATAATAAAGCATCTTAACAAAACAAGTTTAGATAAAACTTTGTAGCCAATTTATGACTTAAAAAGAAATACTCTTTCTGATAACATGCAAGGAAGTTATTAAATGTATCTAGTTTTTCTTTACTAAACTGGGTGACAGGTAGCATAGCTTGTCATGTTTATTTATTTTTTTTGCAGAATCTGATATACTTTGCTAGAATATAGATGAAGATTAAATTAAATTAATTCCAATTGAGTTATCTGTTGGGGAAAATGAAACATCTGAGTCAAGATTTTGGAAAGCTAAGCACAGCTTGCTATACATCTTGGTTTCAGATGGGTTATGAAGGATGCAAGATAATAGGTTCTGTTAGGACTTCATAATAGATTTTTCTGCTAGTACAACACTTTCAAACAGTCTCAGTTCAAGACAGTTCAACCTTTCATCACCTTCATCTGAACATTTCAGTAAACCAGCCAAGTCATCCAGGCTCTCAATGGGAGTCTCTGTCTACTGCATAGAAGGCCTTTTTAGAGATCACCAGTTGCATTTTTACTCTGGAACAGTTTTCCAAAAGCCAGGTATGAAAGGATTGGGTTTTCCTTCTCCAAAAAAAGATTTTACCACCCATTTTCTCCATCATTGAGTGTGTTTTTTCTATAACCTGCAGCCAAAGACACCTGCACTGTTCATCTCCTTGCCTATAAGCGCACTATGGTCAACAGATATCAGCTAATAATTTTTAATCTGAATTTTGCTATGAAAAGTTACACCAGCTGCTGAACTGCTGGTCTTTTGGCAAGCCTACTATGAATGGGAGAGAGGTCTTCCTGTCTCTCTAAAGAGAAGGATGTGTATCTTCTATGTTTCTCTGCATGGAAAAGCACAGTAAAATGGTTTTTTGATTTCGATTTAGGCTATTTTTACACACCGTGCTATGAAACATAGTGCTTTGTACAAATCTGAACCTTTGGTCAAATTGTTGCTTGGACAGGGCACCCATTAACTTCAGATATTATCTAAAACTTGTAGTGGGCTTATCTTAACTCCAATTCCCCTTGATGTCAAGATCTGGAAGAGATTTTTCAGCTTCTGCACAAAGAGATAAAACATACAGTGGTCAGAAAAATACATAGAGCTGCCTTAAAGACTCTTTTTATTCCCATGAGATTTTTACGTTACATATGCTACCAGCTTGCATAATAAATGGAGGTCACTAAGGTATTACATAGTCAGCAATGATTCTGACTCTAATCAGGTCAGTGTGAATAGCATGATAGCGGTGATTACTATGAACTTTACTTCTCTGATATCAGGAGGGCCACAGGTTCTCTTTCAAGAGCAACAAAGAAGGAGAAAAAAATCTGGATATAAAATTCATAGTCCATCTCTGGCATAGCCATATTAAATAGCCTTATTTATGCCGGTGATTCCTTCACTCATCCAACTATAAAAAGGGAATAGCAAATTAGTTGTCTTTAAAATGACTAGAATGGTGATAGAACAGGCTAAAGTTCTGAAGGAGAACTATTTAATGAACATCATGCCTCTACAGGTAGTGCTTATTTAGTGATCACAATTGGGACTGGCCACCTGATCATTTAGTGAAGTGGTCAATATATGAAACAATGACTGTGCCTATTATCTCACTTCAGCTTTCCTTTGCTTCACAGTCCTTCAAGGTTGTAAATTTCCAGGGACAGATTGAAGTCAAATGAGATCCAGGCAGAAGAAGAACATCATGGCTTCAAAATCTAAGGGACTGGTTTGGACAAAACTCAGCAGCACTTTTTCGTGCTTCTGTTGATAAAAATAGGATTGCCAGCATGATCGCCAATGTCCGATGATGGATATGGCACAACAAGAAGAAGGCTGTAAATGTGGGTGCATGTTGGGAATACTGGTTGCAAAGTTACTTTTTCAATCACCATCATAACTAAAAACAGTAGCTAAATAAGGCAGTTGCTAAATGAGCACTAACTGTACTCCATCTGATGGTGAAATGGAAAGCACTTCCATTTAAAAAACAGCAAAGTAGCAGCACCTAACCAAACTTGACTCATTTAAAAAAGCCAAGCAGGGTCAGGCTTAGCTACTGTTTGGAGAGAAGACCACTAAGAAATACTAGGACTTTAAACTGGAGAAGAAAGTAGATCGGGAATTTGGGAGACCATCCCAGAAGGCAATAAAATCACCAGGCATTGATTTTTATCTTTTACCTGTGCCAGCGATGAGAACTACTTAGGTGTAGCAGTTTAGGCATAGATTAGAGCAGGGAAACCTACCAGAGGCACCGAATCCAGCTGAGTGGTTACTCTTTATCAGCCCTAGGAATAAGGCAATGGTAAGTCTTTTCTGAAAAAGGGGATGGGGGGGGGGGGTAGGGGGGGAACAGACTTGTCTAGGAAGTTATTAGGAGTCAAGATTGATTCAAAGAAACCTAAAAACCACAAAACAGAGAATAAGCACTTCCCTAACTTTTTAAGAACGCATTAAATAGATCTTCCTGAAGATCTTCCTGAAAATAGATCCACCGGGTTTGCTCAAAGCTTCTTGGCAAGCCTATTGAGTTGCATCTTGTTTGAATATTAACAGCTGAGCCTATCAAACCCAACCATTTCGTTTTCTTTTATAGCTTTCACAAGACCAGTGTCGAGTAATCTTCCAATAGCACTGAAGGAGGCGGCTAGCTGGGGAGGTAGGGAAAATCCCAACCAAAACAACTGGAGGACAAGCTATTGGTTCAGGTAATCATCTCATGCAGTTCAATGGCAGGTCAGGCTTTGGATGTGGAGTGATTATGAGCACTACACGCACAAAAATGTGTATTCTTTGAACCGTCCCGAATCAACTACCTCTCAACTTAATTGGACTCATATATTTTTTTTTCCAGACGGTGTGTGTGTGTGTGTCCGTTCTGTTTATCCATCCCATTCATACATTTATAAACTTGCGTTACACCCTCACTAATAGTCATTCCCCCCCCCCTCCAGATTAGCATCCAAACTTTGCAGAATATGCGGCAAGTTGTCAATCATTTTGGATATCTTTTCTGCACTGGTCGGGTTATTGTAACAGACATTCTCACAGCCTGCTCGGATGAATGAAAGCAACCTTTATATATGCAGTATGCATGCAAACATTTCCCCCCTTTAGGACTAATTGATGCAGCTGTCGCGGTCCGCACGTTGCTTGGTCCGGCGTTCCAACAGCAACGAGAGGCGAGGGATCAGCTACACCCTCAAGAGGCGGGATAGCGCGCGTGCGCGTCCCCTAGAGTCCGAGGAGGCGAGCTCGCGGCGTTTTCATCCGCTCTTTGCCCCGGCGCGAGTTGGGAGGTTTCTACCTGTTTGTCTGGCCAAGAGAAGATGTTGCAAGCGATGCCCAGCTGAGCGGCAGCGGGCCAGGTAAGGAGTCAAGGGGAGCGCGGCTCAGCTACAAGGCGTCGCTGATCGCAAGGGGAGACTTCTCTGGATCCGGGTGCTTCTTGCATGTTACCTCCGCCTCCTTCTTTTTGAAGAAACCCATTTTACTTTGCAAAGCGAGAGAGGCGGAAATCCCTCTTTGCTTCTCCATGAACTCGTGAGCAGGTGTGAGAGAAGTGTGCTTTTGCATCATGCCCGACCAACACTTTTGCATAGGCGAAAAGGGGATGTCTGTAGTTCCTGTTTTCCGCTAAAACCATGTCAGTAAATACTCCATTCATTTTCTCCTTTCTTTCTGTTACATTTATTCCCGGTCTCTTTTCTCTCAAGCCGCTGACCTTCCCATTTGGTCTTCTCCTCCCGGTTCTCAGGTTTTCTGCCCTTTTTTCCTGGTTCTTTCTTTTGCCCATTTCTCTTTTATCCTTAAAAGTCCTTCACCTCCCTCTCAATATTCCCTCAACCCCCTTTAATCGGATGATTTGGATTCTCTAAATTAAAAGGACCCCCCAAAAAATTATAAAAAGGTTCATGTAATCCCTTTGTCAGCCTGAATGTGGGGTTTTTGTTACTGTTTCTTTACTTTTGATTTTCCTGTCAAAGTAGTGTGGTTTTGATCAAGATTCTGTTAAAGATTTTTAATTCTGTATGGACTATAAATCATGTTTCCTGGGTGAAAAATACTTGGAGAGCCCAAGAGTGTAATGGTCCATTTGGAATTAGTATTTGCTTTAGTATTTTTGACCCTATACAAATCATTTTGTAAAAGCTTTCTGTATTGGGACACTTTTGTATAGTATTGTGAGAGATTTTTGGATTTGAATTGTGAGGCCTGGGGAAGGCATTGAATTGAACTGAGAATGAGTTCAAAGGGATGGGCATTATTTACTTTATATATTGGGAGTATTTTGACCTGAAAATGGTCTTTCCAAGTAATTTAGGATATTTTAATTAGGTAGTACAAAACTTTATTATCAGATATTGCTTTTCCAACTAACTTTTCTCATCCTGGCACCCTCCAGGTGTTAGCTGAAAATTTTAATCCCAAAACATGTAGAGAGCGCTAAATAAGGGAATACGTCCTACATTGTGGAAACATAATTGCTATGCCACTTTGAAAATAAAGCTATACCAATGAATTAAAGTTCACCCACCCTCAAGGCTTACTATAATTATCATATGGACTTGTAAGAAGAAATATCCTGAGTTCAGCTCCAAGTGGGGAAAAAGACATTGGAAACAGGGAGACTGCTTGGAAAGATGGTTTAATGGTGGACAGGATCACATGGTTTGAGTTCCTGAACAGAAAAGGCACCGAGATGCTGCGAGTCCCCAGGTTTTATACCCTCCCTGGCTTTGAACTTCCTGGGGCCCAGAAAGAGTATGCTGATTGGTTGTCAGACTCCTAGGGGGTGGAGGTCTTAGCTAGCCTTGCTGGCTGATGTAATCTTCCCAGGTGCCATGTGTGAGTTTCTGTTGCTAGATGGGTCCCATTGTGTTAGTTTCTGTTGCTAGATGGGTCCTATTGTGTTGCAGATGACAGTCCTTTGACAAAGGATTGGGTTTCTGCCTCTGGCCCATTGACAAAAGGGGGGGAGGCAGGAAGGTGGGAGCTGCTTTGTCTTTAAAACATGTTTCTCCATTTCTCATCCAGGGAAATATATTCTGCCTTTTTAATATTTCCTAAAATATTTAATTCTTCTAGGAAAAGGGTGGGTGCTAACTTCCTACAATAACTATCTCTCTCTTTTTTTTTTTCAAAACATGAGTTTTGAAACATGTTCTTGGCAAAAGATTAAAATTGATCAGGTCAGGGAGGCTTGATGGGTGCTTTTAATTGTTCTGATGCAAAGGGGAAGGCATTGATAGAGGCAACAGAAAAGGATTCCTTCAGTGGCTCCCAAAAGCTTTCAACCATGAAGGTCTAACAGCCAGAGAAAAGTTCTGGTAAGAATTTTACACTATCCATTTTTCCATGCCAATTGTTTCCAGATGTTTCATATCACTTTTTGTGAGCTTCCAGTCAGGTTTCAAGCAAGCACATGTCCCAAAATTTTTCACAACCATGGTTTTCCTTTAAATTACAGGCTGCCCATTTCCAAGGATTGGTTACTGAACCTGCCCTAGCTCTTACTTTAGTGCATCCAGGATTTGTGAGTCCAAATTGAGGTTAGCCAGTGTACAATCCAGGCTTTTGTTTTTATTACACACAATGAGCCCTGGGACTTCTACTCATGAGACCACCAGTGCAACATATCTTGCTTTACTGGGCAACTGGGTACCATCATTTGTGAGTCACGGTCAGGGCTTGGGTTTTGGATATCACTTTTCTGCTCTCTCTTCAAGTAAGGGAATTGCCTGAGGGGGATTGCCCCCTTCCCCATGGAGTTAGCAGGGAGACTCCTTGGGTCTTTAGTGCCACAGAGCAAAAATCAACCTAGGATAAGCTTTGTGTGGAGGTAAGTGAAGGGAATCGTTTCAGTCTAATTCTGAATGGTGTGTCTCTCTGTGTGTGCATGTGTATACAGCCACTTTTACAATACAGGCAATACAAACATTTTGGACATATTTCTCCTCCCCACCAGACAGAAATCTAAGGTGTACATAACTTGCTGTGGCAACCACTCCCAAATACAATTCTTACAATAAACTGATTACAATTTAAATGAGACAAGAAAGAAAACCTTACAATGAATTTCCACTGTCCCCCCCATAGCCTTTCCAGCTGTCTTCTGGGGATTGAAAAGAGTCTTTTGGTCTTTACTTGTCCATCTCAGGGTCTTTTCTTTCATGTCTGCTGGGTAGCATGCTTGGTGGTAAGGCTGATAAGTCAGGCATGGGAAGGTCTGCTCCACTCTGATTGCTGTGATGACTTTCAGTGAAGACTGGATTCAAATCCAATTCCTGGTTCAAACAGATGGAAGGTCTCCTCTGGAGGCAGCACGTGGATCCATGTGCTCTGCTTTTACGGTTGCAGAGTCATCTGTGCAGGGCTGAAAGACATTAGAACAGGGTCCCCTCCCCCCTTTTGTGGATAATCTTCCCAGGAAAGGCATTTTAACAGGATTAGAGATGGGGGGTTAGATAGCTTGCAGACAGAGTTTGAAAAGAAACAACAACACATCAGCTTTGCAGTTACTAAGCAGATAATGCAGTTTCAACAAAATAGAGACACAACAGATGAGAAAGAAAAAACTGGATTCACATACTTTGGGAAAGAGATGATCGGGTAAAAAAACCATTTAAACACATACAGTGAGTGCAAGACTGATTTTTTTCTTGTAAATGAACTTAAAACTTTTCATAAACTTGAGTTGTTACTTTAAGATACAGAGAGGAAGGAGAGAGAAAAAATAGAAATAAAATGAAAAGTTCTCTTTACTCTGTTCCTGTTGGCCAGACAAGGGCAAAGGCTCTTTCTTTCTTTTTTTTTCTCTCTTCCCCCCATTTTTCATTGCTTCAACCTTTTTTTTTTTCCTAAAAATTTCAAATTCTTGTCTCTAGGGATCAGATACATTTTACAGTTACAATTACCCTGAGGGCACACAAAGATATACACTCACAAAAACAAGGAGGACAAAGAGAGGAAAACAGAACTCTGGATTTACACACACACTGATCATTCCCACCATAAATCTCAGTTAAATTAGGGAACGCACAAATCTATACAAAAATACCATGTGGTTGCATAGAAGACAGAGAAAGAGACAAACAAACAAAATAAACAAAAACCCCAGCATTCCTATTTATATATTTCCCTTTTCTTTTAAGTACCTTTATTTAGCCAAATTTGTCTCCCGGTGTTATCTCTTAGCATAGCTCATTTCCTGCACAATTTCCGAGCTTTCTTTTTGCTCATGCCAGGTAACACTGGCATCCGCCTGGCGTCCCAGGCCACAATAAACTTTTCCAGGGGATTTTCCCTCACCCTTGAGCTACAGCTTCCCATGATCCTTGAAATATAAAGTTCACTTTGGCTCAGCCAGGTGATCCTCCTTCGTTTCAGAAAAAAAAGTTCTGAGAAGGACACAGATTCTCTTTTTTTGGAATCTGCCTGGGTTTGCGGATCAAAAAGGGATCTGGGAGGACCTCATTGCCCCTACAGTTAGTACCAGTACCTCCCCGTGCAATACACATACACTGGGCTGCTTTCCTTGGAACACCGGGGACTCCCTTTACTACTTTTAATATCCCTTTCACTTTCGCTTGGCTTTCACTCGGCTTCTGTTCCTTTTATGTTTGGTGACCCCCACCTTGCTTTCTCTATCCTACCAGTCACAGCTCGGTGGAGCTAGCAGTAGGCAGAGGTGCAGCTACAGGTTGCTCAAAGAAGTGAAATCAGACTTTTTTCCAGGTGGGCCCCCCCCCCCCCCCCACACTTCCTCCTTCCCTAACAGAAGGTCTTGTGCTCTGGCAAAATCCCCATGCTCTCCAGACTGTTGGTCTTTCTGCGGTTAGGAAATGCACAGAGGAAGCAAGATCCAGCTGTGATTGGGAGAAGGGCCCTCACACACACGCAGGCATACACACATTTCCCATGCTTTTCCATGCTTTAAAATTAAAATTTAGGGGTACTAACCTTCTTTCCAAGCAGCCTTTGAGCTCAACACTCAAAACCCTTTAAAACCTAGTTCCAAATGGCCAAGGTCCACGAAAACTTACCCACAGACTCAATGGGTCTGCTGCTAGCAAGGGAGGCTTACCTGGGCCAGGTCCATTGGTTAGGTTAGCCATCTGTGGGGGCCAAATTGTAAGAAAAAATATCCTTCTGGGTTCAGAAGGTCAGACCATCTTTCCAAGCAGTCTCCATATTTCCAGTGTCTTTTTCCCCACTTGGAGCTGAACCCAGAAGGATATTTCTTCTTACAGACACCCAACATTTCATAAATTCATCTGTGTCTAATCATGTTTAGTATAGGAACATATAAGCTTTTTGATTAGAAAAGATCCTCAGATTGTTGAAAATCTTTACAGAGAATGATTCTACTGGGAAATGTCTATGGACTGGTGTAGATTTTCTCTTCTTTTTGCAATTGATGTACGTAATAAAAGTTTTTTGTGGGCAGGAGTTTGTCTGGTTTAAACAATCATACCTTATGGTTACTTACCTAACCATAACAGTAGACATTTTACATTAGCATTCATTTGTAAATAATTGTGGGTTGTAGAGTGTCAGATTCAGTGTATAAAAAAAATCATTGGATTAATGAAAACAATGCCTTCTGTTTTCTGTTTAGTTAGCAAGGTCTTGAGGGAATTTCCAATATTCCTACATTAACAAGTATTTTTGGAAGAAGTTGCAAAATATGTTCTCCTTCAAGGGCACAATAGAACAAACTAGTTGTAGCAGTTAGATGGATGTTACTGGCCAGTAACATTTGGGATATTTCTTAACTTTCCAAAAGTTGTTGTCTTTGGCTGGGAATAAAATGTACTCACACATGCTTTGAGAGTCCTCAATAATCTTTAGTTCATTGCTGCACAAATAAATCACATCAGCCAACACAAACTAGGTAATTCTCAACTTCAGTTAGTGACCAGTCAAAGTCACAACAGTGCTAAAAAAAGTGATTCATGACTACTCCTCACACTTACAACTGTCATAGCATCCTCCCAATCATGTAATCAAAATTCAGACGCTGGCAACTGGCATGTATGTGTAACAATTGCAGTATTCCAGGCATTTGATAGCCATTTCTAACCTTCCCAGCTGACTTCTGACAAGCAAATTCAGTGGTGGGGGTAGGGATGCTGGATTTGCTTAACAACTGATTCAATTATTATCTGCAGTGATTTGCTTAATAGCTATAGTTTTTTGCTTTGGCAAAAAGCCATAACATTGGGCACAATGGGAATTCCGGTCTCACGTGTCATAAATTGAGGATTACATGTATTGTAAACTTCTGGGACATACTCAGTTCTACTTTACTCAATTGCACACCTGCTGGAAGAATTGATTTAGTTGGCTTAAATTTTCCCCATTGGTTTCACAGAAATCTATTAGCTTAATTTTTCCTTGATACTTAATTTTTCCCTGACAATCTGATACTGTCCAGATATTGTAAATGTCAGTTTGCACTTGGAGGATACTTGATTAGAGAAGGCTGAGTTAATCTCTATCCAGTCATTCTCAAACTGTTGATTTTTTTCTTCCTTTAGCATATAATCATGGTATTCCCTGGATGTTTCCTATCTAAGAGCTAACCAGGTTAACACCTTCAAAGCCCAGAAAAAAATCAGCTCGGACTGAGAGACAGCCAACCTGCTCAGATAATAAACTCTTATCATGCTATCAAACACCAATAAGGCAGTGGGTATTTAATAACATGCTGAGAATGGCAAGTGAGTGGCTCAGTAGAATATTTCTGATTTGGGAAGAGATGTACATTCAGTTCGTGTTGGACCTGGCTATGTTTCATTTGAGGACAAATCCATACCTAACTGAAACTAAATGAACAGTTTATATATTGACACTAGTTGAAAAAGAAGACTACAATTTCAATTCTGCACCAAATTAATTGTCTTCTAACTAGTTTCTTTGATTAATTTGAAACTCTCAGCAGTCTGGTTCACAATAGCCTATAGATTTTGACTACTAATATGAGGCAAGAGTTTTGTCACATGTCACCTTTAACATGGCTGCCATTGACTAAGATATGCAAAATTGGACAGAGACGTCTTTGGGATTAAACCAAAGTTATGAAAATTCCTAATCAAAAATATTGTTGCTTTCAGAAAAGCAAATCAGGGGAACCTTCTTCCAGGAAATGTTTGGGTTGCTCTAACTCATTTCTTCTGCTAACAATGTTTTCACTAGTATTTTTAAATTGAGCATATTATTTTAAACCGTGTATGTGTAAAATCTACCTATCAGGAATTACTTAATCCATTTTATTGCCTGAGGCAAAAAATAAGACAGCCGTACTTCTCTTAGCTTATAGAATTGAAAGAGACTCCCGGCTGAGATTTATTTCAATCTTTTCTTCATTGCTTTCAAAGATTCCTTGCACCTGGAGGCAGCAGCTAAGGGTCTCTGAGCAAATCATAGCAGCAACCTTACATACAACTGCCTTTCATCAGTAGTATCTGATCCCAAACATGGAACAAATAATCACTGGGTCATCATATGGAGGTTGCACTTCAAAAGTAGAGCCACTGTCTCTCAGCATTTAACTTAGTACTTGGACAGGAGACCTCAGGGAGTAGTAGCATGGTTGTATGCTAAAAATGGGAAATTGAAACACATCCTGAGAAAAACTAGTGGCAAACCATTTTGATCCTTGGTGCCAAGAAGTCTGCAGTTATACATGCATATTACATCTATCTTTATGAGAGTTGACTAGTTTTAGAAGCATAGTAAAATCATATACCAAATCTCTGTCCCTTTCCCATACAGATATGGTCCAAATATTTTCAAATTATGGGAACTATAATTCCCAGCCAGAGGCTCTATTAATTTGGAATTCTGGGAGCTATCATTGCAGTGCATTTGGAGGCATTGAGCTATTCTTTAATCAGCTGCTTCTGTGATAATCTTTAAGAAAAGCAGAATTATGATAGCTAAGGATGACAGAAGACCTAGTCCAGTATATCTGGATGGCTGCTCTGGCAATCAAAAGAATACCCAAGATTCCCTTAGCCCCCTTTTTAACTTTTGCCTACCAGATTTACCTCAGCATCTCTGCTTCTTAATTGTAATTAGAAGATGTAATTAAAAAATTCCAGGTAATCCTTGCTGTTTATGAAATTCCAGGATTGAGTTTTCACCATCCCTTTTATTGCCTTGCTGAGATAGATCAACATAGAAACTGGCCTGATCTTAACATTTGTTGAATGAGTCATGGTTTCTTGAGACATAGGTTTTATCATGCTTATTATAAAGCTATGGTGCTAACTTTCTCAGTGAGTCATTCACTAGTTTTATAAACATACAATGAATCTGTAAGGACAGTTGGAATTAAAGGTCAAATAATGGTTATAATTCCAAATTTCTTGTCTATATCCTTACTTTACATATACCAAAACTCAAAATCCTGGGCACATTCAGAAGGTTATTTTCAGCTAGTACAATTTATATGTAGTTCAAGTGCTTGGTACTTCAGGCAGAGTCAAATTCACATCCACCTAAGCCACCAGCGTCTGTGGAGTCATTTATGTTATTCACACTACATGCTGAACCATCATCCAGTAAAGTTCACACAACATTTCAAACTCTCAACTAATAAGGTCAGCTCTATCTTGATTCCTAATGATTTCATAGTCAGGTCCATATATTTTTCTTGGCAACAATATTGAAGTGCATCTTCTGAGATTTTTTAAAAAAACTTTCCAGTTCAATTTATAGGTCTAGTATTTGGGAGGAGGCTCAAACTCATCCAGCCAAGTCCATCTCTGCTTATCCTTTTGAAAACTGCTCAGGTCACCTTGGTACTAGCATCTCGTTAGACTGAGTTAACCTTGAAACAAACTGTCTGAATACAGCCACAGCTCTACTCAACCCACCTCCCATTATTGTCAGAATAAATTTAGAGGAGAAAATACTAGACACAGTGCCTCGAGTTCCTGAAATATAAAATTAACTACTGTATAAAAATATTCAAATGTTGTAGTAGTGTGAAATCTGACTTGCACTTTTTTATAAAGGTGAAAATCCCTTCACAATTTTATTATGATGGGTGAATGTTCCTGGCAGGTGCAGTCATGTTAAAATGCTGTAATAATAATTCTCTGGAAAAAGTTTAAACAAGACTGGGCAACCCATATGTCCAATTTGGGTCCCTGAAAGCTCTCAGAATGGATAGCTCAAAATTGGGAAGACCTTTCCCACCCCACTTTTTTTTTGAGGTTTGAAAAATATTTTAAAGTGAGCAAAATGGTGTAGACTTCCTCAAAATGAGGGTGAATTTTCCCCATTTTACAGGGATTTAAAAGGCCAAATGAGTACTATAACCTCTTCAAGGTTATAGTAATAACCTCTTCAAGGTTATAGTAACAAGTTTAACAAGGTTAAGGCAACAAGTTTGGTCCTTATCCCTTACACACACACACACAAAGATTTTAAAAAATTTAAAGCTCCAAACTCTTTAGAGCAACTCACTGATGATGTCCCCAATTATCTAGACAAAGCACAAAATCCAAATGCAGCTTCTAAATTGAAAAGGATCTCTCACCCTCATTTTTAAGGATTAGTCCATATTCAGTAGTACACAATATTTTGCTGTTGAAGTTCAACTAATTTGTCTTCTGTCATTTCATTTCATTTTACTCAGTCCCTTGGAAAAATAAATAAATTTGCCTGTTCTAAAGCTAAGTCAGAAATAATCACCAATTATATCAGTTAGGATGCTCCTTTCCCTCATCTGGGAACTACCCACATCCTGCAGTTTTCTATTTTGATCAGAGTTTGGGTTTCATATAATTTGACATTAGTGATCCATGTTAAAAGAATTTCATTGCATTTTCACACTTCCAGCTGATAAATCCAGCAACAGAATCAGGTCCTCAACTTTTATCATGTCATATGGAGATCATACTGACCATAAGATCCTACTCTTAAAAAGTGAGGAACTCTTCGATTGAATGCTGAAGTCAATTAGGACAACTTGGATGACATCCAACATATCTCAGAGGCTATCTCTGCCAGTCCAGAGAGGGTATTCTTAGTAGTTTGGATCTGTTCCAGCAAGATTCTTTTTGAAATCTCTGTGGCCCATCATTCAAAATTAGGAGATTGCCGAAGTGGATATTTGATGAGTTCTCACTCATCATTGCAGTAGAGGCTTCCCATTGGTCATGTTTGCATGGTGCAACTGACCCAGTTAGCTTTACCCTGAGGGAATATTCCCGTTTGTTAGCACTATGTGAACATAAATGACTTAGTCAAATCCAGAACAGTCATCTCTGATATAAAGATTAGGCTGTCATTAACCTGTTCAGAGTTTAAATAGCTGTAGATGGGATTTTTTCCCATCCTTTGAATGCAGCTGTTTAAATCTATTTTTTTTAACCCTAATCTGTAATTTTTTTTAATTGTAATTAAAACATAAGAGTAAAAATGAAAGTTTTTTTTAAAAATCCAGCAACAATATTTTTTCATTTCAGAGAGGAAAGGAAAGGAAAACATCTAACAATAATGTCTGAATATGGTTTTGAAAATGAAATCCAACAGCAGTTCTCCTATTCTGTAACATAAATATGAACAGCAACCAAAACTTATTTTGTGTGTAACATTTCTGTAACATTTTCAGAAAGATAAGGAAAGTTTTCAGATGCATGAGGGAATTTAGCAATCGAGACATGAAGAAAATAGGATTTCTCTTCTGCTGCATTAGAAACCTGTTTGATTTGGATCCATGGTAACACAGTAGCGATATATAGTATGCTCCTGTTGGAAACTTGCAAGAAGGCAAGATCTGAGAATCTTCATACTTGGTTTATAATTTTGATAATTTTTGCATCCTTAAAGTGATTTATGATTTTGACAAATTATACTCGTTGAGCAGAAGTGATAAACCTAGAGTAATTCTTTGTAGACAAGAGCTATCAGTCATTCTCTTATGTCTTCAGCTACATTTTTCAATTAACATGATCACTTAAGTGAGTTGATTAAGTGCTTGTGGTAGTTCTTAATTCTTTCTCAAATCGGAATTATTACTACACATTCGTGTTAGAAATTTATCCTGATACTGAATCAAATTCTCATGAAGGAAAGGTTATGAGATAAAGCATATGACTAAAAAAAAAAAAACCCCAGTGACTATATGGAAACCACGAGCCCATGAAGAAGCAGAGTAGGAGGAGTCTGTGAAGAAAAGTGGATGCTATTTTCAAATGTTACAGTTTGGACTATTGTCAAGAGCTGTTCGTAACTGCTATAAATACTGTTCGATTGAGGAATGAGATTTGAGATGTGGGTGTTTTGAACAGAGCTGCTGAATGTATGGTCAAAATGAGAATGGCAGTGGAATAGTCATAAGAATAGAGCTCACCCTTTCAGGCCAGTTCCCTGTCAGATACAGAAACATGTAGATTATCAGTGGAAAGATGTATGTCTGGATTTCTATTTCTGGTCAGTGACTATGGCAAACTTGTCTTGATCTTCTGATATGCCTTTAAAAAAAACAAAAACAAAAGCAAACCCTGTTGTCCTTCAGGAAGTTCTTGTACAGTTTGTGCTCTTTGCCCAAGACATATTGAGTGTCACAATTAAAAATGAGATCATTACGACGTTTGCATATATCCATAAATCAAATCATTAAGGCGAGTCTGCATTTTCAAAAAGTGCCTTTCAGCTCTTAGGTACGCAAAGTCTTCCCTGGAATTTGTCCCCACCCTTCTTAAACTTTTCAATGCTGCAATCTTTTGAAAAATCAAAACAACTCATTCCTTGTCCGGTGCTGCTTAAGATACACAAATCAAGCATTGAGTTCTTGGGCAGGGCAGGGTTTTTAAGTTGCTGCCTTGCATTTGAGTACATTTTTGAAAGTTTGTCTACATTATGCCCATAAGCTGTGATTTTATACTATATGAGTGAAATAGCTCACCTTTCCTTCCCACCCCTCTGAAACATTTCACTGCCCAGAACCTCAAACGTTTTGATTATAAACAGCAGCACAGTGGAGCTTAGTGGGCACTTCTGTATTTAGGAATGAGTCATACAGACACTGCTCTCGTCCTGATGCTTCTCTTCAGCTGCATCTCAGTAAACCATTTAATGTATTGGCTCTCAAAAATAGTATCAGTGTACCTAAAGAAATTCAGTTTGTCTGGGCTGGAAACAAATCCTCCTTTTTTCCCGTGCCCTACAGATGTACCATAAAGAACATCTGTACGGTTAAGGAGCTTTTTAAACACTGCCAGGAGCTTTAATAGCTAGAATTGGTAACAAGACCTAAAGCCATTTATCAAAACATTCAGGAAGAAGGCAAGCCATAATATTGTCCTTTCTGAATGCCTACTCTGAAAACAGGACCCTGTCGTGGGGGCTGCGGATGGGCATGGCCAGAGTGGGCATGGCCATGGCTGGTGTGGGCGTGGCCAGTTCTACATCTCTCGTGTCGGGGGGCACCTGTGGTGGCCAAGTGCTAAGGCAGGACTTCCCTCAGACCCTCCCTCACTCTCGTTATAATCTCCCTCCCTTCCTTTTCTTCTTCTTCCTTCCCTCTTCCTTCTCCTTTCTTCTTTCTTCCCCTCTTACCTTATTTTTCCTTCCTTGCTCTCTTCCCATCTTCCCATCTTTCCTTATTTTTTCTTTTTCTTTGTCTTTCCTCTGTTCCTTTCTCCTTTCCTGTCCCTTCTTGCATGTTCAGATGCAAAAGGGAAAACATTTCTCCTTTTGTTTTGTTTTTATTTTGTTTTTCTAGCCCTCTGCCAGCAAAAATGGAGCCCGGGGAGGGGTGCATGTGACCCCCCCCCCCCCAGTGCCCAGTTTTCGCTGGCAGAGTCACTGCAGGCCAGTCATTTGCTGTTTCCAGGGCAGCCCCGCAGGCCATATCTAAGCACCCTGTGGGTTGGATCCAGCCCATGGACCTTGAGTTTGACACTCCTGCAATACATGATTAACACAGCAAGCTGCAAATCCAATAGTTGTCACACCTGAACATAGAGCAAGGGGTTCCAGAAGTTGTCATGCACAGAGGGATGAGGAACTTGCTCCATATATCATCAGCTTTTTTTTAAAAAAAAAGAAAAAAGTATTGTGCATGCCTGTCAGGATACATGCCTTTATTTGCAAAATGGAAGTTATATAGTATTTATAATACAGTCACTCTCTCAAGCTTAAAATTTCTGGCGAAAAAATATCTTCCATCCCTATTCAAATATAATTATAAGAGCCATGGTGAGACAGTGGTTAGAATGCAGTATAGCTGGTTAATTCACTGCTCACTCCAGGAGTTCAATCCTCAACTGGCTCAAGGTTGACTCAGCCTTCCATCCTTCCAAGGTCGATAAAATGAGAACCCAAATTGTTGGGGGCAATATGCTGACTCTATAAACCGCTTAGAGAGGATTGTAAAGTGGTATATAAGTCTAAGTGCTATTGCTAGGTATTGCTATTATGTAAAGTGGAAAGAGGCATGCTCAGCTGTTCATGGCATTGTTTTGTTTTCTATGTTCATTTAGTTTTCCACTGAAAATTCTACTTCCTCAGTTTGATGATGGTAGGTGTGAAAGGAAATGTTGAAGTTTATTCCTTTTAATGTTGGCATGGCTTACTTTTTCTTAAAATACTGACCACCATGGTGAAACAATTCCCTATAGACTACAGAGATGACACACACATTTGTTTTCTTAGACTTTTCTAATAACTTTAGAAAATTAGCATTACGGGCCCTAGAATTCTGGAAGTTGTAATTCCCACATCTTAAAGTTACTGAGGTTGAGAAACACAGAACTAGAATATGTATTTAATATGAAGTTGGGGATTGGAAGTGATGGAGAAATCTGGCTCATAGAATTGCCAAGAGTTGGATATGATTGAATGGATAACATCCTATCATCATCATCATCATCATCATCATCATCATCATCAAGTGTGACTTAAGTCCACTATAAGGTTAATAGAATCAAAACTAGGATGTGGATTTTTTTCAAATGAAAGTTACTGCTTTGTCCTAAACTAGAAATCAGGAAAGAAACTGAAATATATCAAGTAAAACATATTGCTCTATTGACATGGAAAGTTACAAAGCCAAAGTAGAGATTTTTAGACTTTAAAAAAAATTATCTTAGTTTTCACTAAATCAGGGACCTTATTCTATTTGCCCATGAAAGGCTTTGGTTTTTCAAGAACTGAAAAAGATTCTGAGTCCTTGGTGTATTTCATAGTATTGTCAACTCAAAAGGTTATCTTCTACTTTCATTACATTACATTAAAAACCTATTTTAGTACTAGTGTGCTCCCCTATCCAAAGTACAAGAGAATGCTTTATAATATGATGTGAGACATGGCCCATTTTGGCAATGCTTTATAGACTGTTCTAAACAAAATGGTGAAATAAGAACATACGGCCTTGTGTAAACCAAGGCATTAAATGATGCAGATTTGATTGACTGCAAAGCATGAGTTGTATGGCTTATTAGATGAGTCCTGATTTGCTGTAATCACAGAGCAAAACAGGAAGCAAAATAGCACTGAATGACCGGAGATGGGGAAAAGGAGGTAGAACAATGCAGATAAAAATATTCAAAACAGGGGGAGGGGGGAGGTTTATTTTGAGATATATATTTTTTAAAGGACAAACTCTTTGTCCCGAACATTTCCATGTACAAATCTAATTCAACAATAGCTGAGGTTGATTGTTGAAAATATTACAATGCTAAACTGTTTTTCATATCTCTTGTCAGGTTACCAAGCACATTTTTATTTTAATAAGACCCTCATTTTTAAAGGAAGAAAATTTCCTAGCTTTTAAAAGTTCTAGAATGTATAGCTTTCTAGAAAGTCTCCTGCAAAGACACACAAGAGACTCCTGCTGAGATTTAAACATATGAAATCCAAAAGTCATATTTATATTGTCATATTTTATAATATTTCCATTGCAGTGTATAAGAAGTGCAATAACCAGTATCCTTTTCAAAGATCTCCCCATGCTTCCAGCTGAACTAGCCATCTTAGAAATGCAGCATTAAATGAAAGCTGTGTTAAACACACCTTTTTCAATGTTCATAAGGGGGATGTTGGTGGTCCATTAGGTTGGTAGTTCATCCCAATCAAGCAAAGGGGAGTGGGAAGAAACCACTAGAAGTGTTTTACTTTTAATAGAATTAACATGGATTGCAGATCCTGAGAATAAAAAGAAGTGTAGGATCAGATTTTCTGTCTCACCTCAAGATTCAATCCTTTTCAATAAAAGCTTTGGAAATACCAGAAACAATGGGTTTTAATTGGCAGGAAAGTATGGATAGAAGTGTCTGAGTTTTTTTTTTTTAAGAATTATTTTCAATACTGCTTTGCCCTTAACTTTACTTAGTGTTTTGGCCCCTTTAGTTACATTTATCTTTCACCAAGAAACATTTATATTAACAGTTGTACTTATATTGACCCGGCTTTTTAGTCAATTCAAGCATGCACTTTTCCTTTATTTTTCTCTCTGTGTGTTTTTTTAAAAAATAGCTTCATTTAAAAATACCTTTAGCATTTTTGACTATGGCAACCATTGTTGGGCTCAACTTGACCTTCCACTATTGAAACTAATCCTATAGCCTTTTCCCAGTTGAATTGTCTCCTACCATCCACACAATATTTGACCTCTATTCATTTACCTAACTTTGAACAGCCCTGTGGGAGGCAATCATTATTCAGAAAGATGGTGGGTAGGTGGAGTGGAAAGAAATCATTTGCTTTTGGGTCAAGAGTAGCAGTTACAGTGCCTTCACTTAACTGTAGAAAACATACAGCAATCAGCACAAAGACGGTGCTGTTTGGAGATAGCTTTAACGACACTGAGGAGAGTTTTGAAAGAAACGTGGAAAAAAAGGTCAAACATGAACATCCTCTAAGGAAACCACTTCACTCTCTGATCCCTAATTACGGTTGGCAGAGGCCTGAAACAAGATGCAATTGCCTTCAATTTATCTCTACTGTGAGACCAAGGTTTCATTTTAATCTTAACATTTGCCTTAATTCTTTGTCTTCCTCCTGTAAGAGATAAGTGCCAGTGTTTCTAGAGCTAAGTCCCTTATATGGAGATCAAAGTGCCCATATGATACAGATGTGTCTTTTCACACAGGCCACCTCTTTCCCTACCTGACATTCAGTAAACAAATGAGATAGATGCAAGCATATGCACGCGTATACCATCATTTTAATTTACAAGAGGGACCTTCATGGTCTCTTGGAACTTCAAAGGCATTTTTAAAAATTGAAATGGTACTCATAGGTAAGTAAAAGTGTGGGAGCTAGCAGGGTTGTAAGGGGCAGTCTCATTATTCATCACTCGTAGGATGGTGGGCAGTTTGTAAATAGGGAATCTATTCCCTTGGCATCTATTTCGACCCCTGCGTGAAACATAATGATGTAGTCAAGTTTTCAAAATATAGTCAGACCTATACACTCCTGAACATGTACATTTCTGATTATTTTATAAGGAATATATAAATGACCACAAAATATCATAAGCTGTTGGAGATAGAAATGCATATTTTCTTGCTGGGGTGTGATAAATCTTGTCATCAGATCCTTGAATACTTTAATCCAAGGGTCCCCAACCCACGGTCTATGAACCAGCCCTCGCCCATGTCATGCCAGAAACTGGGCTGTGCAAACAAACGAAGCCCCATCCATGGGATGCAGGCATCACACGAAACTATGCCCCCTCTGGTCCACGGAAAACCTTTCTCCATGAAATCGGTCCCTGGTGCCCAAAAGGTGGGGGGCATTTCTCTAATCAATGTTTACCACCTAAAAAAGTTCTTAACTTCTTACATGAGTCTACCAGCAGTATATATCTATATATTGATTTAAATTTTGTAGCAATGCAAAAATAAGGTATGATGTAGCCCCTGCTGTCATAAAAGCTGTATCCAGGCAGTGGTTGAAACTATGGAAGCATTTTGCGTTATATTTTTAGTGTGCAAAATAAGTAAAAGATTATAAATAGCTTGGCTTCAATTTTGCAAGAGTTTTAGAAGCGTCTTCTGGGCTTTGTTTTGCAGCATCTTTGAAACTAAAATAATTTCAGAAGGGAGATTAAAAGCCAGTTAGATTAATCTCTTCTGAAGAAAGAAAAGATTTCAAACTAGGGTCTTTGAAAACCTCAGGGAAATTTGACTTAAATAAGAATAGGACTTATTGCAAGGATAAGAAAACGGAGAAAGTTTGGAGCCTGGCTTGAATACACTGCCTAATTTCCAATATCATACGTACATATATCATATAGATATATATGAGTTGTGTCACTGCTTGTTCTGTCTGTCAATCTATCATTTTCCTAATCTGGTTAATTTTGATTATTAGGCCAATCAAACAAGAAAATCTTTCAGTGCCTGCAGAAAGAATTGTGAATTAGTGAGAGTTCCTTTCACTGTGGTGGCTTGCTGATAGTTTAGCATAATTAGCTGATTTTTTTTTTTTTTTTGCACTGGCAATTAATTATACTAGATGTTTTCTTAATCGTTAGAAATCCCTATTCAACTTTTAGAATGTAATACACATCATTTAGGGAATGTGACTTTTGCCACCAATAAAAGAGTGGGTAGGAGGACAGTTTGGGATAAAGCGTCAATTTATGGAGAATCAAGGAAGGAAACCAACTCAGGGCCTACTAGAGATACTGGATTTGGAACTCCCAAAATGATCAGGCAGCATGGCCAAGAAGTTGATGGAGGGCTCCAGATTGAAGAATGCTGTTTTAGGCAAAGATACCTGAAAAACAAAACACACACACACACACACCCCAAACTTGCAAATGGTGCCATGCTCTTGATCAAAATTAATTTCATTGCTAATGCATTAATAATATGAATTTAAGTCTTAATTGTACCATGAGTTGTTATCCAAAGGTGACTGGAAGTCTGAAAATTAGCTTTTTCATAGGATTATGCTAATAAATAGCGATGTCTCCTCTAAATTGAACTTGACTCCTAGTGACTTCAGTTAATGGACAAACCTAAATAGGGGTCTTTTTGGATTGAAGTAACTGGTTTGCCTTTCCTTTTTCCAAGATGGGGTTCAATGGTAGTGTCCTGCTTCTGGTTTCAGTTATACAGTCATAGATGGTCATTATGGAAATTAGCAGTTTACAGAACAGAATCTTTAAAGAAGCTGGCCTGAATGGTTTTGCTTTTAACTGGAACACTGAGGAACAGTCAGAATCCAGTTCAGAGTTCCAAGATCTGTCTGTCTTAATTATCAGCCAGTTCAGAGGTTAGAATTTCACAAAAAGAATCCACAAAAATGTCAAATGCCAGCAATCAGATGATTGATTCCAACAAGGACTCATGTGCCAGGATGCCTTTTAAATCAGGTTGCAGCCAGCAAGTTGCATATCTATAGAGGTATGAAAAAGGAATTTTAAAACTTATGTTTTTGCTTTGTAGATACTGGACTTTAATTAATGTCTCCAGAATGGCTATGACCGATTATCAGTCCTCCTTGAGCTGACCCTATTTAAAAGAATCCTTTATTAAAACAAATTACTGTAAAAGGAGTTGGTTATCAACCTCTAAAAAATTGAATAAAGAACAAACAAGTTATAAAAGAGTTCCTTACCTATTTTGCCTTTTTGTCTTTTCTTAAATGCAGGTTTGTGTGTTCCTGGAAAAATGAGAAAGGTGTTTTCTGAGGCTGGGTCAAGGTATTTGCTGTAAGAGCTGCTTTGATTTATGTGCAAACATCTATTATTGGGATCCAGCCACTTTACAAATCTACTACTTGTGGTTTGGTTTGGAGAAAGGAAGCTACAAATCAGAGGTTAATCTTCGTATTGGAATAGGAATTTGAGCATTTTAAGATCATCCTAAGAAGACAAAAATATGTATCTTCCTCTTTAAGATATTGGATTTATAATTTTTATGGCACTGAAATTTTGTACTTTTCTGCTATAAACAAAGACAAGATTGTCAGGTTGGCAGAAGATTATATAGGTATTGTTATGGAGGAAAGAAAGGCAAGTGATGATTTACAAAGTGAAATGGAGCATCATATGTTACCATTTGTATAAACTGGAATAGTACAAAGCATAATGAATTATCAGTAGTTCATTAGAAAGGTTTACAATCTTAAATTGTGCCAACAGTATCATGACTTGCAAGATAGTCTCTAGATTAGAGATACTAGCTTGCATACAATAAACATGACGTGTTTAGGATAATACTGAAGCAAAACTGTCTAGTACTGTCATTACTGTTAGCAGGGAAAACTGCAGTTGCATAGATAAAATTAGGCTGGTAATCCAGTCTACTGTACACCTTCTCTATTTAAATGTTGTTATGTGAAAAGCCTCCATTGATCAAAGCCATGATGGGTGACAGTGGTCAACATTCTTAGACCCACCTGGTGAATCCACGGCATATGGAAAATTGCAACTTGGAATGTGAAGACAGTGAAAAGCATGAATTCATGAACGAAATGTAATTTTAAAAAATGAATGTGTGTGTTTTTGAAACCAAGAGAAAGGATGGATATAATAAAACTGAATGAAGGTAGTCTGATCCTGTGGGGCAGGATTGATGAAGTGTAATTCTATATATAATTACAAATTATTATATTTCAGAAAGTATGAATTGATATCATCTAGTTTGTTGTGGGTGCGTTTGAAAACTGGTAAGTGTGAACACTGCAGTGAAGGGTGATAATGAAAGGACAAGAAATTAGTCTGGGGAGAAATTGTGCAATGTTATGAATGAATGCAAGCCATTATAGAAAAATATATTCTACTATGGGACATAAATGAATCTATTTGCTGGAATGAGACATAAGAGTGCAGAAATGGTTATTCACAATAATGAATGAGAATGGTGACTGGAAAGTATGTGAGAAAAAGATCTGTTTGTCCAAATTCGTGATTTAAGCGTATGTCTGCTCATATGGAGGTAACAATTAGCAGTATTTAGGAAGTGCAACACAGCTTTAAGCTAAGTAGGAGGTATGCAAACCAGGCTGTTGTTATCCAGCTGGCCACTGAAAATGCATGAATATGATGAAGTTGATTTTATGTTAGTTGATTTTGGGAAAATATATGATAAAAAGGAATAGACTTAAATTAGAGAATGTTTTACATCAATGTTGAGTTAAAGGATAGTTACTCAATGTTACAAAAGTGATAAATGATTTTTGGATGCATGAGAATAAATGGAGTGCTTAGTGAATGGTTCACCCTGAGCAGGGAATGAGCCAAACATGTTTAACATTTTTATAGATAAATATAAATGTACTGCTTGTAGAACATATATGCATAGGAATAAATCTGTGTTAAGGAGTAATATTCCTTGTTGTTTGGGTTGTGATGATGATACCAGCCCCCAGGCTGTCCCAGTTTTCCCTAATAGCTGAGAGTCCAGAATGGAAACCCTTAATAGAGATGTTGATCCTGTGTAGCCCTATACTCTTCAGTCTTTTAAACTATTATTTTAATTCTGCAAAGATATTAATGAAGAATGGTAGCTGTCTGTGTTGACACCAACTGGATTAACTGAAACACTGTCAGTTATGTTGAATTCATTACATCAATGGAATGCATGCAAATTGAGTCATGGTGGTGGGGTGCATCCAGCTGTTCCTTTCGGATATTATATTTCATTTTTGCACAGTTTCCACAGGATTATAAGAGAGGCAGGATCAGTATGGTGTCAAGAAGTAGGGAGAATGTCCAGGAAGGAAGATGGGCGTTATATAGGGAAAGGAATCTCTGCGGTAGCCATTAAAAGTAGGAATTTTTATATATAACATTTTCCCAAGTACAGTATTGAAAATAATTTAATTATATTAGTAATCCATCAGGTAGATTTATTTCTAACATGTATAATATCATTGTATAGGTAGGAAATGTCATTGGTAGGAAACTTGAGATTCAGAGATAACAGGTATTGTGGTGGTGGTTGTGGCAATTATTTCTGAAATTTAATGCAGTGCCCAGTTTCTTGTTGAGAAGCCATTCTGATATTTTACCAAAAGGGAGTCAATGTATCTACAAGAATATTCCTGTTAGTGGTAAGTCCCTCTCTTACTTAATAGTCCAAAAACTATATATTCAAGCCTAATGTTGCTCCTCAGAAAGTACAATGCTCTTAATTCTTTATATTTCAGGATTATTCAATGAGTTCAATTTAGATAGTCCAGGAAGCTTTCCAAAAATCAGAAGTCACTTAACTTTGCTTAAGAGTCTTCCTTATTCCCACAGTTGAGTCTCCAGTAATCATAAAGTATATAATTATAGAACAGTAGGTATCACCACAGTCCTCCAGATGAGTATTGTTTATTTCTCTTATCAGAAACTTTCCCAGGCTTGTATGGTATATTTTCCATTCATCAGTAGGTGGCACCCTCAGCTTAGGTTTCAGTCTTATTTCAAATGTAAACTTATTTAATCCAATCTTAATTCAATTTGTAGAAGCAAAGTCAATTATTCAAGTAGATAGTTCCAGCATTTTAGGATGCCTTTCCAAAACAACGCCTATCCAGTTTGAAAATCCAGTTTTCTATGTTTTAAAAAAATCTTTAGCTCTTCTCCCCTTAGTTGTTCGCCACTTTAACAAACAGTTCTAAGAGTCTCTTTTCCTGGATTTTCTCTTTTTTTTCCTTTTAAAGTTGGGGTCTAAATAAAAAAGGAATTTTCTCACCCAGCTCTAGTCACTATCCATCTACACCACTCCTGCACTTTCTTTGTTGCTACAGCTGTCCCAGCTTCACAGCAGCCATGATGGTTTTCTCTTGTCGTGGATGAGAGGGAAGAAGCCCTGAGTCAAGAAGAGAGTTGTGGTTCTCCACGACCTGCAAGGCATCCCTCTTCACCACCACTACAGGGTGGCTTTAGCTCCTTTCGGAGCCCTCCAACAGGGACAACTCAACAAGGGAGTGCGAAGACCCACTCCTCATGTCCAATCTCACCACGACATCAGCTGGAAGTTCATCAATGTACAATGTGATTAGTTGAGATGGTAATTAGTTTGGCTTGCCGCTCTTTGGGATCTCACAAGAGGGTAACTGGCCCAAGATCACCCAGCTGGTCTCTGCGGTCAAGGAAGAATTAGAACTTGGGTAACTGTGTCCAGCAGTTTAATCGTTGCACTCCTTCCTTCCTTCCTTCCTTCCTTCCTTCCTTCCTTCCTTCCTTCCTTTCTCCCTCCTTCCTTCCTTCCTTCCTTTCTTATACACATTCTTCCTCTTTGTACACATTCCACATATGTGAGCAAACACATTAGTAAAGATCCTGAATTTCTGTATTTGGTCTTTTCTGAGGACTAGAAGTCTTGCACTTCACTGACCTATTCCGATAACAATTATTATTTCCAGCCTGGTCACTTGTTTATGTTTGTGAACAATTTAGTTCTGCATTAACATTCTGTTCCATAATCTTCTTGCCTTAAATTGTTTTTCAGGGCAGTTTTTGATTTGTCTGATCCATTTGTCTGAGGAAGACAAATCATTATGGAGACTAATTGTCATCTTATTTGTATTGGTTTCTCATTTGTATGTTGGTGTTAAAAATTTTGTAAGTGCCACTTAAACATTTAAAAAATTGGCATAAATATTGATCAATTATAAAAGACTGAATCTCATTGGAGGCATTATCAGAAATATTAATTGAATGAATTAATATTTTAGATAATTTTAGGTACAGTTTAGACAAATTTCTCTTTCGGGTATTTTTTGTTATACAAAAATAATAATGAGGAATAAGTTATTAGAAAAAAATATTAAGCATTTTAAAAATATTCTTGATTTAAGTTTGTATTCAGATATTTTTCTCAGTTAGCTAAAGAGAACTACCTCTTCCTTCTTCTTAAATAACATCAGTTCATCTGAGGCGGTCCTATGAAGTTAAGACTTACCTCAGAAATGAATGAAATGTGAATTTTCTTGTGTTTTGTGCTCTTTATTAATGCATTCTCTTTATTGATGCACTCTTCTATGCTACATAGGACATAGGAGTTGTAGTTTGTAAGCCAGTTTTCCCTAACCTAGTACATTCCAAATAACTTCCAAATATGTTGGAACTGCAGCTCCTATGATTTCTACCTAGCTTGTCCAAAGGATTAAGTTGGAGGTATGGAAGATTAAAACTTTATAAAGATGTTAACTTGAAACAGGATGGCGATATTTGGGATTTGTCGACAAATGAATGGTCAGTTAATTTCAAAGATGCACCTTTGGTTTAACTGATGAACAATTTACACAGATGTTTAGGTGAATATGTGAGCAATGATTGACTGGAACATATGGGAATAATAGCACAGGAGAAGGTATCACATAGAAAAGGCTGCCAAAACTGCTTCTTTTGACTAGCTCCATCCAAAAATGCTATTTACATACCCAAATTTAAAGAAAGGAGACCAAGGATGCTCTTAGACTCATTATAAAATCCCAGGGCTCTCTCATTCACACATTCACACAACAACAGCAAGAAAGTTTCAATACTGCAAAGGATTATTATTTATACAACACACACATACCCAAAAACCAGCTGCATTGAAAAAATATATGGGTTTTAATGCATTTCAACACATATGTAGCGGGGAAAGGGGGAAGATTGTAGAAGGTTGTGGATGGGAATCATTCATCATAGGCTAATTTGGAAAAAGAGGTAAATGGCATCATGGTTAATTTAACAGATTTTCCAAATTCTTAAAATGATAGGTGTTCTGATGAATATGCTGTTTATATTCTGGATATTATAACAAACATTAAAGTGTGTTTCTTGTATTTATGTGTGTAGGAATTGAGTGGAGTGGAATAGAATGAATCTTTGGTAGATGTGATACATATTGAGATTGATATTCTGCTTCTTGATGAAATTGGCCAAAGTCAGAACCAATTTCAGATGATATTCTTAGTGATGAGAATTTCACAGATTGCATTCCATAATGCGGCATTCTTTAAATATCTTTTCAATACTTTGCTAGCCTTCATTAGCTTCAAGAGCCACTCCACCTTGTTGAAGCTAGAAAGAATAAATTTCCTAACAGGGAAAGTTTAAATGACAGCCGTCAGGCACAATATTTATTCAGTCCTGGTGAGAGGTGGAGGAGTCTGGTAATTCAACAATCTATTACATAACACAGTAACTGATAGTGCTACGTCATTCTTCTTAAGAAAATATTGAAAAGGATGCTTCCATGGCCATCAATAGCCTTGTATGCAATATCCAGATAAACAGTTCTGAACTTCACGATTGAGGAGATTCATTATAAAACAGCCCAGCAAAAAGCTTAGATGCTTAGGGTATCCTTTCATAACTAACTACCAAATACCCGCTACTTACAATAAGGTGGTGCTATCTGAGAAAAATTATTTTCAGTTTTTGCTAAGAATCTCTCCAAAAAGCTTGCTTGGTGCTTCCTCTATTTCCTTCTTTCGGAAAACCCATAGTGGTTGAGATCATGTAACCAGTGCCAGATTTTGCCACACAGCTTCCTGCCACCATTATATCCCACCTACATCCCAGGTTGGAGGCTTTGTTGCATAGCAGCAGTTCAAGATATGGAAACCAAAAAAGTGAAGAGAAAAAACAAACTAGGAATTTATTCCATCAAACATTTTTTCTTGCAGATCTTGATGTACCAGCTGTGATAAAAAACGGGTGGTTAAAGCTCTGCCACCATTTTGACATTTCTTAAAACAGCTTGCGGGTACCCGTGAGTGTGAGTAAAAATAGTCAGTTGAGTCACTACTAATAAGGTGCTCACCTTTGCTTTTGGCTCAACTAGAATTTAAAGTAGCATTATATGTGTGATTCATAGAAATATCCATGGAATACTAATTGTGTTAGAACTGTGTTAGGCAGGGGAGGTGGAGGAAAAGTCTCGTTTTAAATTCCAGATGGCTTGAAATGTGCAATTCAAAGGCTGTTGAGTGATGCTCAATTTACAATTACCCCTTTTAATCAGGAGCACTGACTGAGTTACGCTCCAGAAGAGCCCTTTGAAGGGCTGAGAGACACTGCCATTGGCATTTTATGATTACAAACAAATGATTTTTATATTAACAAATAAGCCCTAAGCACCTATTTTTCCTTACACGTTTTCCCTGCCATTTTGTCAGTCTCTCAGTTCAACTTCTTGTTTGTCTTTCAGTGCTTAGCATTGCCCTACACCTTATGGTGAACACTTCATGTCCCACTTAGAACAAATTATCACACTTTAGTTGTTCCCTTTCTTCTCTAACCATCAAGGGCAGCAGCCTGTCAACTAGCCTAAGCATTCTTGGCACAGTTACCCTTAGGCTGGATTTGATCCAGAGTGAGAAGCTAGTCGGGAGAAATAAGAGTTGCTCCTTAACGGTGTGTAATATTTCAGAAATAGGAAGGAAAACAGCTGGTTTCCCAAATCCCAAAGCTTCTTAATGAGTTATGAATTATGGGCATGGCTCTAAATATTCCATGGCAGAAAAGGAATGCTAAATTTATACAAATGAAAGAGGGGGTTCCCCGATCCTTCAACCTGTAAATGCTATGAGAGAAATGCTATGTACCATTTCTCCTGCTCATCACAATGGAAGCCATTGGTTTCAGAGAGGAAGCCATATTGCATGGATTTCTGTGCAATAATGGATTATACATCCCTGACATCAAACCAGTTCCCATACTCCTGGGCCTTTGAGGTATATTGGGGTTATGCATCCAAGCATGCTAGATGAGTTATAGTCTCCCAGTACACATTGCCAACAGAAGACTGATTTAAAGCTGTTCATATTTTGGATATTTCCCCAATTATGCATGGAAAGCATTTCTTTAATTTATCCTGATAACAATTCTGTGATGCAGGAATGTGCAGGGAGAGGGAATAAAACAAATCATCATGGCAGGTGTAACTGATGGATGCCTTGCCTACTTTTCAAATGCATGAGCAATTTTATTTAAAAGTATCTTTAAAAGTTTTACATTTTTTCTATTGTCCTCAGGATAAGTAAATCATTTACTGATATTGCTTTATTGTTATTTAGTGCTAAAATAAATATATTTAAAAATTATACATAATATACCGTATTTTTCAGAGTATAAGACGTACCGGAGTATAAGACACACCTTAGTTTTTGGGGAGGAAAATAAGAAAAAAGCTGATTGGCAGGTGGATCGGCCTCCTGGAATACCCCCAATCAGTTGTTCCCAGAGGTAAATTTTAGCAGCAGGTTCCTTGGTTGTGAGCTCTGTGCCTTGTTTATTTTTTTTGCTTTTTTTTCTGCCTCTGAAACTGTTTCAGAAAAAAAAAAATTCCTACCTCTGAAAGCCTCTGAAACAGAGCTTCTGAAACAGAAAAAAAGCCTCTGAAGCTCTGTTTGGGGGCTTTTCTGAAACTCTGGGGGCTTTTTTTCTGAAGCTTCATTTCTGATGTTTTTTTCAGCCTCTGAAACCTCCATTTGAGAAGCTGGGCGGGGCTACATTCGGAGTATAAGACGCACCCAGATTTTCACCCTCTTTTTGGGGGAAAAGGTGTGTCTTATACTCTGAAAAATATACAGTAGTTGTGGAATCTGGTCTGGTGTATGGCCTGGAAGAAAACTTGAATTTTTAATTTCTAAACTGTTATTTCACCTTCAGCACTGTGTCAGTTAAATAATGGAAAAACTGAGGGGTACCCCTGTTGGGCAGTCCGTTGGCCTTAATCCTTGGTTTGTCACAATAAAATACAATACAATTTATTATTACAATCTTAGACCAGTTTGTCGCAAAATTCGTTCGGTTTGCTTTTTGCTGCAAGCCGTCGGCATTTACCATTCATAACTATAGAACCTAGTTTGAAAAAAAAAAGGACACATTTTCATGTATGCTTTTCTTTTTTTTTACTTGCAAACTCGTTTAGAAAACAAACTGGCAAAATGAAATTTGGTAGAAGTACAGGTAGTCCTTGACTTACAACAGTTAATTTAGTGACTGTTCGAAGTTACAACAGCACTGAAAAAAGTGAGTTATGATCATTTTTCACATTTATGACCATTGCAGCATCCTCATGATGACGTGATTTATATTCAGATGCTTGACAGCAAATTCACATTTATGACAGTTGCAGCTGATTATGTGATCACCTTTTGTGACCTTCTGACAAGCAAAGTCAATGGGGAAACCAGATTAGCAACCATGCTACTAATTTAACAACTGCAATGAATCATTTTATTTATTTAGTTTGTCAAACATGTAAAAGATAACAGGTATAAGTATAAACATAAATATGAACATAGTAAATGGAGACAGTAGGACAGGTATGGTAGGCACACTGGTGCGTTTATGCACACCCCTTATCAGTTAATAAATGTGACAAGAAAAGTCGTAAAACAAGGCAAAACTCACTTAACAAATTTCTGTTAGCAACATAAATTTTGGGCTCAATTGTGGTTGTAAATGGAGGACTACCTGTATATACTGATACTCCAAATATGCTTTCTAGACTTGACAGGTAATTTGAGAGTAATGATTAGTCAGTACCAGGGATGAAATCCAGCAGGTTCTGACAGGTTCTAGAGAACCGGTAGCGGAAATTTTGAGTAGTTTGGAGAACTGGCAAATACCACCTCTGCTGGCCCCAGAGTGGGGTGGAATTGAGATTTTGCAGTATCCTTCCCCTGCTATGCCCACCAAACCACGCCCACCAAGCCACACCAAGCCCACCAAGCCCCACCCACAGAACCGGTAGTAAAAAAAAAACTGGATTTCACCCCTGATCAGTATCTATTTACTTCCTTTTCTTTCCAATTCATCTTTCTCTTCTACCCAGCTAACATGATGTCTGGGAATGTTGGTATTAATAGCACAAGCATTGAACTATTATTTCTAAAAAAAACCAAGCATATCAGTATCCTGAAAAAAAAGGAAGAACTTGGCTCAAGTTGTTCTATGGTTCCATTGGGAAATGAGTGCCTTTTTAATGTAGGTGTCAACAAATGATGCCAGCTGAGAACGTTAATGGAGACACAGCAGGACAAAACTTGTTTTCTTTACAGCCAATTATCAAATCAGGCACTAGCAAAGAGAATCCCTCAGAGGGGGTCTCCTGTATCTTCCTGTATTCAAACATATTTTCTTCTGTCCTGATTTGGAATGAATGAGGTTGTGAAGCTCAGAATTACCAATGACTTTAAAACTTGTTTTGGATCCATAGTCCTGCATTTACTAAGGTCATATTTACAAATAGCTGCAGACAGATAGTTCACTCATTTCAGTCAAGTAAAAGCTGCCTGACAGCCAACCAACCATCTTTTCTCTCATGTAAGAAAGGAGTGTAAGAGTTAAGTACAGGTAATCTTGTAAAAGGAAAAAGGATCAGGGCACCTCTGATAGCTTAATGGTAGTGATTTTATTGTTTACTGTTAGCTGATGTGGAGGTGGTATCCTTTAAATCATTGCTCCTTGGCAACTTTAAGATGGGTGAGCTCCCCAGTCAGTCCATGCATCTTAAAGTTGCTTAGGTTGAGCATCACTGCTCTAAATTGTATGATATTGGCAGCAGTACGATGGTTCATGAGGTCAGGATGCTGGGTTGATTAACAGCAGGTTCACAGAGAGACCTGCTATGGGACCTGTAATGGGACACGGTGAGTTCCTGTCACACGTTCCAGCTCCTGCTGACCCAGCAATTCAAAAGTGGACAATTGTGAGTAGATAGATGGGCACTACTTCACTGGGCAACTTAATGGGGACATGAAAGGAGCCTCCAACTGGGTCTCCCTGGGCAAGAGTGATGTCCCTGTTCAATTCTTTCAAGCCAGAAGCGCTTTGATGCTCCTGGCATTACTGTAGTACTAATTGTCTGATATTTAAAAATAATGATGACCTCCAGGCGGGTGGGTGGAGCCTCCTGCCGCCATTACTACTGGTTCACAAGAACCGGATCAAACCGGGAGCAACCCACCATTGGATGGGACTTTAAAATGTGGGCCTTTCCTTTCTTTTTCTTTCTTTCTAAAATGGAAAAATTAACAGGAGTTCTGCCAGATATCCCTTACAGCACAAATTATAGAAATAGTAGTAAAACTTTGATCCTTCCTTCCTTCCTTCCTTCCTTCCTTCCTTCTTCAGTAGATGGAACAGTGAAAGGATTTACTTTTTTATGGCAAGAATCATATCAGGTTTTTTTTTTATTGATTCACTGGTGGACAAATCAGGTGGGAAGCTGTCAATTTAACGGGAGAATCAATGTAATGGGGCTCATGAAGCCACCTGAATAACCACAGGAAGGAAGGACTTGGGTGAAAAAGCAGGGAAATCTTACCAACTGATACCATGCAAATAAAAGTTCAGGTCATCACTGACCAAAACAGAGGAACTGAAACCCAGAAAGCCAGCTTCACTTCCATCTGCTCAGAGCAAGCATCACACACTTATGATTGCAGTTTAGAAAAGGCCTAAGATTTTTTTTAAAAAAATGTTGATACATCTTTTCTTGCCTTTCCTCCCCACCCACAATGCATTTTGAGAGTGCAGATTCCAAAATCTTCATGAGCATTCAAGAATTTGACAGCATATACTGATCTGAGCCTTTGTACGGTTAACATGGATTCAAACCCGAAGTTCATACTTCAGATGAGATTTCTGTAATGAATTGTATATGGGAGGTAGACAGTGTTTTATGAGGAAGATGACATCTGAGGAAGGGAAAGCAGTGAAAAATTTGCCTGAATCCCAAGGAGTTTGAATTAGAAACTTCAATTTAATAAAAATCTCTGCCAGAGTGAATGAGTGTTAGGGTAAGAAGAGACTGCAGGCAGTCCTTTGAGCCTGGGAGAAGAAGGGATAGGAACCATCAACTACAGTAGGACTGTCACGTAGGCAGAACACTGCTAAATTCAGGATTGAGTGCTACATGTAGGAGAGAAATCTGAAGTGAATGCTACATAAAGGAGCAACAGGAACTACATCGAAAGCTTTGAATGGACTGCACATACATGTGAGTGGTGAGAACTTGCATGCAGATCTGTAAGGTTGTGGGATGTTGTGAAGAACTAAAAAATAGGGCTTTTCTTACGTGACTCATTTTGGCTTTTATGTAAGATAGGGTTTTATCAATTATATTTCATTTTAAAATCGAACAAAAGTATTTTGTTCGATTTATGAAAATGCCCTTTGATTTATTGTTTGGGTTGGCTGAAATCTGCAATTTAACAGCAGTTTGAACATTTATTTTTATTTAAAATCTACATAAAGGGAGTACATTTTAGAATAACATTCCTCTGCTGTTTCTTCTGCCTTTACATTTTAATTTATGAAATAATCTCAATATCATTTCCCTTAAGTGTACTGCTTTCTTTGTAAGAAAAGAAAAAGTTCCAATTCTGTTGTTATTGAGTTCTCACTGACCCAGTTCATAACAAATCACCGAAAGAAACTAGCTGGGAGCTTAGATGTGTATGTGTGCTGAATCAAGATTAATGCATATTTGCTTCCCCACTCTTGGAATGGGTGACAGAATGATTGTAACTGGTATTTCCAGCAACTTCAAATAAGCTTGCAAATCATAATGATAGTACACTCAAAAAACTTAGGTACAGCCTTCAAAGGTTTTCAAGCATTTTGATTAAATTGCTTCTAATTTTATTACAGGTAGATAAAGTCTCTTAGTCCTTATGACTGCAAATATATTCTTATTGACTGCAAACATATGAAAAACTACAGAGCAAATTACATTTGTATTTTATTCATTATCTTGTTTTCTGTTGTGGTCAGCCACATGCTTTCATGAAGCTCACAGGATGAATAAAATGCAGAATCTTTTCATTCTGAATGCTGCCTCCACACATAAATATTCCCTTGCTATTATGGCTAAATAATAACTGATAGAGAAAATTCCCCAAGAACATATCTTTAAAAATCCATCTAACTAATGGTCATCTTTTTAAAAGCAATCTAAATAATGGCTATTTCCACAAGGGAAATGCATCAATAAGCACTTTACTAAATGAATGTTTTCTTCACTCTTTGGGGTGCTGTGTTTTGTTCTTTTTCTATCTCCATTATTGTCTTTTTTTGACATAGGGAACAGAATTGTATGCAATATTACAAATGTGCGCTGCACCAGAGGTTATTATAATACCACCAGCTTTATTTTTTCTGCTTTCTCAATAACCCCTGGCATGAAGCATGCCCTTTTCACAGCTGTCGCACACCGAGTCAATGTTTTCATTGAGTACGCCAACACAACACAGATCTCTTTTCTATTCTGTCGTGTCCTTTAGATTGTAAGCCTGAGGGCAGGAGACTGTCTTATTATTAATCTTTGTATGAGCTCTGGGAGAATTTTTCAGCTGAAGAGCAGAGTTAAAATGTTTTAAAGAAAGAAAGAGTTTCTCTCAGATCAAGCTATATTTGTGAGTTTAAAGTAGAATATTTCAATCCTCAGTGTATTATTTACTTGCAATGATTTTCTGTTTTTCACTCCTTCATTTACTTTCAATAAATTCTTTCCAGCCACTTGGATTTTCAACTATCCTAAATAATATGATGTTGCCCATAACCTTAGCTGCTTAATTATGCATTCCAAATTTTCTATCATTTATTCACAAAATATTTAGTACAGAGATCCCAATCCTTCTACCAGTCTGTCATGACAATTATTATTTTGAATCAGGCCCCGAAATACATCAGAACCAGATCAGAATATTTGTATCTCATGATTGTAGCTTCCATTAGCTATTTTGAATTTTTCTAATCAAAATATACATTTAGCACAGTCAGAAGGGGAAATAGTTGAAGTTGTTTGTCTTCTTGTCCTGTTCTTTTTTTCAAGATCATGCTTGGGACAAAGGTGATAATTAGTATCTAGAGTGTCCATGATTGTTATATTTTGTCACACAATCAACCAGCTGTTTACAGTGGATTTGGCATTTTTATCCACCTATGGAGTCCTTCCCAGGACCTGGAATAGGCAGATGTAGATTGGGGTGGTATTCACTTACCTTCGCTACCAGTTCGCAAATGTGAAAATGTGTTTTTCTCGACAACAACAACACTGTGAAAAGTAGGTTGAGCTTAGCACTGTTCTGAGAGTCAACCAGAGTCAACTCTGAGTTTCCAGGGTTGCGGGTAGACTGGGTTTTCCCAAAACATCACTGACTCTCTTATTTATCCCTCAATATCAGTATGCTAGAATATTTTAAATTGGAATTCTTTGGCTCTAGAATACTTAAATGCGCTGAAAGTCACTGCAAAAATTCCTGCCAAAAAGGGAGTA
Organism: Ptyas mucosa; assembly: GCA_012654045.1. Lineage (NCBI taxonomy): Eukaryota > Metazoa > Chordata > Lepidosauria > Squamata > Colubridae > Ptyas > Ptyas mucosa. Next base: position 4,598,312 of record WNWU01013599.1, read on the forward strand.
ATTATAACTTTTGACCTATTTGTACTTACTATTGCAACTTCAACTGAAAGACAAGTATCTGGATCCGTTCCAGTTGGGTTTCAGGTCTGGGCACAGCACGGAGACGGCATTGGTCGCGTTGGTTGATGATCTCTGGAGGGCTCGGGACAGGGGATGCTCCTCTGTCCTAGCCCTATTAGATCTCTCAGCGGCTTTTGATACCATCGACCATGGTATCATGCTGCACCGGCTGGAAGAGTTGGGGGTGGGGGGCACTGTATTACAGTGGTTCTCCTCCTTTCTCTCCGACCGGTCGCAGTTTGTGTTGACAAGGGGGCAGAGGTCGACCTCGAGGCCTCTCGTTTGTGGAGTGCCGCAGGGGTCGGTCCTCTTGCCCCTTTTGTTCAACATTTATGTGAAGCCGCTGGGTGAGATCATCCGTGGCTTTGGGGTGAGATATCAGTATGCTGATGACACTCAGCTGTACATCTCCACTCCAGGCCACCCCAATGATGCCCTCGAAGTGATGTCCCAGTGCCTGGAAGCCGTGCGGATCTGGATGGGGAGAAACAAACTCAAGCTCAACCCGTCCAAGACGGAGTGGCTGTGGTTCCCAGCATCCCGATATAGTCAGTTGACTCCATCACTGACTATTGGGGGCGAGTCTTTGGCCCCCGCGGAAAGGGCTCGCAATCTGGGAGTCCTCCTGGATAGGCAGCTGTCTTTGGAGGAACATCTGACGGCTGTAGCCAGGGGGACCTTTTGTCAGGTTTGCCTGATTCACCAGTTGCGGCCCTTTCTTGATCGGGATTCCCTGTGCACAGTCACTCACGCCCTTGTCGCCTCTCGCCTAGACTACTGTAACGCTCTCTACATGGGGCTCCCCTTGAAGAGCACCTGGAGGCTCCAACTGGTCCAGAATGCGGCCGCGCGGGTAGTGACGGGAGCAGCATGGCGCTCCCACATAACACCGCTCCTGCGCGAGCTGCACTGGCTTCCAGTGGTCTTCCGGGTGCGCTTCAAGGTGTTGGTGATCACCTTTAAAGCGCTCCATGGCATAGGGCCTAGTTATCTCCGAGACCGCCTGCTGTCACCAATGACCTCCCATCGACCCGTGCGCTCCCACAGAGAGGGTCTTCTCAGGGTGCCATCAGCCAAACAATGTAGGCTGGTGACCCCCAGGGGGAGAGCCTTCTCTGTGGGGGCACCCACCCTCTGGAACCAGTTGCCCCCGGAGATTAGAAGAATTCATGACCTCAGTGCCTTCCGCCGTGCCCTAAAAACACATTTTTTCCAACAAGCCGGGCTGGCTTAAGAAGAAATTTTAAATATTTTAAATATTTTAATTGGTTTGTGAATTTTAAATTTTGTAGCCAAATTTATGTATATTTTAATTGTCTTAATATTTATATTTCATGTTTTTATTTCTGGCTGTACAGCGCCCTGAGTCCTCAGGGAGAAGGGCGGTATAGAAATTGGAATAAAATAAAATAAAATAAAATAAAATAAAATAAAATAAAATAAAATAAAATAAAATAAAATAAAATAAAATAAATAAAATAAAATAAAATAAAATAAAATAAAATAAAATAAAATAAAATAAAATAAAATAAAATAAAATAAAATAAAATAAAATAATAAAATAATAAAATAAAATGTCCTTTTCTTACAGCCATTTGTTTAGCAACTATTCGAAGTTACAATAGCACTGAAACAAGGTACTTACAACAGTCCTCGCACTTATGACCATTGCAGCATCCCCACAATAAAGTGATTAAAATTTGGGTGCTTGGCAGGTGGCATATATTTATGATGGTTGCAGTATTCCAAGGTTATGTGACCACCTTTTACTACCTTCTGACAAGCAAAGTCAATGTGGGGAGCTGGATTCACTTAATGACTACATAATTCACTTAACAACTGCAATGGTTTACTTAAGAATGCAAAAAAAAAGCAATTGCCTTGCTTACCAAATGAAATTCTGGCCACACATTCTTCTATGAAATAATCTTATATGTGTCTTACCATGTTTGATTTTCTGCAGAGGCCAGCTTAAAAGATGTTGAGTTTCTTTTTGGGTAGTCGGGATCTGTTGCATTTTGAGCAACAGATGTCCCTCCATTTTGTCCCGTCTTCACTTATAACTCAGGCTCATAAACTGATCCTTCATGTCATGAATTTCTGAAATCAGTCCCACCTGAAATTTCCTGCAGCTAACCTTCGAAATCACTTTTGACTTCTTGAAATTGTTGAATTTAATGTTCAACTTCTTGCATTAGGGCTACACCAGATTCTTTTTGTTGTATTTGGAAAATCGCTTTAAGTCCTTAAGTCAGAAGTGTTCCCTTTCAGAATTGCCATTAGTTACACTAACATTTGGTAACATTACTTTCCAAAAGAACAGTTACTGTTGTTTGCTTAATTAAGGAAAACCATTAGAAAAAAGGAATATACAGAAAGCAGGCATAACTTAGAAGCAAAGGGTCAAATATAATTGCCCTACAGAATGGTTCATCATTACTTAATTACAATTTTTCTGAAGTTCATTTATCAAAATACTCAAATTCTGTATCCATTTCACATCAACAAAATAATGAAGAAACAGGCATTCTAATAAAGTAAGAAAATAAATATGAAGAACTATTGAAGCAATCTCACCAGAAAGATATATGGATGGGAGATGAGAGAGGATGTTCGATGTATATATAATGGGTTTCATCAAAATTTCATAGCTTATATAACCTATTGTTGTCAGAGCTGTCCTGGATCTCTCCTTGGAGCAGGAGTGGCCATGGCTAAGAACAGTGAACCTCAGTATACAAAGATGAGAGGTTGAAAGCAATCCAGTCTCTTCAGGCCTACAGATCTAATCCTTGCTTGTGAACTGACCTCATAGCTCTGAACCCACATTCACTACATTAAGGGGCAAAGAGCTGCAGGTTATAGGGTCTGTATTTCAGAGAAAAGAGCTTTCATGGCACACCACAATCACGCAGAAGCAATAATAAACATTGGTTCAATGTAGAAGGAGCCAGTTGGAATTTTAAAAAGTGCATCAGGATCTAAGAAATTGTTGGAAGCTATGTTTATAAGACCTCACTATATATGTTGTACCTAGGACTTTCCGCCTTGACTCACCGACTTGAATTTTGTCATCCTTTCTACACCTTGAGCACACTTTTTGACAAAATCCTTTCAGATACAGTACCGAATTGTATTTTCAGTTCTTATGGAATACTTTTGTTCTTGTATGACCCTGTCTTCAGCTACCTATTTTCCATTTCTCTTCCTCCCTCTGAATCTATGGCACAGAATAATTCCTTGTTGAGTTAAACACTTTGTAAAGACTATTTCCTATACTTTATGAGACCAGTTAAGAACTGATAAATCATCATCCATCTTTCACTTACTCAGAATTATTGCCTGGGCTGCTCTGAATAAGAATACGAATAAGTCTTTATATTGTACCAACATAGGAAGCTGGGAATATGAATATTATGGAATCAATAGTTTACTTTAACAAGCTTCTATATTGTTATGTGTGATTGTTCCTACTCTCTTTATGGATGGGTAAGTACATTGAATATCTTCACAAGGTTATTACATAAATAATAATTAAAGAAAATAAAAAGTATCCTTTAAAGCAAATTCAGCTCCTAGCAGTTTTAAAGAGACATTCTCTTGGTAGAGAATATGAAAATGATTTGCTATCATCCTTTTCAGGCTGTTTTTTAAAATAATTCCCAGTCTATTTTATAACAATGTTTCTTGGTTGTCTTCTAAGTAGATGTTTCTTCAAACAGCTAAGCAGTAACCATGATTGACCTTGCTACTATTTCATAATCTACTATCTACTATTTAAATCTTAAAATTTAAGCTTCATGCAGCTACCTAGTTGCACAAATAATAAACATTTCATCCCAAGGGATTGCCATTATGTCCAGCAGAGATTTTATTTATTTTTGGCCAATGGTAGGCCTCCTCTCTATGCTACCTACATACTTCCAGTCCTAATAGGTGTGCATTTGTAGAAGAGGGCAAATAGACCTGCTAAACTGAAAGTGGTAATTGCAAAGAAGCGTTAGCATAAGCGTTGAAGATGGAAACTACCTAGAACTTTAAAGTCCCAAGCAGTGGTGGGTTCCTCCCGGTTTGGCCCGGTTCTCCTGAGCCGGTAGCGGTGACGATATGACATCACCATACTGGTTCTGCCCACCCCCGGCACTCCCCCCACCTGCCACATTATTCTTACCTTTTATTTGGCCCCACCCCCAATCTATTGCTGCCTCCTGAGTCCCAGCTGATGGCTAGAGGGAAAAAAACTGTTTAAACTCTTGCTGTGGGGCTTCAAAGGGCCACCCTACAGCTGATCAGTGTTGAAAGAAAACAAATGAGTAGACCAGTGCCTGCAAAAATACATGAGTAGATCAGTGGCTGCAAAAATAAATGGGTAGACCAGTGGCTGCAAAAATACATGAGTAGATCAGTGCCTTCAAAAATACATTAGTAGATCAGTGCCTGCAAAAATACATGAGTAGATCAGTGCCTGTAAAAATAAATGGGTAGACCAGTGCCTGCAAGAATACATGAGTAGATCAGTGCCTGCAAAAATACATAAGTAGATCAGTGCCTGCAAAAATACATGAGTAGATCAGTGCCTGCAAAAAATAAATAGGTAGATCGGTACAGCTCTGCAAGCAGTTAAAAGCCTAGTAGACGAGTATCTCTGCTAAATCCTAAATAATTGTCACATGACCATCAAGGCACGCCCACAAAATAAGCCACGCCCACAGAACTGGTAGTAAAAAAATTTAGAACCCACCCCTGGTCTCAAGTCATACATTTTAACACCCCTCTAATCAGTGCTTGAAAGATGCACTTCTCACCAGTGAAAAGTCATACATCTTTATTATGATGAGTGCAAGCAAAGCAATGTCAGCTGTTTCCAAAAAAGTTGATTGCTGTCTTGCAAGGGGTCTAAGAGATTCGATTTCAAGGATAATGTGTACATGTGTGGGTTGGGTGAAGGAGAGAACAGATCCTTGTCATGACTGAGCAGAGCATTAGAGGAGTGCAGCTTGCATGGTCGTCTACATCAAAGTTTCCCGCCCACTCTCTATTTTAAGCTTCAGATGATGATGTTGGGAAGTGGGCCAAAACTATAAATTGAAAAAGTATTATTGCTGTCAAAAGGATTTGTGAACAGAACTGTTTGCAACTGATGAAGGTCCTTGCAGAAGGCAGCAAGGCTTCTGAATAACTGTTCTTCCCCCCCCCCCCTTAGTTTAAAGAAATACAGGTTCATAGCTGTGATTACTGATCATAATAATGTACCGCAAGTTGCCTGTTCTGAATTATGAGAATCTTTAATTTTAGCATAAAATTAACGTTTTGCAGTGAGTTACTTCTTTGCAATAGCATTTGGACAAAAAAGCTAGTTTTATGTATTTGATAATGTACTTATGCGTAAATTAAATACAGTGGGATTTTTTTAACAAGGTAAAATTTACTCAGATTTCTTGCCTCCCCCCCCCCCCATTAGTGAAAGCAGCAGAGGATACAAAAAAAATACATGTATTTAAAAATATAAAATTAGTTCTCAACTTCTTCAATCTGGCCAGGTTATTATTGTTCTAAAAATGGCTTTTATTAGGATGGCTTTATTGGGTTGTCTTATAATAATAATAAAAAACAGTTTATGTTCTTTGTTCACTATAGAAATTCTTTAAATTCATATTAGTTTATCCCACAAGAATAATGTGGGACAAATTAATGCCCCTTTTGAAAGATCTAGAATTAATGCCCAGGAAGGAAATAGTTGTATATACAAAGTTGTGATTTGTCAAAGAGGCAGTTCTTTTGAGAGGAGAACTTGCTCTAAATTTGTCTCAATGGTAGGTTACATTCCTTGCGCTGTTTATGAGAGTATTTTATCATCTCTTAAAAATAGGACTAGAAATGTAACTGGAGGGGAGGAACTAAAGTCATCATCTCCTATTTGTATTAGGATTCCAAAATAAGGTCAAGAGAGACACTTCTGAGCCTGACTTGTACGTTGCTGGGTTTGAACCCTTCCTCTAGAAGATTTTTATTTGTTAGCATCAGTTTAGATGTAGCAAAGATCCTTCAATAAGGAAGATCAAATTAACATAGTAAAGTACAAAATTACAAAGAAAAAAAATGAAACTGTAGAAAAGCAGATCAAACATTTACCGTATTGGAGAATAAGACACACCTTTTTCCCCCCTAAAAGGGGGTGAAAATTTAGGTGTGTCTTATACACCGAATGTCGCCCCACCCACCCACTGGCCCCCACCCTTTGGCCTCTGCCTCCCAGCAGTTACCTCCTTGCAGCAAGCAGCAAGAAGAAACAGCACATTTCAGCTTCAGCACAGCCTAATTAGCACAGGTTGATTGGATCGGACTCCCCACTGTCAGCTGTTTTCTCTCAGCTGTTTTGTGCAGGCCTCTGCTGCTTGCTGCAAGGAGGTAAATTGCTGGAGCAGATTTTTTCTTTCTTGTGCTAATCAAGCTATGCTGAAAATGAAAGTAAAGCAGGCTGTTTGCTGCTGCAAGAGGCAAAATTGCTGGGAGGCAGAGGGAGATTTCTTTTTTTTTTCTTTTCCTCACCAAAAAAGGTAGCTTCTTATACTCTGAAAAATACGGTAGGGTTTTTTTTATCAAAAGAAAAAAAATATGTTTAGCTGTGGTTCACACAACAGCTTCCCACAATTAATTTTTCCATGATTTGATTATATGCCATCAAATCAGTGTGGATTCTTAATGACCACATACAAAGATCTTTTCTAGAGTGGTCTGTCTCCAACCTGGTTCTTCGCATCTTCCAGTAATGCACTCGCTGCTGCTATAACTCAGTCCATCCACCTTGCTGCTAGTCATCGATGGTTTATTCATTCCTATTTTCTGTGTTTGCAAAACGAATTTTACCTGTTTTTGGATTGCTGGATTGCTTTCATACAACACACTAAGCTAGAAATACAGATGGCTAGTTTGTGGTCCTGTATTATTATGCAAGCACACATATATTGGATATAGAACAGCAAATCTGAATATCTTCTCTTAAGTATCTTTCCCCCTATATGGAAACCAGTGAGATTCTAGATCTGTAATAGATATAAAATGTCTACTCATCCCTGTTAAAATGCCAGGTTTTTGAGATGTTAAAAAAAAAAAACAGACCAAGATTAAATCATTTCAGATTTCCCCACCACACTTTTAATATGCCATATAAGCAATTCTTGCAATTCAATTGAAAAATAATCCAAACATTTTTTAAGGGAAAAAATAATAATAATAAAAACCCTATACCAGTGATGGCTAACCTTTTTGCCGTCGCGTGCCAAAAGCGGGGGGAGCGGGGGGGTTGCGGGTGTGTGTGCCCACATCCATAATTCAATGTGCCCCGCCCACCCACGCATGAGCATGTGACCCCCCTGCATTTCCCCCTGCTTTTGGCATGTGATGTCCCAGTGGGCCCGGTAGGCCCGTTTTCCCCCCTCCCCAGGCTCCAGAAGCTTTCTAGAGGCCTGGGGAGGACAAAAACAGCCTTTCCCATCCTCCCAGAGGCTTTCTGGAGGTCGGAAACAGTCAGGTTCCCAACTTCCGGTGGGACTGGAAGGCCTGAAAATCAGTTGGCCGGTGCGTGCATGTGCACTGGAGCTGAGCTAGGGCAACACTCACGTGCCCACCAATATGGCTCCACGTGCCACCTGTGGCACCCGTGCCATAGGTTCGCCATCACGGCCCTATACAATAAAGTGGTCTTCCATGCTGATCTGCTGTGATGCTTGCTTGCTCCTGTCTTGGAAGGGAAATTCAGAAAAGTTCCTTATAACAAGCAGTTAAGCCCTTGTGTAATGAACACAGTGTAATCCCTAAACAATATTGTATTAAGGTAAAGGTAAAGGTTCTCCTCGCACATATGTGCTAGTCGTTCCCGACTCAAGGGGGCGATACTTATCTCTGTTTCAAAGCCGAAGAGCCAGCACTGTCCGAAAATGTCTCCATGGTCATGTGGCTGGCATGACTAAACGCCAAAGGCACATGGAATGATGTTACTTTCCCATCAAAGGTGATCCCTATTTTTCTCCTTGCATTTTTTACATGCTTTTGAACTTTTATGTTGGTAGAAGCTGGGACAAGTAACGGGAGCTCATCCCATTTCGCGGCACTAGGGATTCGAACCGCTGAACTGCCGACCTTTTGATCGACAAACTCAGCATCTTAGCCACTGAGCCACCACATCCCTAATGTTGTATTACAACATTATCCTAATCTTTATAAAGATTAGGATCAGGTGCGCTGCATCTCTTTTAATGGACTTTTCGAGGTGTATGAACCTTTAGATATTCAACTATAATTCATTGTTGATTTATGACTACAATTGAGCCCAAAATATCTGTTACTAAGCAAGGCAGTTGTTAAGTGAGTTTTGCCTCATTTTACGACCTATTTGTCCCCATTGTTACGCGAATCACTGCAGCTGTTAAATAAATAATTTAATAAATCATTAACTGAATTTGGCTTCCCCCGTTGACTTTGCTTGTCAGAAGCCAACTGTCAAGGTTTCAAATCATGATCACATGTCCTCAGGACAGTGCAACTATCATAAATACATGCTTGTTGTCATTCAGTGTTTTGATTATGTGACCAATCGGATGCTGCAACAGTCATAAATGTGAAAACTAATCATAAGTCATTTTTTTCAGTGCCGTTGTAATTTTGAATGGTCACTGAATGGTTATAAGTCAAGGACAACTCGTACAGCTGGCTGATCAGAATACTCTCAACATCTCTAGCAGTGTCCATATGTTGTTTGCTGCCTTTATATTTAGTTTGCTGCCAAATCCTGATCCTGCAGGAGAAATATTCTTCCTCTGGATAAAATAAATCCTAATCGCTTCCTGTATTTTAGTTTTCTTTTTGTTGTCCTCCAAAATAAGATCATTTTCCTTTTGTTTTTCTTTCTGCACAGATAGTCCTCGACTTACGACCACAATTGAGCCCAAAATTTCCATTGCGAAGTAAGACAGTTGTTAAGCATATTTTGCTCTGTTTTACAAACTTTCTTGCCATGGTTGTTAAGTGAATCACTAGTCATTAAGTGAATAGAATAGAATAGAATAGAATAGAATAGAATAGAATAGAATAGAATAGAATAGAATAGAATAGAATAGAATAGAATTCTTTATTGGCGAAGTGTGATTGGACACACAAGGAATTTGTGCTCTCAGTGTACATAAAAGAAAAGTTACATTCGTCAAGAATGTACAACACTTAATGATAGTCATAGGGAACACATAAGCAATCAAATCATATTAGGAAACTGTCAATATAAATCTTAAGGATACCAGCAACAAGATTACAGTCATACAGTCATATGTGGGAGGAGATGGGTGATAGGAACGATGAGAAGATTAATAGTAATGCAGACTTAGTAACTTAGTAATTAGTCTGGCAGTATTGAGGGAATTATTTGTTTAGAAGAGTGATGGCGTTCGGGTAAAAACTATTCTTGTATCTAGTTGTTCTGGTGTGCAGTGCTCTATAGCGTCGTTTTGAGGGCAGGAGTTGAAACAGTTTATGTCCAGGATGTGAGGGGTCTGTAAATATTTTCACAGCCCTCTTTTTGACTTGTGCAGTATACAGATCCTCAATGGAAGGCAGGTTGGTAGTAATTGTTTTTTCTGCAGTTCTAATTATCCTCTGAAATCTGTGTCTGTCTTGTTGGGTTGCAGAACCAAACCAGACAGTTATAGAGGTGCAGATGACAGACTCAATAATTCCTCTGTAGAACTGTATCAGCAGCTCCTTGTACAGTTTGAGGTTTCTGAGTTGGCACAGAAAGAACATTCTTTGTTGTGCTTTTTTGATGTTAATTGTCTATTTTAGGTCTTGAGATATGGTAGAACCTAGAAATTTGAAGGTCTCTACTGTTGTATTGTCTAGTATTGTAAGAGGTGGTAGTATGGGAGGGTTTCTCCTAAAGTCCAGCACCATTTCTACAGTTCTGAGTGTGTTGAGTTCCAGATTGTTCTGGTTGCACCGCGAGGCTAGTTGTTCAACCTCCTGTCTGTATGCAGATTCATCATTGTCTCGAATGCGACCAATCACTGTTGTATCATCTGCGAACTTCATTAGTTTAACAGATGGATCGTTTGAGATGCAGTCATTGGTATAGAGAAAGAAGAGAAGTGGAGAGACTTGTGGGGCCCCTATGCTAATTGTACAGGTATCTAATGTGATTCTGCTTAACTTCACCTGCTGCTTCCTATCTGTTAGGAAGCTTATGATCCATTTACAAGTGTGTTCGGGTACTGCTAGCTGATGATTCTGCAATTCTGTCTGCTCTATGTATCTGAAACCCTGCAATTTGCATGCTGTTCTCATCAATATTATCATGTAACCAGATTTCAATAAAGCACAGGGCAGCTGCACTGTGAAAATCAGAGTTGTATCTGTTTAAAAGGAGTATTTCATCCATTTTGTTAGCAAGTGAACGTAAATTTGTCAGGAAGATCGAAGGCAGAGGAGTTCTATTTCCCCTATTCCTTAGCTTGTTTAAAATTCCCGCCCTTTTACCTTGTCTCCGTTTCCTCCGTTTGGTTTTCTTGGTAATTCATAGCTCTGGGAAAATTGCTTCTTCCTGTGTTAGAATCTCCTCCACATTTGTAAAGATGGGTGGGTGGGTGGGTCAGATCACAGAAAGCTGCTCCTTAAAGAAACGCTGCTTAATTCTTAGCAGATGGTCTTGTGAGTATGAAATCCATAATGAGTCACAGAGAATAATTAAAAGTAAAGAAACCATTAGAGAGCATTTCACTGAGGCAGCCTTTGGCGGCACCATCTTGAATAGCCAGCAACTACCGTCATATTATGACACCAAAGTTCTTTGCAAAACCAATAATTTTATGAAGTTAAACCCATCCTCAAGCAACTAAAACAAAAAGAAAGAAAAGATGGGAGGAATAAAAAACCAAAATGGACCTGTCCAGTGGTCAAATTACTTAGAGTTAATAATTGATTATTTGATTGATTATTCAAATTGGTTACAGTTGCCCAACTCCTACATACTTTCATTGCCCCATTCAATTTGATTAAATATTCCTTTCTTGGCACAAATTCTGAAATAAACTGAATCCAGTGACAGGGAACCCTTCCCATCTGCCAGTGAGGGCTATCATAGCTTGAATACTACCAAGCAGTACAGAAAGTTTACAGTACCTATCATTTGCATGTTCTCTTTGCTGGGATTAAGATTCCCTACTAGCCTCTTATTTAAGACATCCACTGTTTCTTATGCAGTTGATGAAAAGGAAAAAGAGAATGAAATGTCATTAGTATTTATGCCAACAATATTATATTGCATATTACCACATGACACAGCTTATATGCAGTATTGGTTTACATAAGTAGTGGGCAATTTGTCCTCCTCCAGGTAAGAAATAGGCAGCTTTGGAGGGCAGGTCTCAGATATTCAAATTTGACAGCATCCTGTGGGCACTTTCCCCAAATGATTGTCATGTGGGCATGATCAGACACAAAAATATCCCTTTGCCACAAGTGTGTGGTTACTCTATGCCACCTGTTCTCACCCACCAGGATACTTTCCATCAACTCCCAAATTAATCTATTTTTTCTTGGCAATAGGCCAGGTTTCCAAAGTAAACTCTGGACTGCCTTAACACACTGACTTTTTATTTCCTAAAATTGCATATAGTGCCTGCAGGGATTCCTAAAAATGCAGGTGATGTAAGATGCTGTATCATCATGATCATCTACTACTACTATTACTACTACTACTCCCCCTTCCTCTCCCTTTCCACTTCCTTTTCCTTCAGCATCAGCATCATGATTAATTAAAATAATAAAATAATCTAATACAATTGTCCAATAGGGCAGAAAACTTGGTAAGCACTAAAATTGTGAGCACTGAACAGTCTATTCCTATAGTAGATTGCAACTATAATCTGTCACCAGTGGCCATGTGGATTGAGGATAATGATATTTTTATGAACAATAGGAGGGCACCAGATTGCTTAAGTGTGATATACTAACAGATATGATTTCACATACCAGAGAACTGAACTCCTTCAAATGCACAAATCAAATGTGGTTGGGTTTGTTTTGATAATGGTTGTCACTTCAATTTGCCTCTCTTGAGAACTTTGGTTTTGAATTAGCTCTATTCTTTCATTTATATTTCCCATATTTCCCAATGTGTAGATGGTAAATACATACCAAAATGTGAAAAACTCTCAACTTACCATGCAGCAGTTGAGTGTACAAAAAGCTTGTTCCTCGAACACAACCCATGTAGGTTTAGGTAGCTGAATAGTGACATGTTTCTTTTCGAAGCAGTCGAAAGTACTTACACCTTTAAGTACTTACATCTTTTGGATTTGAGATTTGTTAGAGCTCTGTTTATTTTTATTCTTTTAGGATGTTTTATTAATGAAACAGATTTAATCACATTTGACAAGCAACCGAGCAACTTGCTGTTTCCATTGTATTAGACGAGTTTGTAAAATGTAGTGAGAGCAAAGGGTGATCTTCCCTGGGGGTATATTACAAAACATAATGTGTTTCTCAGTAAGACATGTTGAAAAGAATTAAGGCTGAAGGTATTCTTAAATTGAAAGTCTCTCTTTCTCTGCCAGCTGTAGGACAACAGAGCCGTGGTGGTGCAGTGGTTAGAATGCAGTATTGCAGGCTAATTCTGCCGACTGCCAGCAGTTCAATTCTCACTGGCTCAAAGTTGACTCAGTCGCCCATCCTTCCGAGATCTGTAAAATGAGGACCCAGATTGTTGGGGGCAATATCCCCCTGACACTGTAAACCACTTAGAAAGGGCTATAAAGCACCATGAAGCGATATACAAGTCTAAGTGCTATTTTTGGATCTAAGATGGGAAAGAAACCTTAGGTCTGGCATGGGTGTGTGCATGTTGCAGCTGCCAGTATCTTGTACAAAAAGTTTCTTTTTCTGAATTAGCTTATACATGTTAATTTGTGGCTTCTTCACTGCTTCTCTATTGCCTTAGTCCACAAACAAACATCACAGGAATAAGATAAGCACTTTTTATCAGCCACAGTTTCAACCCTCTCGTTTGCATTTTCAGCAGGGGGCTTCAATGTAGGGAAGGGTTTTCAATGCAGGGAAAACTGGTCAAAGGGATTCAATGATTAATAAAAATTGCTTAATTCATTTCCATTATTTTTCAGGTGTACAAAGATGGAATATGCTTTCCAAGCCATTCCAAGATTTTTTTAAAATGATACTGTAGGTATTATCCCAATATGACCTCAGGCATGGCGGTTTAAGGACAGCAAGAGGTGATTCCCATCAACCCATCTCTCTCTCTTTCTCTCCAAGTATAATGTCAAGTGAATTCCATGTCCGCTTGGCAGTGAGCAATTGCTGTGATTCCAAGGATGTACCAGTTGGCACCTGTTCTGCCTTGTAACCAAGTCTAAAGACTGCCTGCTTTTCTTGCAGGCATCATCCATAAAAGCTTCATCTGGGAAAACCCCGCTGGCAAGAAAAAACCCACTGATCCTTGATTTTGAGTTAGCCATCTTCAATTTGCATAGAAAATATTTTACTCCATTAGGCAAAAATAATCAGGAAATAATCATTGGATCTTGGTTCATACAATGGCAACTTTTTCTCTCCTTTACTTAAAGGAGATGGAACAGGCAGGCGTAGTCCAGGAGTAAAAACGACCCCATTTGGCAACCTTCACGGTAAGATTTATAATGAATAAGACCGAACAAATGGCTAGAATTAGTCTGTATTTTCCTCCTTTTTCTGTCTCACACCCCTCCCCCCAAATTAAGTCCATAAGTTGCTAGTTCAGAACACTGCTGAAACGGCTGTTTTTTGTTTTGTTTTGTTTTGTTTTGTTTTTCTGTATTACCAGCTTTTGTTAAGAGCTGTATCTGTTGTATTGGAATTATAAGTCTGCTTTTGCTTTTACTGTGGGCTGAATTTGCCATTCAGGATGCTACTAGGGAATTATGTAAATTCCAGTTCCAAAATCTGGGAGACAGCAGGTCAGGGAGGATGGAGCTATGAGTTTTTAAATTGCAGCAGCATAGAACTCTGATAAATAAATAAAATTAATATACCTCTAATTTTAGCAACATTTCAAGGATTTGCAGAAGCTCCCTCAGTCAGGCCAAAGAAACTATTTCTTTCAGGTTATGATCAGGGCAGGAACACCCTTTCCCTCTGTGCTACTGTACCAATGGATATACATTATATTTGAATAGAGATTCCATTTAACTGATATGATTAGTAGCTGTAAAGAGTTTCATCATCCAAGAAATTTTTCTTATCCTGTTGCTTTAAAGCTGTTCAGGCTACTATTTATCTCTCTATCTCCTACTGAAAAAATATGTAAATTGTTAACATAAAAAAAGAAGAAGAAATAGCCTCTGTCATGGTACACTCTAAATCTAATGGCTATAAATTTGAATTAATAACTAGATTGGTGGTTTTTAGTGTTATGAAAGATAACAGAAACAAGAAAAAAATTGTCTCTGTTTCCTTTCAAAATTAGTTTAATTTATTTAATTTTGAAAGATGGATATTGTACTGGCTTAGAGTAATATGAGTAGAGATCTAGTGTATTTGGAGCGTACAGTTTTGAAAAGGTTAATCTGTATTGCTTTCCCGTAATCATAGAATTACACAAGATGAAGATGATGAAATTGACTGTTTTAATTAAGAGAAGAATCTATCTAGTTTTGTTCTACTTGGAAATTCTGTTTGAAAATTTCAATGAGAAAGAGTTTAATTTTGTTCTTTCCCTGCTTTATGTTCTTGCTGTTAGGACACTCTTTCCAATAAAGCCTACATTTATTTCCTTTTAACTTCAAGTCATTGGTCCTTTCCCTACCTATGATTTCAACAGAGAACAGATCCATTCCCTCTTGCATGTGACAATCTTATAGAAAAAAGCTCTGGTATATTGTCCCTTAAACTTTTGCAAACTAAACATGGGACTTAATTTCCAAATCCCTAATCAATTTAGATGCTGTTCTCTCTACCTAATCTTGTTTCTTCATACTCTTATTGTTTAGTGTCCAGAATTAGGCATAATATTCCAAGTCTGATATTAACTATTGTAAGGTATAATGGAAATAGTACTTCTGGGATTTGGATATAGTTTGTTATTTCAGGCAGAAATTTTGCTGGCGTTTTTAGCTGTTGAATCACGTAACTTATTCATATTTACTTGGTGGCTGCCAAGCCAAGTCAACCCATTTAATGTTTCCTACTGAGTTGCAGGACGTTATATTAAAACTGAACAACTTTTTGCTGGATTTGACCCAGTATTCAAATCTGTAGACGTAATTTTGAATTGTGATTTTGCCCTATAAATTGTTAGTCAATCCCTCTAATTTGGATGACATCTGTAAATTTGCTAAGCATATATTTCATTCATTTATAAATACATTGAATAGCATGGGGTTAAGAACAAAGCTCTGAGAAACTCTGCTTCATAGTTCCATCTAGTACAATGCAGAATCTTTGATTAAATATCCTTTCGGTGCAATTCTTCAATCAGATGCAATTCTAATGAGCTGCAGAACACTCTATTGTAGTTCAGTTACCCATCCTGTTCATAAAATATTTTGTTAGATGCTTTATTGTGATATGCTACATTCACAACAATCCCTTCGTCTTCCAAGTTATAAAAGATATAATATGACTCATTTTTTTCAAACTTAAGTTAGGTCCTAGTATAGCGCCATTATTTTATAAACCCTTGTAGAATATGGGTTAGCAGTCTGTTCTAGTTCCTTGCTTAATACAGCTGTTAAAGCAACTCATCTGTATGTCCTTAGGTCATTTCTCTTTCTCTCCATTTGAATAGTGGGAGTATTTTTTACCATTTTCAAATATTGAAACTGGCCCTTTTCTCATCTGCTGGATCATATCATTTATCCAGAAAGTTACAAAGACCCAAGTCATCTGATTTGATATCGTATTTGATAGCTTCTTCTATACCCAAGAAAATCTCCTGGTTTTCGCGATCTGAATTAATTTAAGATTGAAAAATAAATTCTTATTATACTACTATGGTTTAACATAGTATTTTTCTAAACATAGTTTTTTCATAATACCTTAGTATACCAATCCTTTAATCATTTTTAGTATTTTGGATAAAACATTGAAGTCGAAGCCTACATTCAAAGAATCCCTATGTCCCTAAAAACTGTGAGGCTTCAGATGCTGTCAACTATCACAGCTGGAGAGGAAAAGGTGAGGATACATCTCCTTACTCTGGGGAAGTAATTACTGGAGATGCACACCAATGGCATCTCTTCACTAGAGTTAAGGTAATGTAAATTTTCTTTTCCCATTAGCATTGAATTATCAATTCTTTATCAAAATGTATTAGAACTCCTCTGGTACTATGTTAATTGAAAAATTGAAATGAGGACAATTATACAACTTTAAAAATTATTTTAAACTAAACTATTTCTATTGCCTTGAAGGGCCAAACTAGCTTTCTGTAAAATGTAGAGATTCATAGTCCAAAAGTAGGCTTCATTGTAGCTCATTTGGAGCAAGGAGCTGGGAGTTTTAAAGAGTGAAATGGGTTGCTCGAGCGTCTGTAAGGCTAAAGGCACTCACTTTGTTTCTTAACAACCACCTCCTAACCAAATTCCAACATTTTACGTTCCAGTTTTGGATTCCCATGAAAGGTAAGACATTGTTTCTCAGGTTGAGTGCTTCTTTCTTTTAAAAAAAATCCAAACAGGAAAACTGCCTTCCCATCTGGACTACCTATAAAGATTTTATATTATTGAATTATTACTAGAACACATTTTTGGATCAGGTCAACCAGCAGATTATTTGGCAAAAAATCGTTGCTTAGTCTAAAAACATGAAGCTGGGCACAAACAAGCTTTTGAAATCCCCCATCAGATTTCTTGGCAGAGAAATTGGGTAGATTATTTTTCCAGAGGAATGAAAGGAAAGGTTATCCATAATTTCCATAGGGTAGGACTCCCCCTTTGCAAGGAGACAGTGGCATTGCTATTGGAAAAACCCAAATGAAGGTGTGCCTTCCTGAATAATGATCCTTACAGATAGAACAGACTTGTGCAAAACAGCAAACTGTTGATCATCCAGCGGTCACTTTTGTAACTTCATAAATATACCAATGAAAATCCTTCCAATTTTTTTCTCTCCTATGAAATAATTTCTAAAATCATTCCTCTTTCATTAAGTTAATATGAACTGGTAGAAATAAATGCAGACATTTTTCACTGAGCATTAGAACAGATCTTTAATTCCCATTAGGGAATGTATCATAGTAACTTAGCTTGATCAGAAATAAACATTATTTTGAGCACATAGTTAACTAAAATAGTGGGTCGATTACACACTACTAGTGGAAATCTTCCATTCTGCCTTCACTTCTCTGATGAAAGAAGCAACATCTAGTTATTGTTTCCTATATTTTATGTATCCACTTTCTTTTTTAATATTGTTTAAAATGCTTTTATTATTATAATTTCAAAAGAAGAAAAAAACTAATGTAAACATACATTTAAAGGAATGTACAGAAAGAAAAGCTGTGCAAGGAGATAGCCAATCAAATACAATTAGCTGGCAGTTTGAAGATATCATATGTCTAACATATTCTAATACACCAGTAATTATAATAACCATTATAGTACTCTAAGACACTTCATATGCAATTTCTGGTCAAGAAATATTAAACTGTATAAATATCTGATTGCACAATTAAATTCAGTAAAAGAAAAATGCTATAAATAGTAAACAATACATTAAGAAAATACTGTAAATAATGGGTAAACTATATCTCTGTTTAAACTCTAAAACTCATATTGGGTTCAGCAAATTGCATGTTAAGAATTGTAGTACAGAAATAAAAAATGAATAAATAAATTAAAAATAAAATGTACACCAGATTTATTTTTTAGATATGAAGTTAGTCTAGACATATTCCCAAATTTTAATTAACCATTCTTCCACACAACAATCAAAGATCATTTTTAATAAAGAGCATATAAAATCCTTGCAGATTATCCAATGCCAGTTCAGTGTATTTTGAAAATATATGTGGTTTAGTGAAAATAAAGTATCTTAATTTGAAATGAGATTGCAACTTTAAAGATCTGTTCCATTCTGTGATGAATTAATTTCCATATCGTTGAGTTTTGCAGCATTGCCACCACATTTAGAAGAAAAATCCAATTTGTTAGTTGCATTTCCAGCATTTCAAGGGAAAGGGGGTCACTCGTTTTAACAATCATGACTGATAATAATATCCTAGAAATAAAACATCTTATGTCAGTTCTCTCTTAAGTATAATGTCTGAGGTGAATTGAACTTTCTTTTCCCATTGAAATTCCCACAATTCAGTTTTGTACCTATATTGAAAATATACACTCCTTATTCTTAATGTCCCAAAGCTCTGAATATGTGTTTGGCCGTAGATCTGTTCTAAGTACTCTTGTGGGATAATGGCTGAACTTTGCTTGCTTGCTTGTATCTCTCTAATACATAGCTTGAGATGTGAGTGCAGGATGAATACCCTACGAGAGAGCAAAGCTTAACGTAAGTGGATAATCTTGTCAGGGGCATCAAATGCAGGTCATTCATATATTTTATTGAATGATTATGATTTTTAACAGGGCATGTATTGCGCTTTCTGTGGAGTTTGTTTAAAAAAATTATCCGCACCTTTATTATTTTTATAATTAACTCAAATTAGTGAATATATATAATATTCTTTCCTCCTCCTGTTTTCCCCACAGCATCAACCCTGTGAGGTGAATTGGGCTGAGAGAAAATGATTGGCCCAGCTGGTTTTCATGCCTAAAACAGAACTTGTATTCAGTCTTCTGTTTTGTTTTTTTTGCAGTGTCAATCTTGATTTCTCAAACCTTGCTAGAGGAATAATTTAGCTATGCAGATTTCTCTGTCAGCTATTAGTTTATGTGCTCTGGAGTCAACAGAACCTTTTTTTCATGGGCTTATGGAGCTTAGCGTTTAGAGCAAATGTTTAAGACATTGAACTTCTAAGGCCATTACATCTGAATTTGGAATGGGCATTCTGTGCTTCAACAACTTAATGTTGAAGATACAGTCTCCATATACTTATAAAATATCTGTAATATCTATAAATCTAATCCTGGTGACAAGTACTTTTCTTTCAGTTAATTAGGCATGAAAACTTAAATGTTTGTGAAAGGGTTTCCCCTTTTCTTCTCCATGCAGCTTCAAAAATGAATGCACAAACCTTTAAAGACTTAAAACTTTCTGTTATTGATAGATTTACTTTTAAGCTGAACATAAACATCTAGGAACGTTTTAGTTAACTTAAACTAACATCACTCCATGTTTATTCCTGTAGGTCAATAATATTGATCTACAGGCATAAGCAACAATTAAATATTAAGAGGTGCAAGTTGTATATCATAATAAGTAAGCCAGTGGAAATTGTATATCATTGTTTAATGTTAGGTCAGTTCATTTTAGAGTCAGCTTGATGTAGTGATTAAGGCGCTGGGATAGAAACTGGTAGACTATGAATTCTAGTCCTGCCTTAGGCACAAAACCAATTGGATAACTTTGACCATTCACCCCCTCTCAGCTCTAGGAAGTAGGGAATGATAAACTGCTCCCTAAATTTTGCCAAGAAAACTTCAGGGCCTTGCCCAGGCAATTGCCAGGAGTCAGCAACGACCCAAAGGCACGTGCCTGAATGCATGCATACAGTGTTTTCTAGCATAGAGAAACATTTAATACTCCACTATCATATCCTGGTATGACATAGTGATTTATTCCTTACTAATATAGTCCAGGAATTTTTAAAACTGTTGTTCAGCATAGCATTCATAGCAGAAAGTTATTTTTTCATTATACACTTATATTAAGACAAGGAAATAGCTGAGTTTCCTGAAAAGTTTGAAAGTTAAGTTCAGGATTCCACTAAGACAGAAATACGCAAGCTAAAGTTTGTTTGCTTCAACAAATTACTCCATTATGAATTCTTCTTAATATTGAAACTGAAAACTGAAACTGAAACTTTATTATGCCAAAACCCTACATAGAACAATGCAATGTAAAAAGTTTTTTTAAAAACTATAAAGAGAGGGAAATGTACATACCTAATGATGGCACAGTCAAAATTGCCACAGTAGAGACTAAAAACCAAAATAATTAGAAAGTTATAATAATCTATATAATTGGCAGACTAATCCATAAAATAGATAAAAGCAAGATAAAAGTAGAACAATTAAACAACTACCTTATGCAAAATATACTAGACAATTTATAAAATAAGAATAAAAGAAGTAAGTTCAAAAACATTGGCCAAAAACAAAAGTTTTCAGTAAAGAATAAATTATATGATAGGAATAGTCTTTCCTTAGGGTAAAATAGTTTTTCAGGGTGTTTCAGGTTGAGTTGGAAATTCCTGGTTATTTTAATGCTGCTAATGTTTTATTTATTTTTCAAAATTTATAACCCTTCATTTTATTCAGTTGCCATATACTTATAGAAAGGAAGTAATAAGAATGACTTTAAATACAAGGCTCAGAGCAACAGTCCATTAAAAAGGAGAGCTACATTGGGCATCAATGCAAGCGAAAAAATGAAATAGGTTTAAGAAGCTGGTTAAATGAATATAACTTTGTAACTGGACTCATTGCAAACAAGTATTCAAGAGTAGTTTTGATGGAGATAACTGTATAATCCTGTTCTACAGACATGAGGAACTTCCAGTCCATGTCTCTTGTTAAGTCCTCAGACTTACTATGTGATGGCGAGGAAGCTCCTGATTGGTTAAGGCACACAGCCTTTGCAGCAGGAGAATTAAGCCCTGCAATTGTCTGAGCACATCTGACAGTTGCAATATAAAAAGCTGTCAGACAAACAAACTGTTCTGTTGCCATTCTAAGGTTGCTCTGTTACTGTTGTCTGTGTTAAACCAATAAAGGCTTGTTAGCTTCAGGACCTATCTCGCCTCAGTTATTCCAACCCTCTGTTGCCCAACAGAGCACTGGCGATGAGGATGGGATTCGGAGTTGAGGTGACAGATCAGCGAAGTCACTTAAGAGCTGGGCGCACTGAGCCAAGTGCTGCCTAAGTCACGAGTGATAGTACGTCACACTAAGAGCAATTCCCTCATGATACAAGACTGCCATCCTTATAAGGATGGCGCCTCCAACTTTTGCGCCATTCAACCCAGCAACCGAGACCTGGAACTCATATGAAGCATGATTTGAATGTTTCCTTGAAGCAAACGACTACATTGAACTGACAAGCAGTCAGAAACACACACATTTCCTGAACTCTTGCAGCCCCAAAATGTTCGCGACAACACTACCTTAATGGCACCACAGCCAGTACATACAGTGCCATGGGATGCACTGAGGGAAAAGCTTAAGAACCACTACATGCCGACTCCTTCCCACATAGCCCGCCAATTCAATTTCTGCCAGCGAGTACAGGAGGAGGGGAAAACCATAAATCATTACATGGCCTCCCTCTGAACCGCTGCTTTAAATTGTGAATTTAGAGACCTAGAAGACTCTAGATCTGTGATGGCAAACCTATGGCACGCGTGCCACAGGTGGCACGCGGAGCCATATTAGTGGGCATGCCAGCTCAGCTCTGGGGCGCATGCGCCCGCCGGCCAGCTGATTTTCGGGCCTTCGGGGCCCACCAGAAGTAGGGAAACAGGCTGTTTCCTGCCTCTGGAGGGACTGGGGTGGGTGGGGAAGGCCCGTTTTTCTTTCACACCTGGCTCCAGATCCTGTCTATTTATTTGGGAAAAGCAAAAACAGTCTTTCACACTCCCTTGGAGGCCCTAGGGAGGCTGAAATGGCCCATTTCCTGACTTCCGGTGGGACAGGAAGTGACGTTTTTTGCTGTCCCCGGCCTCCAAAGACTCCTAGAGAGGCTCCTAGAGATTCCTAGAGAGGCTCCTAGAGACTCCTAGAGAGGTTCTGGAGGCTGGGGACAGCAAAAAAGTCACTTCCTGTCCCACTTTCAGCCTCTGTAGGGCCTCCAAGGGAGTGGGAAAGGCTGTTTTCGCCCTTCCCAGATAAATAGAGAGGATCTGGAGCCAGGTAAGAAAGAAAAACGGGCCTACCAGGCCATCATGTGCCAGGTGGGGGGGAGGGGGGTTGCGTGCACATGCGTGTGGGCACGTGCGCGCACAACCCTTCCTCACCCCCCCCATCTCCTGGCACGCAATGGCAAAAAGGTTAGCCATCACTGCTCTAGGTCTTTGCAAATTCCTATGCCTGCCAGCCAGTCAACAGCTATTCACTATGAAAATGTGGAACCAGAAGCAGCCAATGATGAGGATGATGATGTCAGACTCCTCAGGACATTTCAAGCAAAGAAGAGCCCCTCAGAAAAGAACACCCCTCTTTCACTGTGTCTGGATTGTGGTGAAAATCACCCCAGATCAGCATGCCGTTTTAAAACTGTCATCTGCCGGAGATGTGGAAAGAAGTGCCATTTGGCATGTGTTTGTTGAGCAAATATTCCAAACAGCCAGTATCCATCAAACAGATGACAGACTGGCAAGACAACAAAACCTAGCGGAGATTGTTTCACCATCTCATGCAACTAGAGGTTCCCCGAGGTGGCAAATTCCATGTTCCTACAGGGTCGAACTTCATGACGGGAGAGTCTGGCGGTGCCAGATCAATCAACTACGCATGCGGCCTACTGTCATGCAAAGAGAAACGGCCAACAATACTTAAACATCAACCCAATTCCAAACAATGAACTGTATACATCTTCTGTCGACGCACCACCAGCACCCAACTTACCTGAAGAACCAGGCTTTCTGTCCGAAATAGTCTCCAATGCTGAAGTTCCAGAAAAGTCACCAGGAGTTCCACAGGCTGAGCAAATACCTCCTATTCCATCAGAAGCCGCCCCTGAACTGTGTAGGTCTCCGCGAAAGCACCGGCACCCAGCATATTTGGACAACTACACATGTGCCATCCAGGAGGGAAGAGGTGTTAAGTCCTCAGACTTATGACATGATGGCAGGGAAACTCCTGATTGGTTAAGGCACACAGCCTTTGCGGTGGGAGAATTAAGCCCTGTGATTGGCTGAGCACGTCTTGACAGCTGCGATATAAAAAGCTATCAGACAAATTAACTGTTCTGTTACCGTTCTATGGTTGCTCTGTTACTGTTGTCTGCGTTAAGCCAATAAAGGCTTGTTAGCTTCAGAACCTGTCTCACCCCAGTTATTCCAACCCCCTGTTGTCCAAACAGAGCATCTCTCATTCATCCTTCCAGACCAGTTCACGTACCATGAGTGGGCTCTTCCCCAAACCCCCTCCATTTCACTGCTACAGACCCAGATTTCCTGTCAGTTTGTCCAGTATGTACTTTTCTTAGTAGGCATACACACACAGTGTTTGAGCTATTCTAGGAACTATCCTTTGCTTTTTTTTCTATTGGGGAATAGCTATACTGGATAAATAATTAATAATTTGCTGGCTTCAAGATACCTCAAATCTCCTGCTTGGGACCCTTATCCCATTCTTCCTAATAACAGAGTTTGTAGTGCAGCTGATGTTTCAAGACAGTTCTCAAAAGCAGATTAATGTGCCACACGTTGCAGTAGTCTAATTCAGATACCAATAGCAGTACTATATGTGTTCCTGCAGATTCACAGTGACACTAATTTACTTGCTTAGCACATGTTGACTTGAAAGCCAGAGGTAAATCTATCACTCAGCAGGGATGGCAGAGGAGAAACAAGGCTTCCTGTGATAGCTGTAACTTAGACTTCACTGAAGAGAATGAATACTTATCCTTAAGCTGCATTTATCTCTAACCTACACACCCTTTTTAAAGGGTGCTGAAAAAATTTAACACCTGACAACTGAAAGGCAACCCTATGTTTTCTAAAACTGCTTGTAACACTTGCTGCTGTCTTTGATGCAAAACAAGAACACAAAATGGCTTCAACCAAGATAGTTCTCCTATTGTTGAGTGGATTGTCCCTCACTTTGCAGTTGACCAGGCTTGGGGCTTAATTTGTAAGTGGCTCTCAACTTGTTTTCAGAATGTTTCTCCATCTCAAAACACTAAAAAGTAGAACCATGCATATTTTCTAAAGGGCTATCAGCATTTACTTACAAATTAGAGTTGTTACTAAAATAAACTAACATCAATGAAATTCACCTTGATACCGCAATAGTAGCAAATAGGATTGTTGTCTGTTGTAGAAATCTCTTAGCCACAGTAATTTTATTTCTTCTTCTGTCAAATACCAGAGGTGCAAATGCCTGGTTTTGTCCTTATTTTGTGTGATTTCAGATTTGTTTGTTCATTACTGGTTTATTTCCCCTCTTGAATGTTGATAGATCTAGGAACCAAAGAGATGTCAAAAACAACTCTTTCTTGCCATATAGTAATCTGTAATTTTTGCAGTTCAGATAAATTTCTCAGCCAGCTGGCATATATTTTGGAAAAGCAGTAAATTACTTGTTCTGCAGGATTATGATAATTTCCAAAAACAAGACCTCATTGTGTCTTGCTTTCAGCAGTGGCATATACATGATCCTCTCTGTGTGCTGTATATAATGGTTCAACCAGCATGCTTAAACCAAAGAGAACAACACTGAGCAGAGATGAAAAATCTCCACTCTATTGACCAAATGTGGCTCACCAAGTTTTGCCAGTCTGCAGTACTTCAGTCAAGGTCATTCCCTAAAGCCTTCAGTCCTCAACTTCCATTGTATGTAGAAAAATAAAGGGAGAAAGGCAATCTTCTCAAACATACATATAAAAGGGACACTTCCCCCTGCAGCCAGGAAAAAGGGCATACTTTGCCCATTATAGATTGTGGTGGGCAGTTATTAACTTTATGTGTAGATTGGCATGATTAGTGAACATTGGGTATTGTACTAAGATATGTTAGAAGCAACTGTCAGCCCCGTTAGGTAGCCTGGACCAATAAATCAACTCAGGAAAGCTAAAACCACTTTTATTAAGATTGGCAACAATAACAGAACCTTGCAAGTTTGATTTTGTGTACCTCCTCCTCATTATAATTCTGTGAGTTAGGGTTTGCTTCCAAATATTATCAGTTTGTTGTAGACTTAAAATATATACACATGCTCACCATCCTGGACTTTGGCAATACATCTTGCATATTTCTGTCAAGATGATCTTTCTTACTTTCTATCTCAACTAAGCAAAGTCCTTCAGAGGATCCACCAGTTATTTAAAAGGAATGTGTGGATGTTGGAGGATATTGGAGGGGGGGTCATTATGAACAGAGATTACTTGACTTAATTTTCACTTAATTTTAACAGAAGGGTTGACCAGAATGGACAAGATAAATTTTTTGTCTATAGTTGTGTCATTTGCCATCCCTATTCTGGGAAGAGTAACTGATTGAGTGTGTGCTATAATCATGTTCAACCATCCTTCAAGGTTGAGACCCTTATTACTCAACTCTAGTTTTCTTCTCTGTTAAGCACTGAATTCTCATGTACATCATCTGAGGTGTCACTTTAAAACACTTTTGCATTAAAACCCCATACCTTGAGCTTTTCAATACAGCTATACTAAACCAGTGGGAAGAAGGAAGTGTTGCTAGGAAGTGGGCAAGGGTTGCTAGGGTTCTGCCTGCTCTGTGTGATTTTGCCAAATTTGGGGGCTGACAAACAAATTAATAATTCAAAGTGTGTGTGAGCCTAGCAACTGATTCCTTTTTCTTTATCCCAGGTGTCCCAATACAGGTATGAGGGACAGTCATTTTATTTGTCAGCATTTTCTGTGGTTGCTTTCCTTGTTTTTTAAAACCATCTTATCATGCTCTCTAAATGTGTTCATTTACAGTTCTCCTCATTCTTAATTCAGGGCCCCAGGATGAGCAAGACTGAAAGAATCAGCAGGGTATATTGGTACAGGTGTTGGAGCCGGAAGATATATGTTCTACTCAGCCGCAAAATTCTCTCAGCCCAGCCTTTGTATAAGTTGGTAGTTGTGAGGAGGAGCTGTATGAAAAAGGAGCATTGTGTACACTATCTTGACCTCTTAAATGAAAGTAGGATATAAATCTATTAAATACATAAGCATTTTAGACTATCTGAATTATTGGTGGTCACATTTATTGGAGGTAAATTATAATTGTTGAAGAGGTTCTGCTCATCGTATGTGCAGGTAGTTTTCTTTACCCTAATTTGATTAAAGAAACAGCCTTCCCCAACCTAGCATCTGCCAGATCTGTTGGGACTATAGCTTCCAGATAATCATCTAATAAATTTTATTCAGACAATAAAATCTCAGATAAGATGTCTGTGTGTGTGTGCGTGCGCGTGTATTTGTATAAACACTAATATAGATTTATGGTTTTAGTTGCTCTTTGTTTAGAATTGTTTTGTTAAGAGATGGACAGCAAATAAATTTAATAAATAAATAACTTTATTGTCATTGTACTTGTATACACAGTATACCCATATAACAAAATTCACTTAACACCCAAAGACCAGGTCCAACACATATAACAATCCCCAAACACACTCCCACCCACCACAGTTCTCCACCCCTAAACCATCCAAACATCCACACAACAAACCAAGTAATACTGTCCAACAGCTCACTGATGGTGGCCCTTTAGTTCATTGTTGAGTGCAATTATAGCTCTGGAATAAAAACTATTCAGAAAATGTGTGGTCCGAGTTTTAATTGTTCTGTATCTTCTGCCAGAAGGCAACAGTCCAAAAAGATTGTAAGCAGGATGGGAAGAGTGTCTGAGAATGTTATGCAACTTTCTCAAACAGCGAGATTCGAAGATGCCGTCCAGGGCTGGTAGCTGGAGTCTGATAATATTCTGGGCAGTTCTAATGATTCTCTATAGAGAATTAATTAATAATTAATTAATAAACAAACAAAGCTATTAATAAATAAATAAAAACTATTTTAAACTAAATAAAAACTCCAAATCTGGTTCAGTGGAAAATTAAAATGAGATGAGTGCATGCTATAAGGAAAAATCCCTATTTTTAAATTTGTTTTTCTCTATTTATGGAAAAAAACAGTTATTGTCAAGATACAGGAGCCGAATATCATCTGTATTCATTTCTAGACTTTATGATTTCAGAAGGAAGCTTAAAACAAATCAATAATAAAATGTGTACACTAAAGAAATTTGTGTATTGTATAATTGCTGCAAAGTGTAAGTCAGTTGAGATCTTCCATTTGTAAAATAGTCATTAATTTGGATGACTCTCTAAAAGATGTTTCCAAATGTATAAAGGGTACTGAATTGATGTTATGTATTATCAGTATTCTGCTGAATGCTGTGGCAATCAAACAAGTAATGGAAATGTTGTCTTTTGTGCCAGCTTGATAGCTCCCAGAGGCATCTGAACCTGAACTCTTCAGTGGTGAGTTACAGTTCTGTTAAAAGATCCTGTGGCAAAAGTTGTCTTACTAGATGATTCATAGGAGATCTGTGACTAGATCTCATCTTTACAGAGCAACTGTAGTTAAAAGGTAGAAAGTAATTACATCTTTTCCAATATGTCAGGATCAGGAATAGAGACATATTTCATTAACATTTATTATTTGTTTGAGAGATACTATAAATTCTGTCCCTGAAAGAATAGATTGAACCAAGCAAAACCTTTATAACATGTTGAAACAATCTTTTCTATTGAAAGAGCAACCTCTTTATTAAAAAGGTTAATGAGTGACAGATTACTTTTTACCAATTTATCTGAATTGTTAATCATCACAAACAACAAATTATACTATAATGAGGGAAGGGTGAAATCTGAAAACGTTCTTTTGTGTCTTTCATTGGATCGTGTAGATTGAAACTTGAGAATTCACCGATAGTGTTGAAAGAAAATTCACATTTGTTCTATGCTTGCCTGTACCTGTAAGTCCCTTTACATTTACGTTATAAAACTCATCACAAGATATTAAGAATTCATAGGTATATATTTTATGAAGGCATATAAATCTCCTTTTGGCTTTATACATTTGTTCAGTTTATTATAACGTTTATCAGGCTATCTGAAATTGAGCAGATCCTAGAAAGCTTACAAAATTTGTATAAAATAAAGACAGGATATAATGTCAAAAAAGCGAATTAAAATAACTAAAATAAAATCCTAATGTTATAGATTTATTGAAAATGCCACCACTTTAGACCATTAATGCTGGGAAGCTGAAGGGGAGAGTTAGGTTTTGACTTGTTTTCAGAAGGTAATGAAGATGATAGCCATTGAGCCTCAGGGGCAAGCAATTTCAAAGGAGAAGTGCTGCTGTAAGAGAATGCCTTTGGACCCCCTCGCAATTTTTCTCCTGCTAGATGAAGACTCGTCAGCAGTGGTAGGTTCCTCCCAGTTTGGCCCGGTTCCGCCGAGCCGGTAGCGGTGATGATATGACATCACCGAACCGGTTCTGCCCCCCCGTCCCCCTTACCCACCCACCCTGCGTTATTCTTACCTTTTATTTGGCCCCACCCCCAATCTATTGCTGCCTCCCGAGTCCCAGCTGATGGGCTATAAGGAAAAAACCTGTTTAAACTCTTGCCCCAGGGCTTCAAAGGGCCACCCTACAGCTGATCAGTGATAAAAGGCAATTTGGTGTTAGACCGGTGCCTCCAAAAACAAATGAGTAGACCGGTATCTGTAAAATTAAATGGATAGACCAGTGCCTGCAAAAATAAATGAGTACAGTCTGCAAGCAGTTAAAAGCCCGGTAGACTAGTACCTCTGCTAAATCCTAAAGAATTGCCACATGACCATCAAGCCACGCCCACAAAATAAGCCACGTCCACAGAACCGGTAGTAAACAAATTTTAGAACCCACCCCTGCTCGTCAGGGCTCTCTAATTGGTCTGGGTTGGAGGGACAGAAACAGTTAGGGAAAGATGGTTCTTAGGACACCCAAGTCCTGGGCCATATAGAACTTTACAAGTAACAACCAGCATTTAGAAACCTATTACGGGTAGTCTTGATTTATGACCAGAATTTCAGTTGCAAATCATTGCAGTTGTAAGTCAGCGCACTCACATGACCAAATCCATTTTTTAAAAACCACTTTTTTTTTTGCAAAAAGTTTTTTATTTTTTTCCCCAAACATACAAATTACATCTTTTCAGAACAGAGCTTTGATCCGGTCATCAATTTGTTCAATTTTTTGTCATCTTTAACACAATTTTATCTATTCTATTTTGCCATAACACTTATTTCTTAATCTTAAATCACATATTCAATTAATACCATCTTTTAAAAAAATTAACACATATTTACTTAATCCAAACAGTTACCCTTCTATTAACCCACCTTAAATCTTAATTCAATTAATAACTCATAATACATTTCAATACAGTTCAAACATATTTATATTTCATAATGCACATTAAATCTTTATTCCATAATTACTTTATCAAATTTAAATCTTACCTTTAATCTTAAAAATATAGCAATTTAACATTTAAACATAGTTCTTAATTCAAATAATGCTATTTAATGCAATTTCCCAATTATCCCAAATTCTATCTAAAAACCACTTTTACAGTGGTGGTTAAATAAATCATGCAGCCATTAAGCAAATCTGTTCTCCTGAGTGCTTTTTGCTGGAAATTTTTTTTTGCAAATTGTGGTCATGTGACTGCAGAATTTTGCAACCAGTCATAAATGTTAGTCAGTGCCAAGTGCCCAAAATGCAGCCATGTGACTGCAGGGGAGGGAGGTTCATAACCTTTATGATGGCTGGAAGTATTTTACAGGCTGTAAAGTATCCTTTCTGAGACTGACATAACTTTAAATGATTGTTAAATGACCAGTTATAAGTTGAGGACTACCTATAGTAATTAGCGAGCTCCCACAACAGAGGTATAATATGGTACGCTACAACTGACCACTGAGCACACGTAGTGCTGTATTCTGGACAAGCTGAAGTTTCCAGGTGATCTTCAAGGGCAGCCCCATATATGATTAATTGAGTAATCTAAATGAGAGGTGACAAGGGCATGACCAACCATGTTCAATGCATCCTATTTGCAGGAAAAATAGCACCTGGCGCACCAGCCAAAGCTGTGCAAAAGCCCACCTGGCATAGTGATCACCTGGTCATTCAATATAAACCACAAATTCTTGAGGACGTTCAGACTGCAAGCCTGTTCTTTCCAGTGGAGCACATTCTCAAAAAGAACAAAAAATGGTTCAATTCTGAAATCAGCTGACCTTTTGTATCAACAGTCTCTCCATACTGTTGGGATTAAATCTGAATCTGTTTTCCCATCGAAAAACTAGCAACCTTCAGACATCACTTTGAAACTTCTACCTCTCTGAATTGATCTCTCCTAGCAGTTGTATGGAAATGAAATTTCTTGTCCTCTGTATAATATATATATGGTAGAAGTTAATAGTTTTGCTTGGATTTCCATTTTGCATTAACAACACTTAAATGCTCTAAATAAGAAAGAGCTAGATGGGGAAAGTCTTTGTTTCCATAATTGTCAAAACCTCTCACTGTGCTGTGCTTG
Organism: Ptyas mucosa; assembly: GCA_012654045.1. NCBI lineage: Eukaryota > Metazoa > Chordata > Lepidosauria > Squamata > Colubridae > Ptyas > Ptyas mucosa. Next base: position 4,628,856 of record WNWU01013599.1, read on the forward strand.
TAGGCACCAAGTAGCCACTGCTTCTGTAAGATATTCTTCTGCTAATTATACTACTTTCTGTCCCTCTGATGACTCCATCCCCAGTCTCCTTGCCATATGTTAAGAAAATGGCAGTAATTGGGTAATTGATTGATTATGTGCCAACAAGTTTCAATTCTTAGCAGCTACATTGATAGATTTTTCTCCATAATTATGTATCCCTAACCTGTTTTTTCAGGTCTCCCAATGATGGACTCATATCCACTATAATTGAGTTCACCCTATTTACTGCTAATTGTCCTCTTCCACACTTTCTTTCCACTTTTCCCAACATTAGAGTCTTCTCTAAGAGAGGTAAGTAGAATAATTTGAGCCTAGACTAGGACAAATTTATTTATAGAATGTGTGGGAAAGAGATGATGTGTAGATGATATCCTTGATTGTGTGGCTGTTATATCCCTGGTGCTAGTAAAGAAGATGTTGCTTGGAGTGGAATGTCCTCCAGTGTAGGCTGGGCTCAGTGCATTTTTTTTGGGTGGGATGACTGCTCAAGAGCATCATTGCTGTGCTGAAAATAGAAAGCTGGCATACATGAATAATGTCTCACACTTGGTGTTACTGTCAAAAATGAATCCTTTCTGCACATATATAACTTCCTCTAAAATGAAATTGATAGAATATCCAGTCGTATTATGTTTTGTTTGTTTTATTTAGACATTAAATTTTGGGGGGGGGGAATCTGACAACTTTTTCAAATTTCCAAAGGTATTTTAAAGCTGTGGTTAAATTATTATTTCAGAAGTTTGTATCGAAAAGATAAACTTTCAAAGGCAAATTTAACAATTGAGAAGTGGATGCTGCGTATAAAAGTAGCTCTGGCATAGCTTCTGATTAATACATTACCTATCATATTTCTTTCTTCCTTGTTACTTTTTGGAACCAGACTAGAAAATCAGCTGATGGGAATTTATTTTTTTATTTTTATTTTATTTTTATTTTATTTCGAATTTATATACCGCCCTTCTCCCTGGGGACTCAGGGCGGTGTACAGCCAAGTAAAAACACATAATACAAACATTAAGAACAATTAAAAGGAATATCTCAGTTGGCCAAAATTTTAAAAAGACAAACCAATTTAAAATCATCTAAAAGGATTTGTTAGGCCAGCCCGGCTTGTTGGAAAAGGAAAATTTTAAGGGCACGGTGGAAGGCACGGAGGTCTTGGATTCTCCTTATCTCTGGGGGCAGCTGATTCCAGAGGGTAGGAGCCCCCACAGAGAAGGCCCTCCCCCTGTGGGTCACCAGCGTGCATTGCTTGGCTGATGGCACCCTGAGGAGGCCCTCTCTGTGTGAGCGCATGGGTCGATGGGAGGTCGTCGGTGGCAGAAGGCAGTCTCGAAGATAACTAGGCCCTATGCCATGGAGTGCTTTAAAGGTGGTGACCAACACCTTGAAGCGCACCCGGAAGACCACTGGGAGCCAGTGCAGCTCACGCAGGAGCTGTGTTATGTGGGAGCGCCATGCGGCTCCCGTAATTACCTGCGCGGCTGCATTCTGGACCAGTTGGAGCCTCTGGATGTTCCTCAAGGGGAGCCCCATGAGTGTTTCAGAGTCCAGGCGAGAGGTGACGAGGGCATGAGTGACTGTGCACATGGAATCCCGATCAAGGAAGGGGCGCAACTGGCGAATCAGGCGAACCTGACAAAAAGTCCCCCTGGCTACAGCCGTCAGATATTCCTCCAAAGACAGCTGCGTATCCAGGAGGACACCCAGATTGCGCGCCCTCTCCACAGGGGCCAAAGACTCACCCCCGATAGTCAGCGATGGAGTCAGCTGACTATATCTGGATGCCGGGAACCACAACCACTCAGTCTTGGAAGGGTTGAGTTTGAGCTTGTTCCTCCACATCCAGATCTGTACAGCCTCCAGGCACTGGGACATCACTTCAAGGGCATCGTTGGGGTGGTCTGGGGTGGAGAAGGACAGCTGGGTGTCATCAGCATACTGATGGGATCTCACCCCAAAACCATGGATGATCTCGCCCAGCGGCTTCACATAAATGTTGAACAAAAGGGGCGAGAGGACCGACCCTTGCGGCACTCCACAGATGAGAGGCCTCGAGGTCGACCCCTGCCCCCCTGTCAACACAAACTGTGACCGGTCAGAGAGAAAGGAGGAGAATCACCGTAACACGGTGCCCCCCATCCCCAACTCTTCCAACTGGTGCAGCATGATACCATGGTCGATGGTATCAAAAACCGCTGAGAGATCTAATAGGACCAGAACAGAGGAGCAGCCCCTATCCCAAGCCCGCCAGAGATCATCAACCAACGCGACCAATGCCATTTCTGTGCTGTGACCAGGCCTGAAACCCGACTGGAACGGATCTAGATAAGACGTTTCCTCCAGGAATCATGGGAACTGTTGTGCGGCCACACTCTCAACAACCTTCACCACAAAGCGAAGGTTGGAGACAGGACGGTAGTTAGCCAATACTGCCGGGTCCAGGGAGGGCTTCTTGAGGAGAGGCCTCACCACTGCCTCTTTCAGGGCAGTGGGAAAGTGGCCCTCACTCAATGAAGCGTTAATAATTCCCTGGAGCCAGCCTCGTGTAACCTCCCGGGAAGCCAGTACTAACCAGGAGGGACACATGTCCAGTAAACATGTGGTCACATTAAGTCTCCCCAAAATCCTGTCCATGTCATCCGGAGTCACAAAGTCAAACTCTTCCCAGATAACGCTCTCAAGACTATTCCTCGCTATCCTGCCCGGATCTACCCAGTCAGAATCCAAATCCCGCTGGATCTGAGCGATTTTGTCATACAGATATCATCCGAAATCCTCAGCCCTGCCCTCCAGGGGGTCCTCCCGCACTCCCGGATGAAGCAGGGAGCAGGTTACCCTAAACAGGGCTGCCGGACGATTCTCTGATGATGCAATAAGAGCGGAAAAGTAATTAGACTTTGCCGCTTTTATCGCCACTAGGTAGGTCTTAATATGCGACCTTACCAGTGTTCGATCAGATTCGGTGAGACTGACCCTCCAAACGCTCTCCAGGCGTCTTTTCCGGCGCTTCATCTCCCTCAGCTCCTCAGTTGCTCTGTAACAGAATGCTCTGTTATTAAACTATTTTCTCAGGAACCCTGGAGAATTTTATTTTTTCAATATTTTTTGGGTAAAGCACACTACTATCAAACATATTATCATTGATCCTTTCCTTTAATACACAATTGCAAGGAAGCAGTGAGTATTTTGAAATGCACTCATTTTGTGAAGGGTGAATTAAACAGGTCTGAGATGAGTTCTCCATCATTGGATATTCACATTGCTTCACCTAAGCAATAATGAGGTCTGTTTGAGTTTAACTTACATGGTATCCCTCAGAACTCTGCTAATGCTTTTCAGTATTTGTGTAAAACTGCTTGAAGAAAACATCAAAAGATTTGGAGCTGATTGTTTTGAGTACATTGAAACTCTTCCATCTGCTTTTGTGTAACATTTCCCAATAGAGTTGTGACATCCCAGTGCCTATTTGTAGTTGGTAATAGACTGGATATGTGATAATAAACTGAAGTAGAATTGAAAGAAAGCTGAAGTTCTCTTTTGATGGGTTAATGTTTAGGGGAAAGTGAAATATTGTTCTGAAATGATCATTCTCTCCCTGAAGGAGCAGATTTGCATTTGGGGCTGTTTCTAGATCTGAAATCTCTCTGGTTTCCAGACTACAGCAGTGACCAGAAATGCCTTTTATAGATTTTGATTGGAACATTAGTAGTGTCCCTTCCAGGAACAAAATTACTATAAAGCTTTAGTGTGTGTACTGCCAATCTCCAGGCTTGAATATTTTGTGTTTCTGGAAATGCCAAAATATTGGTTGTCACACTTGAATGAGGCAGTATTGATTTACCTCAACAAGGTACTTTGCAGTGTGAAAGGAACACGGGGTCCCTTGATGAGGAGAAGAGAAAATGCTATTTGTTGAGGAAGTGGTTGGCATTGCCCTACCTTGCAGCTGCAACCAAGCTGTTGGGGAGATCCAACAGGTAAAGCAAATAAATGAAGCTTCATTTGGGGGTTAGAAATGAGAGGGCTAGGTTGCTTTGTAAAGAAAGTGGGAGAGAATATTTTGGTTGAATATTCACTGAAGTAATAATCCCCAAATAATCTCCAAAGGCCTATTCAGTCTGGAATCAGGCTACTTGAGAAAACACTTCTTTCTGTATGAGTCTTCCTCCTCCTCCACTTACCAAAATATTCATCTGTCAGCCATGATAGGGAGACCGGACCAAGAAATAAACTCCACAGGAAGGCTAAAACTACTTTTATTGAGACTATCTGTAATAACAGAATCTTTCAAGTCTGATTGTGTTGTCCCACTTCCTTCTTATACAGTAGTCCCTATTTAATTACCCTAACTGGGACTGGAATTTTCATCATTAAGTGAAGTGGTTGTTAGGTGAAACATCACTTGACTGGACCACTTAGCGATGGCCATTCTGGTACTCCCAGTTGTAGTTGTTAGGCCAGGATTTTGCTGTTATTAGGCTATGCGTCTCTTGCCCCGCCATGCTCCTTCTGCTTCAACCCTCACATCTATCTCCCTCTTGTCTCTGCTCTTTTAGCTGACCTGCACTTCTCTGTTGCTACCTACCTTTGCTGTCCCCTGTGATCCCCAGCTGACCTTTGCCATTTCCTTCCTCCTTCTCCTGCTGAGGCAATGCCCAGCCGAGGCAGTTGCTGGTCCATAGGGAGTCACATCCACAGGAGGAAAAAGATGGTGGAGATCTGCTGGGGATGGTGGTGGAGGTAGGAGGCAGAGTGCAAGGCGGCCAAAAGAGCAGAGATGGAGGGGTAGGGGAGATAAGTAGGTGAAGGGAGTTGAAGCACGTATGCAGTCAGGCTGCCAGGCACCTACATTTTTTTGATCATGTGATTGCAGGGACACTGCAATAGCTGGAACATTGAAGACAGCTCTAACTACCTTCCTTCAGCTGTGTCATGACTGGTTGCTGGATACATGGTTGTTAAGCAATGACTATATGCACTTCTACGAATTAAGGAGATGTCAGTCTGGGTTTTTTCCATTTGGATATTCTGGCCTTTAAAATAACTTTCAACCCTTTTTGCCAGGGCAACAGTTTCTGCATATCTTCATCAAGGTCATCTTCCTTGCTTTCTATAGGTTCATGTTGAGCAAGAGGCATCTGCTGACGGTGTGTGTTGAGTAAAAATAGGATGATGGCTGCAATCACAAGATCAAAGCCTTGGCTCTTTTTTACATGTGTCAATCCCCCTGCTTCCAACATCTCTGTTTTCTGCTGGTATTCATGGAATGTACTTCCCAGATATTTGAGGGGCCTGACCTCCTTGTTGACTTTTAAAACATCATTTAAACCCGTATCTTTAAACGGTCCCTTTAATTCTTTAATTTTAATTCTAAATTTAATTCTGAAGTTTAGTAGCTGTTAGTTATTGTCTTTGCTATTGTTGATTTTAAATACAATGTATTTTAGTCCAAGCACCAAGAGACCTTGTTAATATAATATGTTTATTAAACAAATGAATTACAGATTAAAAATACATCCCCCTGATCCATTAGAGGCCAAAATAATTAAGAACCTAAGTGCCATTCCTGCTGAGAGAAATGGCTCACATCCACTCTGTGGTGTAACATATTATGACTGTCTAGTCAGTTGTTATTTTTCAACAAACTATGATTAAGCAAATAATGGCTTGACATGAACGATGAATCATTACTGTGAATGAATGGGCAACAATAAATATGGTCCGGAATTCTTTTCACTATGTTGGAAATGTCTTGTAAACCACTTGATAGATAATGATTTTCTTGAGCGAAAGCAATTGGAAAGCCCTTTGAATTTTCTTTAGAAGATAAAAAAAAAAAATACCGTAAGTTATGACCTTAGACTGCTGAATCTTTGTTTGTGCATATATGTATGTATGTTACACAGATCATTCACCCTTTATTATAAAGGACGACCCTTACTTTTAAAAAACTGTCCTTCAGATTTATTTAATGTAATTTTTTGTTGGCTTTGCTATTACAGTTTCTTTTGTAAAGCAAAATAATAGATATAACATTTTTTAAATCTTTATGAACCTCTTTTAGGTTTTCTGCTTCTTTCAGCTTGTTCTTTGTTCCCCCCCCCCAAGAAAATACAGTTATTGTAATGTATGTGCACATAAGCTTGCAAAGTGAAATAGAAAATGTACAAAATTGATTTGCTGCCTATCTCTCCATGGGGCTACTCAAAAGGCGACTTACAATAATAAAACAGAGAAACGAAAAGAAGTGTAAACGGTAGCAGAGTAATGGAACAACAGAAGAAACAATTTAAAAAAACACAAATGAGAATACAGCTATTTGAAAATAAAAGGTGGATGCATGGGAAGGGAGCAAGGGGGAGAGGTGATTTGCTATCAATCTAGTAGCTGCCTCCAGTGTGGTACTCCCCCATTGGGTCCCCAGGCCAATTGGCAGAGCCAGGTCTTCAGGCTCTTATGGAGGGAGAGGAAGAGAGAGGCAAATTTCATTTTGCAGCATAGGATATTCCAAAGGGCGAGTGCTATGGAAGAGAAGGCTCTTCTTCTGGATCCCAGAATTCTTTGACAGACAAATTCTGCAGTAGCCCCTCTCTGCCGGCACGTGGTGAGTGAGCTTGTCCTAGTGAGATGAGACAGTTCATCAGGTAGCCTGGACCTATGCCATTAAGGGCTTTAAAGATCATAACCAACACCTTGAACTGTATCCAGAAGCAAACTGATAGCCAATGCAGTTCACGGAGCAGGGATATAATATGGGCCATTCTAGGGGCCCCAAAGACTGCTCTTGCTGCCATAGTTTGCACCCGCTGAAGCTTCCAAATGGATTTGATGGGTAGCCCCGTGTAGAGTGCAATAGTCCAGATAAGAAATAACTAGGGCTTGAGTAACTGTTTCAGGGAGTCATGATCCAGCAAGTTCTTGTGGGGTGGAGTCAAAATGGATGAAATTATAGGTACAAGTTTGCAGTGCATAATGGACAAAGTGACAGGGCCAATATTTACAATTCTCTGTCCCTTTTGCTCATTTCCTTCGTTCTTCCAGTACTTATTCAAGGATATATGCCACCCCTAGAACACTCTGGCCCCTCTATGCTTTGACACCCTGGGTCAGTGCCTACTTGACCCCCTGATGAATAGAAGTTTTCCCTTAAAATGTACTTGACCCCCTGATGATTAGATGTTTTCCCTTAAAATATAAATTGGTATCCCTTATGGGATCAACCTTCCCAAATTCATTTGTGCTTTGTCCATAATCAGACCCATTTCAGATTTATTTTTCTCATTCTGAATTCTCAGTAGTGTTTGTTGCTGTTGTGCACCTGCTCCTTCTATTTTTATTTAAAAGAAATTGGTAGCATTGTATTTTATGGCATTATTAAGATTAAAATAGAAAAAAGAAAGGTAATGGAGTGTATTATGAGGGCCATAAAAATGACCTTAGAAAATTATTAATGAGGTGGCAAGGCTCCCTTCCTGACAGCTTGCTTACCATATTCAGATTTACTGTTAGCCTGTGTGGTTAGTGGGTTGTAATTCCCAAAGTCTCTTACTCCACAGGACTGTGTATGCGCAAATATCTTAAAATGAATTGTAATTGGAGGATTGGGGAAATAATATTCACCACACTGTTAGAGACATTGGAAGAAAAAAGTAAGTAACCGAACCACTACAACAGATTTTTGGGCACTACAACAGATTTTTTGGGGAAATCGTATTTGTGATTTACTTTTGTGAGTATTTATGCAGATTAGTTTATATAGATGCACCATTTCTAAAAAGAGAGGTGTCGAGACTGATGCATGAATTCACAAATTCCCTATCCAGGCTTAATGCTTGGGGGAATTACTTGTAATTGTTCAAAAGGTTTTTTTTAAAAAGTGAGTAAGCGATGACACACTAATCAGTTTATCACTTTTTCACATGACAGACATTCCTAGATGTTCATACATACTAGTGGAGCCTGAAATAAATTGTTGACATGTGGATGACTCCTCTTCAGTGTTACACTCAGCCAAAATACTCCATCTAGTTCTCCATTTTTCTACTCTGTGGTCAGCATTATCGGCCCCAGGTGTGAGGATCGCCTTAACTGGATTGTCATGAGCTTTTTTGTGCTGTATTGACTTAACAAAAAGGTTTTGCTTTTGTTTCTGGGGTTTAGTAGGGAGGAGGATGGTACTTTTGCAAACTTTTGACTTTCTCAAAGGTTGTTTCTATTGCCTCCATATGTATCTGATGATGTTTTTAGGACTGCATAAAAATCCACATTTGCTTCTATGTTTTAAGAATAGCAGGAATAATATATAACAGCTATGCAAAATAACTGTTTGGTTAATTCCTGTCAGATGGATTTGGATTGGATTTCTGTTTGTTTTAATATTAAGATAAGTGATTAAAATTTTTAGCTGTGCCAATTAAAACATTTAATATTAAAACATTTAATAATAATAGCTGTTCTAATATGCTTGTCTAAAGGGACAAAAAGATTCCTTATAGCTGCTCATAAGTGTCCAGTTTTGAGAAGTGATGAGAGGAGCAAGAGATAATAATGAATGTTATTACTGCCTAGGAAACAGATAGAGAAGAATGCATCCAAATAGTAACTAGGTTCTGCAATTGCAGGGCAGGTTGATAAGTGGGAAAGTAGTCAAAATTCCAGTTTTGTTTTTACATTGAATCTTTTTCAGCTTAATTATAAAGTTGAAGACTTGCCCAAACATATTTAAATTCCTGGATCGTGGAATGAAAGGGAGTCCTTTTTCTTATACAATTCTTGGGAATAGCCATTAAAGGTTCAGAGTGAATACATGTGTTGGGTATTATATTTATGCTGATGAAGAGTTGCACCCTACATGTTTGCCTAGATTAGGGGTGTCAAACTCGATTTCATTGAGGGCCATATCAGGGTTGTGTTTGACCTCGGGGGCCTGGGATGGGCATGGCCAAATCGATGTCACTTTGTCAGGGGTGCCTGTGGTGGCCCAAGCACTCTGCCAGCGAAAACGGGCTCCAGAGCTCTGCTTCTGGCTGCCCCGACCTCCTGCAACCCTCTGCCAGTGAAAAGGGAGCTCAGGAGGGCTGCACATGGCCCTTCTGAGCTCTGTTTTCACTGGCAGAGGGTTGCAGGAGGCCGTGGCAGCCAGAAACAGAGCTCTGGAGCCCGTTTTGCTGGCAGAAGCACCGCGGGCTGGTCCTTCACTTTTTCCAGGGCGGCCCCATAGGCCAGATCTAAGTACTCCACAGGCCGGATCCGGCCCCCAGGCCTTGAGTTTGACACCCCTGGCCTAGATTGAAAACCAGGTGCTTGTAAAATATTAAAGTGCTTTTTGAAGGTCATCTGTATATGATTTCTGACACTTTGAAGAGATTTAGACATCTGTCAAGGATGTCTTGCTATCCATCATCCATCTTCAATGTCCCTGTGCTGCTACCTACCAACCTGCCTCTCTCATCTTGTAACAGGTTTCTTGGAAAATCACCCTCTCTTTCTCTTTTTCTCTTTTTCTTTTCATGCTCAAGCCATTTAAGGTCACAGGATAAAAATGTTTGCCTGCTTGATTTAGGAATTAAAAAAAACAAAACTGCTTAGAACATCCATAACTGTTTTTGAATGTTGTAATGTAAATGGACGATCAAATACTAATAAGCAAATATCTACAGAATGACATCCTTTAATTCTTGAGTAAACATGGTAAAACATCTGAGACAGGGCTTTGGTCTCAGTAGCCCATTTAAAAAATGGATTTGATAGTTTCGGTGAGATTGTCTTATTAAATTTCATTTTATTTATGTTTGAATTTTTCTGCAGGTCTCTCTGTCGTTGTATAGGCAAGGTTGGTTTTTAACTTCATAAATTTCTGAAAGATGACCGATGCCCAAAACAATTTCAAGACAGTATATTGTTTATAATGAATAAGGACTAAGTTTACACATGATACTTAAATTATTGTAACTTAATTTCTGAGTTTTTGCAATATTAAATAATACACTGAATAATCTGGCCTCATACAAAAACGTTAAAAAACAAAAAAAAAAAAAACAGCAAGGTGAAAATTAACCAAGCTTAGCATGTTTAGTTATTTATTTATTCGGCTTATATGCCGCCCTATCTCACAATGGACTCAGGGCGGCTCACAACAATAAAACAAAGCCACAATATAAAATGAAGTCTAAAAATTTAAAAAATTAAAATTAACCCTTAAAACCCCATTATCAGTCCAGGTTGAGGGATTTAAACAGCCAAGTTTTTAATTCACGGCGGAAGGTGCGAAGGTCAGGCGCTAATCAGAGTTCCAAGGGAAGTTGATTCCATAGGGTGGGCGCACCCACCGAGAAGTCTCTACCCCTGGAAGTCACCAGCCACCACTGTCTAGCTGACGGCACCCTGAGTAGGCCCTCTCTATGGGCGCGAACCGGGAGATGGTTGTATGAATTCAGCTATCAGCTGACTTGGTTAAGCCAATATTAACTGCATATCATTGTCCCATGGCAATTTTCATTGACTCCAATGGAAATAGAAGAAAGGGGGGAAATGAGAAAGCAAAGATACACTTGTATTTATAGGTCTTCCATTAGATATTGCATTCTAGACTCCTGAATTGGATGAATATGTTCAGGAATTTCCAAAGTTGGTATCCTTGGAATATAATATAATGGATATGGATGTAATATAATGTAATGCTTGTATACTCCAAGTATTGGAAAATATCTACCATAATTCTCTGCTAGCATGACCAGTAGATAATTTGGGAATGAAATATATAATCCAGTATAGGACAAGAACTCCAGGTAAGGGAAGTCCAGTGTATAATTTCCAATAGCCACAGTGAGAGGGCTATTTAAAACCACCTAGAACTCAAGAGAGAAAGTTCTTCTTGTCCAAAATCACATTGTGAGCAAAGCACCCCCACTGCCATCAGAGAATTCTGTGAATCTTATGCAAGGTAAGTAGCTCCATGATGGTAACCATAATCTCAATAAACACTCTCCCCATGGGTTCAATATTTTGTTTGGGAAGAGAGGCAGATTGTGAAATTGTCATGTCTTCTAGGACGGACTAATGGGCACCAAAGAGATTAAGTGAATGAGAGGAGTAGATGCATAATATAGCATGTTTATTTAAAACTCTGTAACAGGAGCTCTGATGGTAAGCTTAGCTAATATGAGTGACTACATATCCTTTTTTTAGAGAGCACTGGTCTTTTGGAAGCATTATGTCCAGATAACTTTCCAATTTTAATTTCTGCCAGTATTAAAAATAACCCAGTCACCTGCAGGAAAACAGTTAATGTAAACTATTGACTGGAAGCTTAGTAGTACTTCATACCATGTCTGGGTCAGAGGTCATCTGAGACCTTGGCAAGTTGTAAGAGAAAACTGATGTACACTAAATAACAAACTTAACCTCTTTAAGGGCATTTTAACTGGTTCTTAGTTAAATCTCATATTATTTTTTTATTCATTCATTTTTATTAGAGTTCTCCATAGAAATGTTGGCTTGTTTTAACATTTTGCGTGGTTTCTTCTCAAAAGTTTAAGATATGTCCTTCACCTTTTCTCTTCTGTGGCATCATGATATGACAATAATTGGATGCTCTGTGGCACAAAGGCATATTTCTGGCCAGCTTGGATCCTATAGGGCAGTGATGTTGAACATTCACACAGAAACATTGCGTGCACGTGTGCGTGCTTGGCGGGGCCGCACTCTGGAAAAGCCAAACTTCTGGGTTCTAGCGTGCATGCTCATCCGATGATCAGCTGGCCGGCATGCATGCGCAAGTGGGTTTTCAGTACTGCTGCGCACACGAGGGATTGTGCTCCGAAAAAACCAAACTTCTGGGTTCTGGCGTGCATGCTCACCTGACAATCAGCTGGCTGGCGTGCATGCAAAAATACTAGTTTTCGGCACTGCTGCGCACACGGACAGCTGATTGTTGCCCCTGCAAGAGTGACAGAAACCCGGAGGACAAACAAGCAAGGCCGCATATATCGGGTGACATGGCTTCCCGTGCCACTTTGGGCACGCGTGCCATAGGTTTGCAATCATGACTATAGGGTGTAAGATTATGTGGATTTATAATGCTTATGGGAAACTTATTCCCTGATTTCAGCCGGATTTCTAGACATCTGTGACTGTTAACAGATGAGAGCAGCAGCCAGTATTGAGTTTAAGTGGCTGCTTTCTAATATGTGAAAGATGGTGTCCTATTTGAATATCAAAAAGATCTGCACCACTGCAAAGGAAAAGAGCTGAATCTTCCTATCTTGCTCCCTTATAGTGGAATTGCACTGAGTTAAGAGAGAGAAAAAAACTTGAAGTGACAAACCTGTGGGGAATTTTGCCCCTTTTGAGGTAAAAAAGAATCCTCCTGTTTCATAATTTACAAAATCAGGCACTCAGTCAGCCAACAAAGACACAGTAAAAGAAACACACAAGCCATAGTAGACTGTGAAAGCTATTCCAGCATCCACAACAGAGTTGAGCTTCACATCCAATTGGTTAATCTGTCAATTGTTGTACAGGTACTCCTTGACCTATGACCGCAACTGGAACCAAAAAGTTTATCACTAAGCAATGCAGTTGTTAAGTGAATTGGGCCCAATTTTACTACCTTTTTTTGTTCAGGTTGTGAGTAAATCGCACGGTTGTTTAAGAGAATCAGGCTTCCTGCATTGACTTGCCCCCGGGGAAGGTTACAAAGGGTGATCCTGTGACCTGAGGGACGCTGCAACCTTCAGAAATACACCATGGTTGCCAAGTGCCCAAAGTTTGATCACAAGACCCTGGGGACACTGTGATGGTTATAAGTAAGAAGACTGGCCAAAAATAACTTTTTTTCAGTGCCATGGTAATTTTGAATGGTTGCTAAATGAATCGTTATAAATCGAGGGTTACCTTTAATCCTCTTTGAACAGAGACTGCATCCGTGTGCTAGAGGGATAATTGAAATCAGTTATTTTGCATGTCCCCTTTATGCAGACACTCACCAAGAATTATTATCTCCATTCCTTACCAAATATCCTGGCCATTTTTAATTTGTGTTATAGTAAGTTGTGATTATCAGATCAGTCTTTTACTTGTTTGACCACAGCTAAATACTGAACAGTTTGTACAGTACTCTGTACTATCTCCTTCTAAGCTTTCCAAGATTCTTTAGAATAATGTTTGTTTTCTTTTTTTAACCCTGATTATTTGTGATGTTCTTGCTTTAGTTGCTTGTCAGTGGTTAAATAAAAATTATTCATTGGTTGGTTGTGCTAGACATCATTTAAAAGTGGCCATGGGGAGGATCTGTAGAAAAGTTACCCTCCGATAATTGATCCTATCCATGAAAAGTAGTTCTGTCTTGGTAGCATTGAAATTCTTTCTTGAAGTAGAAGTGGAACATAACATGGGTGAAATAAAGGGGCTGTAATTCTTGTGGTGCTGCACACTCTGCTAGCAGTTATACTTGAATTAAGCTACAGTGTGAACGAAGTGCAGGCGGTTTACTCCATCTAGAGGCTGCTTGTGTGTACTTATTGGGGGTTTGTTCTCAGGTTACTGGTACCCAAGGAGGTTAAAGCTGGAACAATGACCTTTGCCTCTCTCAGTTTTCATGTATGTATTTTTTTTTTCTGCTATAGGGATGAAGCGTCCCTTGACCCCCTTCCACTCCTCTGGGAGTGGCATTTGTGGAAGCCTGGCAGAGAACTCATGCATAGGAAGCCCTCCAGAGCAGCGTACAAAGAGAGAGAAAAAACACCCATCATTCACTCTCTGTGAAGTGTGTAATATCCAGCTCAATTCTGCTGTCCAGGCCCAGATCCATTTCAATGGGAAGTCTCACCAGAAACGCCTCAAACATCTTAACAAAGGCAAAGTCCTGTCAAGCTCAGGTAAGGCTCAGTTTATATACAAGGCTTCTCAGAAATGTGAAAGAGAGTCTGAAATGTAAGGTGTCTATATTCCTTTAGCTCCTTTCCATAAGCAATAGTAAAATGTTTTACTATTGCTTAATCATATGCTTTCCAGATTTAATATTTATTAAGCAAATTTATATTGCCACCCAACTCACACATGGTTGACTCCTGGCTGATCATAACATTTAAGGAGTCTGTTCTTTTGTTTTTGCTGCCCTTAATTATTGAAACTGGTTCATCCCTGTGTTATTTTCCCTCAGACTCCAGCCGTTTGAACTACAAGTCTGAGAATTCCCATGCGTTCTATTGATGATCCCTTTCTATGATTTCCTTCAAGTATGTCTCAAAAACTAACTCTTTTAGGGAAGCTTTCATGCCCTACTTGAAAGGGATCCTTGAGGCATCCAAACAAATTTTACAAGGAACTGTCTTGATTTGCAGTCATCTAATAAATATGCAGATTGGAATGCAATTATATGTAAGCATTCTGACATTCAGAATTTTCTAGTGTAGTTCTGTCAGCAAAGGTGCACATACACACATGCCTTCAAATATTTTAAAATAAAACCTATGTAGATACCTAGCATGAGGTAAGATATATTTGGAACTGTATATTCAGATTTCATATATTTTCACAGATACATACCTAAATAAATATCTGTAGATTTTAAAAGTTTTCAGATTAATGCAGAAATAGGATAGGATAAAATGATGTGAAAAGAAACGTAGAGTGATCTATCCAACCATACATGAAATTAACTTTGATTTAGTTGGATGTACATCGATGCTCCACATCTACTTTCTCTTTTCCTTTCTGCGTCCAAATGCAGTGAGCTGCTTATAACAACAGGGAAATTGCTTTCTTTGTTACTTTCTGCTGCTTGTGTATATATGAGAGTATGATATAGGTAATAAGATAATTATTCTAGATATGGATTTCAAATATTCTTCGCCTGAAAAACACCAGAAGCTTAATCTAAATATCTATTAGGCCTTAGCTGGCCAAGACATAGCATCTAGCACAGGGGTCTCCAACCTTGACAACTTTAAGACTTGTGGACTTCAACTCCCAGAATTCCTCAGTTCTGGCCTCCTCCGCAGATTCAGGCTCTGACAGGGGCATGACATGACTCACTTAACAACCACCTTGCTTAAAAATGGTCTCTGTTATGGTCAAAAGTAAAGGATATTCTATACTACAAAGATATAACTAGACAGAGCTTATAATTCTATCCAGGGAGCTAGAATTGACGGAGCTCCTAGGTAATTATCTCAGGACATCAGAGGGAGCATTTTCCTTGAGTAAGCCAAGCAAAGAAGCTGGCTTTCAGTTATTTTCCACATTCTATGAAACTGATTTTCAAAAGAAAGAGGAAAAAATGCAGCATTTAGGCCCATATGATCTCTTTCCAACCATATTCTCTGCCATGAATTCTATCGAAGCTGAAGAGGTATTGTGCAAAGAAGTGGTAAATAACAAAGGAACTATTTTAGGTAAACAGTTTCTATGATTTTATTTGAAATTTGGGTGTGCTTATTTTTCTCTTTTTCCGGTAAACTTTTTCTAGCTGAAAATTTGGTTTCATTGTTTTATAAAATGAAATTTCTTATTAAAACTTTTCTTGTGTGCAAGACTGTGTAATTGCAAAATTAACCCTTGTTTTCCAGCATTGATCAAAGGTTTGCTAATGTCTGTATATTTTGTCTACAAAGTAGTGTAAAAACAATGTTGTGAGATATAGTCTATATGGATATATAGAGCCTATGGTTTTTTGCCTCTTGAAATAAAGCTAAATTTCTTAAATGTGTATAATTTTATAAGGGGTTCATTTTAAGACAAACTGTTCTGAATTTGGTGTATAAGCTCAATTTGCTTTTTTTGGAACTATCAGGAGATTTTTTTTTTTAAGGGGGAGGTAGGCTTAAATTAGTTCTCTTCTCAAACTTTCTCTGGGTGAGACATTCTCTGTACTCAGTTCCTGGATTTCTTCATGCATGGATTGAAAGGAGGACTAGGATTCTTCTCAGCAGAATATCCAAACTTTCCTCTTTAGAAATATTTAGTTTATTCTGTGATTAGTGGTAGCTGGCCATTAATAAATATTTCATTCATACATAACATGTTTAATATTGAACCATATCATTTTATGTAAATAAATTTCTCTTGCTTAAAAACAATATTGCATTTGCAAATGTATGCAGTGTGTGTGTATGTGTGTAAATGAGTGTGAGAGAAAGAGAGACAGAAATACAAAGAGAGAGAGAGAGAGATACACAGAGAAAGAGACATTTATTACAAGTGTATTTCGACAACAACATAACCTAATCAATCACAGTAATGATGTGTAGCAGTAATCTAGCTGCATTGGAAGAAGCAAGTTATCCATATTTCTTCCAGTATCTATACTAAGTCTAGAGAGGGCAGCACAGTGCAGCATACAATACTAAAATTACCCATTCTCTCTTTTTCTAACCTTTTTTATATAACTTCTATCAAAAAGATTGCAAGAGCTCAATATTAGATTATATGATAGTTGATGAAGCAATTGTAGAAATTGTGAATGTGGATAATTGATGTGATAATAGACAAAGAATTGGAGAATATCAGTAAATATCAGGATCTGAAAATCGAACTTGAAAGATTATGGCATAAACTAGTTCCTGTTGTTATCAGTACTGTGCCATATCAAAAAAATGTTAAACACCACTTAGTAAATCTGCACATTGACAAAATTCCCATCTGCCGATTACAAAATGGCCACATTGTTTGGAGCTGTACATATACTATACCAATATATGACACCCTATGTTCTTGGGAAGAACGCAATGCGAATGAAGACCAACTCCAGCTAAGAACTGGCAGTTGTGATTTCATGTTATTAGAAATAATAATAACAACTACAACTGCATCCAGTTTTGGTCGCCACGATGTAAAAAAGATGTTGAGACTCTAGAAAGAGTGCAGTGAAGAGCAACAAAGATGATTAAGGGACTGGAGGCTAAAACTTGTAAAGAACGGTTGCTGGAACTGAGTATGTCTAGTCTGACAAAAAGAAGGACTAGTGGTGACATGATAGCAGTGTTCCATTATCTCAGGGGCTGCCACAAAGAAGAGGGTGTCAAGCTATTCTCCAAAGCAGGTAGGACAAGAAGCAACAGTGGAAACTAATCAAGGAGAAAAGCAATTTAGAACTAAAGAGAAATTTCTTGACAGTTAAAACAATTAATCAGTGGAACAACTTGCCTCCAGAAGTTGTGAATGTTCCAACACTGGAAATTTTTAAGAAGAGTTTGGATAACCATTTGTCTGAAGTGGTGTAGGGTTTTCTGCCTAAGCAGGGAGTTGGACCAGAAATCCTCCAAGATCCCTTCCAACTCTGTTATTCTATTCTGTTCTGTTCTGTTTTGTTCTGTTCTATTCTATTCTAATAATTGGTTAGGACTTGAACTGTTAAGTTTTTACCAGTCCCAGACTGTACATTGAATTGAAGATTGTTGTTGTTACCGGTATTATTATTATTACTACTACTACTACTACTACTACTATTATTTTTTCAATAATTTTTATTAAACAGTTTAAAAAAAACAAAAACAGAAACAGATATTTACATCTTCTTTTCAACATCTTCGCATCAGTAATCCATATTTATACATTTTCTCTTTCTTATCTTAATATATCTTTTATACATATATTTCTAGTATATCATATATATACCATTATAATATATTCTCTTAATCTAAATATTTTATTTACATTTAACATAAACAGGTATCTAATTTCCTTTCCACAATTTTTATATCTTCCCATTTGTTTCCATATTCCTCCACCCAATTTAACCATTGTTTAGTTTTCTTTTGTCCCCCCCCATTTCCCCCCTTTCTCCTCCAACCATTTATACAATTTCTCCCAGACTAAGTAATATTCTGTTTCATCTTTTTCTTGTATCTCCTTTGTTAGTTTAACCATTTCCGCACACTCCATAATTTTTCTAATCAGTTTGTCTTCTGATGGTATGCTATTGTTTTTCCAGTTTTGTTACCGGTATTATTATTATTATTATTATTATTATTATTATTATTATTAGTAGTAGTAGTAGTAGTAGTATGAGCTGCTGGGGGGCTGTGTGGAGATGTGTGTGTGGGGGGGGGTGTCAGACTGCTCTCCCCTATCTTAACTTTGGCTGCCTCGGCCACGCGCAGGCCTGATTTCAAGGATCCAGCGTTTTTCTTTCGGGATCATCTGGAACCTTGACCAGTTCCCATCAGCCCAATGGAAGGGAAAGGGAGGAATGTTTCAATGAGCAAGGAAAGTTGGCACGCTCCTGAGCAGAAACCCTCAGGTGGGATGTCCATCCTGACGGCTGGTCCACATAGTGCGGCTTTGCGTGTCCCCTCACGTGTCTCCATGCAGGCCCCCAGCAGCTTACAGCCTGCATGGGGACAAAGGGCCTGTTTGGCAGGCACGGCAGTCTGGGATGGAGGCCCATTTCCTGGAAAGGCGATGCGAGAGAGAGATGGGCCAGGTGCTCCCAATCAGAGTTGCAGGTCCAAGGGCCACAGTGAAAGCCCACCACAGAGGCAGGGGCTCACGCCATCCAAGAAAACACTTCCAGTGAGGGGCTTCAAGAATTAAAGTCATGGCATCTTTGCAAGAACAGAGTTCCCCTTGTAGAAAGAAAAGTCTGGGTCTTTCAGTGAGAAGACAGATTTGTTCCTCTTCGCATGGTGGAGGCAGCCAAAGTTAACACAGGGGAGAGCAGTCCGGCCATGTTCTGTTTGCAGTGTACTTTATATGAAAAAAAAAAAAAGTAGAATCCTATTGAAGACACACTAACCTGCTCGCACACTTCATTGGACTGAAGGCGGAAAGAGGAGTGCCAAAACACACCATTCCATTATCTTCCTTCCCTATATCTTCCCACCTGCCATTCCCTCTTGGCAAGCCAGATTTGGAGAGCTGAACGTGCTGTCGCCGCCCGGGAGGAAACGGATGTCAGAAATGGGCTCTCTCACAGCGCTTCCTTTCTCTCTTCTTCTCCTGAATGGCAGTAGTGCGTCCGGCTCAACGAAAAGGCCGTTCTGCATGGATGGCAGCTGCATGTGGGGTGCGTGGGGCATGTTTCCCCTCCCTTTCCCCCCTCTCCGGCCTTGCCTCCTCACATCATGTTGTTTGCGTGGCAGATGTGCATGCATATTGGGGGGCTTATATTACCGCATGCGCTCGAAAGCCCAATTGGACATTTCTTAGTTTTGGGAAAACATGGTAATAGTAGTAGTAGTAGTAGCATGTAGTACCACTTTGGGTGCAATCCAAAAACAACTGGAGCATCACTTGAACACCATCAGCATTGACAGAATCAGCATCAGTTAAATGCAGAAGGCAGCTTTACTCAGAACAGCTTACATCCTGCAATTATACCTTTAATACCATCAAGTGTCAATATCTGCCTATCCCAGGTCCTTGGGAAGGACTCAATAGGTGGATAAAAATGCCAAAGCCAGTCTGAACCTCTGTGTGACCAACCAATAATAATAATAAAATAATTTATTATGCTTGTATGCCACCTGACTCTCAATGTCTCTGGGTGGTTTACAAGAATCGAACAGAAATTACAGTAAAATCAAGAAAATATAAAATATCAAGAAAAAAACTGCAATGAAGTGAGGAGTCTCCTTCTCCCTCTTCAAAGGCCTCAGTGAAGCCAATAAAGGAGAATATTTGTAGCTCAGAGTTGAAATAAGGGGTCCTTGGTGCTCTCTGAGCTTGGTTGTTTTCTTGCAAACATTTCATTACCAAAACTAGTTTGACTGGCACTGATGACGTTTCCTAGGGAATAAAATGTCTGCAAGAAAACAACCGAGCTCAGAGAACAGCAAAGACCTCTCCCCTCAGTGAAGAGCCAGTTCTTTAAGAACTCTTCTAAACAACTGGAGAGTGGAGCCATTGGAATATCAGGGGGTGCCTTGTCCCAAAGGACAGGTGCTGATATAGAAAAGGTGTACTTCCAAGGTCCCAAAGATGACATTGTGTAATTGAAGGAGCCCAGAGCTCATCAACTAGGCAGCACTGAATTGGCCAGGCATGTGCTATGGGAGATAGGCAATCCCTCCAGTAAAAATTGCCAAGTCTAAATGAGGGGGAGAGAAATAGTGAATTCCCTTGTTGCTCTCACCACTGATCTGAGGATATGTAGGGATTATGGAGGATTATAGTACAAACTCTGAGAATAAATGGGGTGAGGCCGTATGCTATGAAAGGCTTTTACAGCTAACAGCAAGCACCTTGAGTTGCACTTGGGAGCAAACTAGCAACTGGTGCAGCTCACAAGGGAACAAGATCTAACCAAAATGCATGACTGTTACAGAGTACTGTAAATTCTTAACATTTACTTAAGGAATTGATATTACAGAGAAAGTGTTCCATGTTTCTGTTTGCAAAGGATCTTATATTAGGTAGGAGGATCCCTAAGGATCTTATTATGAAATCATTGCTCTCTATTTCCAGTGTTCAAACGGTGAGTGCCAATATTTATATTGCAGCACAGCAACACACAAATATCTGAGGCGAAAGATTCAGCAGGCTTGGATTCAGAAATTTGTATACGGTGGGAAAAGGCTTGAATGAGGGTGGAAACATCAAAACAGCCCCATGAAGGCTGCTTAGTTGCCACCAACATTCATTAGGGAAAAAGACCAAGGAAAGATAAAGAAATGCTGTGCCTGGAATTTTGAAAAACAGCAAGAATAATTTCAAACTGATTGAGAAAAAACACCTCAGCAATTGTTAAGAGCCCTGGTGCAAGCAGTTTTGAATACATTGAGAAGGAAGGAAGGAAGGAGGGAGGGAGGGAGGGAGGAAGGAAGGAAGGAAGGAAGGAAGGAAGGAAGGAAGGAAGGAAGGACATGCCTCCAGAAGTTGTGGATGCTTCAACATTGGAGATTTTTAAGGAGAGATTGGACAACAATTTGTCTAAAAGGTTACAGGGGTTTCCTGTTTGAGCAGGGGGTTAGACTAGGAAACCTCCAAGGTCCCTTCGAATTTTGTTATTCCGTTATTCTGAAGGAGAGCAAAGTAATTCATATTATATTATATTATATTATATTATATTATATTATATTATATTATATTATATTATGCCATAGTAGTTCATATTATGCCAGTTTGAATAAAAATATCTGAATAGAATATATATTAGATATGAAATAATAAAGATGTTAGATGTGATTACCTTCTAAATCTTTGATGTAATTGTATATAAAATGCGACGTGTAGTCCTTAATGAAACTACATTTACATGGAGGGAAGCGTGCAGTGGGACACCTCTAGGCTCTGTCTTGGGTCCAGTACTCTTCAACATCTTCATAAATGATCTAGATGAGAGGATAGAAGGTGAAATCATCAAATATGTGGATGACACCAAGCTGAGGGGAATTGTTAGCACTTTGGAAGATAGATTCAAGATTCAGAAGGATTTTGACAGCTGAGCATTGGGCTGTATCCAACAAGATGTAGTTTGGTGGTGAGAAAAGCAAAGTCCTGCACTTAGACAGGAAAAACTAAATGTGTAAGTATAGAATAGGTGTTTAACTATATTAATTATGAGAGACATCAAAGTATCCAATTGTACCATTACTTAAGCATGAGCCTGCAATGTGTTGCACTTGCCAAAAAAGCCAATGCAGCCCTGGCTTGCATCAACAGAGGGATACCATCAAGATCACAAGAAGTGATAATACCACTTTATAAGTAGTCCTTTACTTATAACCACAATTGAGCCCAAAATTTCGGTTGCTAAGTGAGCATTTGTTAATTTAGTTTTGTCTCATATTACAACCTTTCATGTCACAGTTCTTACGTAAATCAGTGCAGTTAAGTTAGTAACACAGCTGTTAAGTGAATCTGGCTTCCTCATTGAGCTTGCTTGTCAGAAGGTTACAAAAGGTGATTACATGACCCTGGGACACTGTGGCGTCATAAATAAGACTCAGTTGCCAAGTCTCTGAATTTTGAGCAGGTGTCCATGGGGATGCTGCAATGGTTGTAAGTGTGAAAACTGGTCACAAGTCACTTTTTTCAGTGCTGTTGTAACTTTGAATGGTCACTAAACAAACCCTTGTAAGTCGAAGACTACCTGTATTCTGCACTAGTGAGGCCACACTTGGAATACTGAGACACGAGAAAGTGTTCAGAGAAGAGGAACAAAGATGATACAGGATCTGGAGATTAAATCATATGATGAACAGTTGAGGAAGCTAGGTATGTCTAGACTAGACCATTGAAGGGAAAGATTAAGGGGGATGTAATAACTGTCTTCTAGCCCTTGAGTGGCTTTAACAGAAAATTGAGGATTGATTTATTCTCCAAAGCATCAGAGGGCAGGAGAAGAAGTAATGGGTGGAAGCTTGAGAAAGAGAGATCCAACTTAGAAGTAAGGAGAAATTTTCTGACAGGGAGTGCAATTAATTAATGGAAAGCTTGCCTCTCAGAGTTGTGGGTGCTCCATTACTAGAGGTTTGAAAAATAGCCTGGATTTGACTGCAATGGTATAAGGCAGGGGTGTCAAACTCAATTTCATTGAGGGCCACATCAGGGTTGCGTTTGACCTTGGGGGCGGGGTGGGTGTGGCTGGGGTGTGCATGGCCAGTTCAATGTCACTCATGTCAGGGACACCTGTGGTAGCCCGAGTGCACTGCCAGTGAAAACAGGCTCCCAAGCTCCATTTTCAGCTGCGACGGCCTCCTGCAACCCTCTGCCAGCGAAAATGGAGCTTGGGAGGGCCTCGTGAGCTCCATTTTTGCTGGCAGAGGCACTGCAGGCCCCTGGGCCTTGAGTTTGACACCCCTGGTATAAGGTCTCCTGCAGGGGTGGATTCTACTTACCTTTACTACCAGTTCACAACGGGCTGCGCGCACAGAAGTGTTCTGATGATGTCGGGGCCAGTGGGTGGAGCCTCCTGCCAGTTTTACTACTGCTTCTATAGAGGCGGTGTGAACTGGGGGCAACCCACCACTGCCTTTAGCAGGAGGTTGAACTAGAAGACCTCTTGAGGTCCCTTTCAGCCCTCTGATCCTATGTTCTGTGTTCAGTGTTAGTAACTTAAATAGGAAGTTCTGAATTGCATTCCTTCCCTTTACTCTTTCTCCTCAATCATTTTCCCCCACTGCTCTATTCCTCCTTCATTGTGGAGCCTATGAGAAGGTTCACAGCTTAGGAGCCTGGCTCATGAACAAGAACCTCATCTCTTCCTCCCTCCAACTGCTTCCTTCTCTCTCCCTCTCCCTCTCCCCCCCCCCTTTTTTTCTCTCTTTCTTTGCCCCTTTACAAGAACTTTCTTCAATAGTCATCATCTTTGATAGAGTGTGGGACATTGAATCTCATGTGAGCAGGCATGCTCTTGTTTGTATAATCTGTTGGTTCTGTTGACTTCAACATTGGTCAGTGATCATAATAGTAGAATTGAATGAATTGGACTTAATTGAAAGAGTGGCGGGTGGTTTTTTTCCTTGACAGAGCTATTATAAATTACTAATGTCCTGTTCGTAAATGGATATCCTGGGACATGTTAACTTTGATATGGCTGAGATTCAAGGTGGCAGAATTTCACGCAGTAATGATGTTTCTTCCATCTCTTTCTATTGCATCTTTCAGTCCATCCTTGCCATCCTGTGGCCCCAAAAAGTCAGTAAGCATCCATAGGCATTACAGTTTGAGTTTTCCAAGCAGGCTTGCCTTGGGCCCTGTCATCTTGCATTTGATCAAGACACCAGCGTTAACATTTGGGGCAGGAAGAATATTCTCCTTAGGGCTTGCCTACCCTTCATTCTATTACAGTGATGTGTTGTAAGGTCTGAACCATCTTTTTTGCATTTTACTATCTGATTTAAATGATTGCTGCTGAATTAAGGAACCCTTTTATTTATGCAGCTTTATATTATCCCTTTGTGTCCCTTCTCTCCCTCTTTCAAGATGCTCCAGAAATCATGGAGCCACCACTGAAAGCATCAGTCCTACATTTCATTCTCCTTCTCTCTATACTTGCTCATGATAACATCCAATAAAACTTATCTCTGACTCTTCAGTACTTTATTGGCTGCCTCTACTGTTTGTAGATATAAGCATATCTTTATATCAATACATGTTAGCAGGCAAAGGAAAAGTTACAGGACTAGCAGACTGGAAAGTCAATTAATTTCTGTAATAGCAAATTTGACCCCAAATTAAGAAGGTTAGAACCTGGTCTTACAAAGATGTGTATAAGCCACCAAGCTGCATTTTCTTGATTAGTATCAAGTAACATTTAGTAAAAGACATTGGCTGATTTGACTTCCTCATTCCTGAGATTTCTCAGCACCTAGTGTGTCATGATGCTGGCAAATTGATTTATGCAAGCAATTGATATATGATTCATTTAACCACCTTTATCTGTTACTAGAATTAGCTATACATTTCTAATAATAATTGGCTTTTATTAAGTTGTGAATCTGTTTTGCCGTTCAAAAAATGAAAGCCCTAAATAGTATTAAGTACTTCTTAATTAGTGAACCTCAGATGCGTTGATCTTCCATGCACATTATCTCTAGCCCATACTAGGGGCGGGATTGTAGAACAATTTGGATCTGAATGTATCTAAATTTGCATTTTTGAATAATATACAAAATCCTTATTAATCATCATTTTTAAAAATGATGTTCTTTGAATATTGCAATATTTTAATTTGCCAATTAAAAGTAATTTTACAGAAATTTAGGAAGAAGCTTATACAATAATGTAGCTCTTCAGGAAAATAAAGAACAAAAATGCATTATATTAGAGAACATTATGTGTAAATGGTGGGTTATGTGCTCATAAATAAATGCAAATGTTTTAGTGAGGTTTTTTTTTTAATAGCAAAGTTAATAACAAACCAGGCTGGATTTACTTGAAGAAATGAGCTGTTGAAGAAATGAAAATTAACTGATTTGTTCATTTCTCCTCTATATGGTTAATGTTTATATCAACTAGGACTGATGGCAGCTGTAATTTGACTTATACAGGGGCATCAGGCTGAGGAAATAAATCTAACATTCATCCATCTTTTTCAAAACCTAGAAGAGATATAAGGACATACAAAAGATACTAAATTATTCCATTTTCTGGAATTTCAAGGAAAAAAATAATATATCAGTAAATCTTGCTGTGTTTAGCATCCTTTTACTCACAGGACCAGAAGTAAAGTAGGAAATCAACATATGTTTCTGAAAATTGTTTCCTGGGATTCTATTCTTTTTTATTTATTTATTTTTGACATGGAAAGGGGAGGTGGGATAAGCTATTCCAGAGAAAGTTTTGGCAAGAATTGTGAAGGGTACAGCTGGACTGAAAGAGAGACTATGAGGACTCATTTGCTTGTGATGGCTGAACGCATCTATGATTATAATGGCAGCTGACAGGTTTTGCTAGCTAGAGAAAGGGGTTTTTTTTTTTAGCAACAGAAAATATAAAGCCCAAATAAAGGTCTGTGATTGTTTTTTTTTTAAGTGGCAAAATAGTAGATAAATAGGAGACAAGTAAGAGTGGAAGCCTTGCAGGAAGATATTTAAAATGGCCATGTCCCAGGATACAATGCCATGGCTCTGCGAATGTGCAAGGATGGAGAATGCTGAACATTGAACACTCTTCATTACTAGAATCGTCATGACTTTGATATCATTTGGATGTCATATGATTTAGTGCCTTACTGAGCAGAGTGGGCTCAAGTTACGTTACTCTCATAGCAGCAAAATTTCCTTCCTTTCTCCTCCCTCCCCCCACCCCTTGTTAGCAGAGCTCAAGGGTCGATAAATAATGGTCTCTTCCAGGTTTTTTTCCCAGATGCAAAGAAAATGCAGCAACTATTGGAAACGATGTGAGAGCCAAAATACATCTGACCCTCATTCCCCAGTATTTGGGAATCAATGGAGAATTTGCATTCTTACTATTGGCCATTTGGTGTTTTCAGAATAATTGCTGCTTTTGAATTCAGGGAGTTCTTTTTTGGATTGGGAGCATCATAATTGGAATTTGTGACATTAGTATAATGAGAGTGGGTTATGTTTTAGAGAAATCAGAGAAATGTAATAGGATTTAAAAGAGGTTTTTTGAACAGAACTAAAAGACAAAAGAACAAGAGCTATTGTTAAAGCCACCAGCGCCATGTTAACATCCATCCTATATATACAACACTTGAGCTGATTCTGTTAAATTGTCTTAGAATAACACCGCTTATATTTTTTATTTTGAGCTCCACAGGGTTGGCTGCATTGCTTGGGGCAATAGTGCAATGACATTAGGACACAAACTTAGGCATTGTTAGCTGAGTATGAGGAACTCAGTACTAATCTAGAATGCAGAATTCCTATTTTGGTTTCACTGCCCTTTTTGTCTTTATCATCACCTTAGAGGTTTAGCAACATACTGAAAAACTGAGGCATCAGAAAGTTTTGCATCTAAAATCATTTTATTTTTTTATGAACGGAATATATATTATGGGTGGAAAATTGAATATCATTTGGGTCAACTGGTAAATTTGAAAATCCTTTGAAATACAGTTGAGGAGGCATAAACCGTTTGCCTTTGAACCTTTCTTTCCCTGAACTCATTAGTTCCATCTACTGTGTTTTGCAATTTACTGTTTTGCAAGGTTTTTTCCCACTGCTTTGTTGAATGATCCTAGCTAATCAGAAAGCACACAAAGAATGATGACCTCAGAGCTCTACAGAACCAATTAACATTATCAGATAAAATGAACAGCAGGACAATGTGGATGCAACTGAGGAAAAGCTAAGTTACAGTGCTGTCCTGTTTGGTGTAGGGTAGAGCTGGTGTGATTTCATTAGTGTTCAGTTGCTGAAGTTTAGTTCTGTAAAATACATCTGATTATCTCAGTAAGAGGGCCTTCATCTGGCATCTGCCTCTATGATCAGTCTCCCTTCTATAGGGATCCACAAAAGATAGCCAGCAAAGTGAATGATTTCTTGCAGCTTATTGAATGGCTGTCAATTCCTTTCTGCAGATTTTTAGTTTTTCCCAAATGTTTTTCAACAGCTTTATACTGTTCTTTTATTGTTTCCAACAATGAACATTCCACACACAATATTTCAAAACTTAAAAGTGTTCATCAGGACTGTAAGAACCAGAATAATACACAAAATGGTACACAAGTCTGGATGAAAAGGTTGATCTTCAATTAACATTGATTTTTTTCCCCCTCAAACCTTCTGATCATTGCAAAGCACTTACCAAAAAAAAAAAAAAAAAGTGCCGGTACAGGCTAGAGGAGAGGCAATTCCCCTGTTTCTCCATTTTTCCAAATTGCAATGCAAAAAGCAGTTAAGAATCTTCCTTGCCAAAGATTTGTATACAGCCTTCCTGTTCTCACCTACCTCTCTGATGAGAAAAAACAAACTGCAGATTTCTGTACTCAGAAATCCAACCCTGTATCCAGATAAATATTAAATTCTTAAAAAGGCACAATTCCGAGCATATCTAAAATAGGCCTCATTGCAGAAAACCTTCAAACTTTAAATAACATCATTGTTTCTTTGGGAATGCCTCAGCATTTTTAAAATATTTTTATTAGCTAATAATTAGAAATAAGAGCGAACTGTGTTCTGTGTTTGGTTTCAGCTAATCCACTTGGAAGTAAACCCCCTTGAAATGTGAAAGGCAAATGACATTGATAGTGATTGAACTATCCAAAAACAATTATACAATGTAATTGACTTTCATAGAATCTCTGAAGGAGAAACAGATGCTGTAGAAAGATTACAAATATATATGGATTGGGGGTTAACATCAGATATGTGAAAAATCACTTTTTATAAAGTCACTGTATTTTAAACCTGGCAGCTTTAACACATGTGGATTTCAACATCGAGCTTTCTAGCTGGGGAATTCTGAAAGTTGCCAAGTTTGAAAAATATTGCTTAGATTATACAGTACTGGATTTCTTTGAGTTCTACCATCATGAGAGCTGGCAACAGTAAAGACTATTTCTTTAAGAATTGCTTTACCAATCTGTCGACCTCTGAGCTCTCAGAGTAACAATTCATGTACACTGAGTATAATTCCAATGGTCATCCAGTATTATTATTTCTAGTAATCAAATAATCCTATCAGAGGTATTATATTCACTTACAGGGCAAATTCACAGTTTCCTTGCTCTGGTATGCAAATATCCCACTGTTTCCCTAATACAGTCCTTGGGTCTAAGCCTATATTTCTGTGTCCACTTACAGCTAAGGCAATCCAAGGATTATTTAAGGTGCTGAGGACTGGAAATATAGTGGTGTTTTCCTTAAAACCCTGCCTGGGTGCTGGGTGCAGACAGTGTATAGTACCTGGGTGAACATTGGAGAAACAACTTGAAATGAGATGCTTCTTGCCAGCACTCTTATATCTCCAGTTGGTTTTCTTTGCTGTGCTAATTCCAGCCCTCTTTGCCCAGCCTATGCATGTTTGGGAGGGAGACCAGTACTTGGGCTTCCACAATTACTTTTTAAAAGAGAAATTAAATAGGTTGGTTAACTGATAGATCTATAGGGGACATGGTGGCTCAGTGGCTAAGATGCTGAGCTTGTCAATTGAAAGGTCAGCAGTTCAGTGGTTCAAATCCCTAGTATTGCATAACAGGGTGAGCTCCCATTACTTGTCCCAGCTTCTGCCAATCTAGCAGTTCAAAAGCACGTAAATATGCAAGTAGAAAAATAGGGACCACCTTGGTGGGAAAGTAACAGTGTTCCGTGTGCCTTTGGCATTTAGTCATGCTGGCCACATGACCACGGAGACATCTTTGGAGTGATGGCAAATCTATGACATGCATGTCAAAGGTGACATGCTGCAACAATTTGGTTGACACATTAGCATACACTAATCCCTGACAACAACTATTCTCAAAACCATTCCCCATTCTTGAAGACTGTGGGGACTATGTGAAAATGGAGTGTGTTCTCACATGGCCTCGGATGAGAGGACCATGTTCTTGCATGGACTCTGGAGCTTCAAAAAATGCATGAAAGTGGGGTGTGCCTTTGTATGGTTTTTGAAGGTTGCAGAGGCCATCGAAGAGTGTTCTCTGAAGTCAAAAAACCAGGTGTCGTGTGACCTGGATCAGCCTCAGGTAGGCTGCAGGGACCTATCAACAGAAAGAATAAGCCACCTGAAAATTAGGGCATGACAGATCGTAAGGAGCACTGAACCTTGGGAATGGCATGAGGTGACCTTTTTGAGTGATAGCAGTGGTGTTAGAGCTGAAGTCAAGACCTGGGCCTCTACTTCAGGTCCAAGCTTAGTACTGCTTCCAAGAGCCTCTGTTCAGAGAGGGTTAGATGGTTGGGGCAGGGGTAGAGATAGAGAATTGTTTCTCTTTTACTCAGGGGATGACATGCCAGCAGAATAAACTTAGACATTTTCCAAATGTTTGTACACAAGCTCCAAAAGGTTTAATGGCTGAATCACCTCACACTAAGATAGGCAGTGAATAAATTAAAAAATAACTGAAATAAATACAATCTGACCGTCTCATCCCTTGTTTAAGAGATGTAATGGAAAGGACTTGATTTTTTAACTTCTGCAGCCTGCCTAGAAAGGAATTTCTTTACCAATCTTTGTGGCTTCCCTGGATCCTTGCTTCCTCTTCCCACATTATGTACTTAGGGCAGGGATGGGCAAATATGGCCCCTTTATGACCTGTGGACTTAAACCCCCAGAATTCCTGAGCCAGCTTGGCTGTCTCAGGAATTCTGGGAGTTGAAGTCCGCAGGTTGTAAAACAGCCACAGTTGCCCACCTTAGGGCAATTTATATGTCTCACATTGACTTCTCACAGTTAACATCTTTCTCAGACTCCAGCTCATCAATAGTAGAGGCTGTACCCCAACTGCACAAATTTGGACAAACACTTGAGGGTAGCCAAGAGATAGAAAACCTTTTGCTGCCAGCTATAGTTGGTAGGTAAAACAGCTGGTCAATTAACCCATTTTTTCAAGAAATTAAAAACAAAACCAGTTGACAATACAGGTTGGGAAAGGGGGAAAAAAGCAAGGCATAGAGTAACCAGAACATTATGCATGATAATTGAAGGAGTTTTTCACAAGATGGGTGAGGTTGGGCAGGGATGGAATTTCAACTGAGAAAACCAATCACAGCCCTTGGAATGTTGTTAAGTAAAGAGTGCACAGTGCT
Organism: Ptyas mucosa; assembly: GCA_012654045.1. Lineage (NCBI taxonomy): Eukaryota > Metazoa > Chordata > Lepidosauria > Squamata > Colubridae > Ptyas > Ptyas mucosa. Next base: position 4,659,002 of record WNWU01013599.1, read on the forward strand.
GACCTATTCTGATTGTAGTATAGGACAGCACAATTTATGGTGGCATAATGGCTTTGGGAGGGAAGAAGAATACAGCAAAGCAGTTGGATGGATATGGTCATACATCTATCCTTCATGAAGACAGCTCATTTCTGCATATCAACATTCCTATCTTGCCAAAAGCAATTTAATTAAACAGTAAACATTTCTTGTAGCCTTAATGATGGTGAAAATCTAAAGGAGAAATATGTTTTTGTTTTAAATTTATTTATTTAAAGAAATGGTATTCTGGCTTCCACTAATGAGTGGCACTCAAGGCAGCTAATATAAAATAAAACATTATAAAGGAGAATTAAAAGATATTTAAACCATATTATACCACATTATATTGTTCTTCCAAATAGATTAGCTCAAAGTCTGTTTAATGTCAGTTTTTACTAAACATAAAATGTTCTCAGAATGTTATAGACCGTCCACCTTTTCTTAAGTTCTCAAAGTAGAGAAATACACAAGTTGCATTGCCATTTCCCAGTGTATAAGGTTTTGCAAGACTCTTCTTCTTGGGGGATTTTTAAATTTTGCACAGTTTATATCCAGTGTTTTCATCTACTAAATATTAACCAATTGTTAGTTACAATTTTTAACCAAACAAATGAGCATTTTATCAGCAGAGGAAAGGAAGGGTAAAATAATCTCCATTTTAGGAAGTTACACATTTAGAGCAGGCACTAAGAAGGCTTTCTGTCATGACCACACCACTGATGGTGCAAGATCTAAGAGAATCGGAAAACAGAATATAGGAGAAAAAGAAGGAATAGAGGCATCTAACAAATATAGTACCCACTTGGCTTGCTCCACAGAAACCAGCCAAAAGGAGGAAACACGTTAATACTTTTAAATTTTAAAATATTTAATTTTTCTTATTACTTGAACATTACCTATACATAATGTATTTAGTTTTGATTTATAGGTTCTGTATATACTTTATAGATCATTGTTAATGTCAAACTTGTTCGGTAATATATTTAGGTTTGCTGTTAAATTTTAAGAACATCTGATTGCTAGGGCAATCAGAAGATACAGTGAGCTACTTTGAACTGATACAGCTAGGATACTGTTACGTATCCGAGCTTATGTTTGCACGTACGTCATATGTGCAAACACAGGCTTGCATAATTAAAAAACATTACATGATGTTTTTCTGGAGGCATTATGCAGCCAATTGAAAGCTATCAGAACGGTCAGGTTTGATGCAGTAGAATGCGCAGAAGCATGCGGGTGGGTAGGCGGAGCCTCCCGCTGCTACTGCTTCGCCTGATCCGGGGCGAACCGGTAGCAACCCACTACTGGTTTGATGTGAAAGTGAGCAAAAGAATATTTCCAAATCCTTCCTCAGGACCATGAAGGCATCCCCTTTCCCATGCTTACCTATGAATCAGAAATTTGAGTTGTCTATAGCAAGGAAAAAGTACAGTGTACTGTATATTGAGGCAGGACTCAAATGCACTGGGGAAAAACTGGTTGGGAATGGCAGTTCTTTCACTTCATGGTTGTTTTATCAATCCCAGAAACCTTTCTTTTAAAATATAGGTGGCTCGTTTTATTTTTTTTAAAAAAGATAAGCCACTCTTCAAAACAGGAGAGTCTTATCTCCAAAAGATAAGACTCTCCAAAATTAGTAAATATAGTAAATATAATACACTAACCATTATGTGTAATTATTAAATGGAAGTGTGGTTTTCCATTAAATATTCAGTTAGGTTTACGTAAGTATTTGATAAGGCACGTGATGAAAAGATTCATCAAAGTCCTTTAACAAAACAATAACCCCTGATTCTAAATTATGGAGTCACTTTTCTAGAAATAAAAATCAATTCACTTGGATGAGAACCACCAAGACATCTACTTCATATAGCCTGTAGTAATAATCGTATAACATTTTTAATGAAACTTCTTGCTATTTAATAAAGTTATACATACAATTACTGCAGAGTTAGCAATTTGTGCCAATATAGACTGTAAGATAATTCATTGTAGTCCTCAGTTAATAACAGCAATTAGGAACAGAATTTTCATTACTAAGCAATGTGGTTTTACAGTGTAATATTACACGACTGCATCACTTAACAACACTTCCTGTTGCCATCTTTAAGAAAATCACCACTAGATGCTAAGTGAGGATGTGATCTCCATTTGTGACCTCTGCTGGCTTCCTGTCAGCCTTTCCAGGTATACCAGATAAGAAGCAGAGCAAGAGTAGCTGCTTCTACTTTACCATAAGGCTGCAGAAACAGAATCTTGTAAATCTGAAAGTACAAATCTTCTGCCATTTCTTTTACAGTCTGAAGAATTAGGGAAGATTCTGTCTGAGCCTATTTCTCCTCTGTTATGCAACTGAGGTCTCTACCCTCAGCATAAACTGAGGTACTAATTACTCTTATCTAATTGTTCCCTAGGCAAGTTCTCTTTCCCCCATTTCTCAGGGTCTTTCTCACATACTGTTACTGTTACATCTTCCAGTGAAGAGACTGAGTTCTAGGCCTGCATTGACATTTCATTTTTTTTCATTTCATTTCATTTTATTAAATTTGTATACTGCCCTTCTCCTGCAGGACTCAGGGCAGTGAACAGCCGGAATAAAACAGAACATTACAAAATTTAAAAAACAATTTAAAATAATTAAATAATTTTCGGCCTACTTTAAAACCCAATTAAAACTAAGTTCCAATTAAAACCAAAACAGATGGGGTCAAGCCAGCCCAGCTAGATGGAATAGATGTGTTTTCAGGGCTCGGCGAAAAGTCCGGAGGTCCGATATTGTGCTAATCTCTGGGGGTAGGTCATTCCAAAGGGTGGGTGCCACCACAGAGAAGGCTCTCCCCCTGGGGGTCACCAGCCGACATTTTCTGGTGGACGGCACCCTGAGGAGGCCCTCTCTGTGCGAGCGTATTGGCCGGTGGGAGGCTATTGGTAGTAGCAGGCGGTCTCGTAGACATGAAGCCAAGGGTGATTTCAAGCCAGTCACTCACTCTCACCCCTAGGAAGAAAGAAATGGCCAATCATTTCTGCAAATGAAGAGATACCTGTAAAGAGAAACCATTTTTCTTTTCAACGTGGTCAACCCTGACACTTTGCAAAATATTCCAGAAGAAATATTGAGAAGATAAATGTAAAAAAAGAGAGAAAGGCATAAATTTGGCCAAGGAATTATGGGTGATGACTAAATTACATTCCTTACACTCGTGAATTAAAGTCTCCTTAAGTTACAATCAACTTTTCTGGCTGTGCACCGCCCTGAGTCCAGCAGGAGAAGGGCGGTATATAAATTTAAATAAAATAAAAATAAAATAAATAAATTCTTGGTGTTTTCCTGGCCATAAAGTGAATGTGCTTTGCATTGCTGCCTTCTGAAATGTTCTTTTGACTTCCCAGTGCACTCTATACTTCTCAGATCTTTGGTGGTAAGGCAGCCCAAATCTTTTTAGCTTTTTTGAAATTAGTGAGGATTAGCTTTTCACTGCTTCAGCGAACGTTTAATAGTGTTACAAAAGTGGCAATAAGGGACCTTTGCTATGAGACTCTCCTACCTTGAGGGTGGGATTCAATCAAAATATAAATATGGTGTGCCTCATATAGCTTTGGTTTGGTTTGGCATGGTGTGCAAATTTAATTGGTGTAGATTTGTTAAAAAAATTATAAACAGTCATTGATGCCTTAGCATAAACACAGTCACTTGTAGTATTAATAACTATGTCATTAATAAAGACTAAGGTAATGTATAAATAATTGAAATCCAAAATCCACAATGATTTTGCTGTTTTCAGGGTGCTTGTAGTATCATTCCTCCGTTATTGTTTACTTATTACTTTTGATTTACCGTATGTTATGTGCTGCAGAAGATTGCTTTTGATATACCTCCTGAGCCAGACAAAAGTGAAAGCCTAATAGGGATGGGAGCATTGATAATATCTCTGAAGAGGGGCTCAGGATTCAAAAGGCTGTTAATAAACACAAATGTTTGGTCCTATCCTCCTTTGTGGGAAGAATTGTCTTAGTTTTGAATAAATATGGTACCACTAACACCTAATTTGCTATGGTCTTAAGATACGTTTTGTAAGTTGGTCTCCTACGTGATGAAATGTGGTGAATTACCACTATAGAATATCTCTCAGGTCTCATATTCAGGAACCACTGAAGATCTGAAAAACAGAACATAGACTGGAAACTATTTATTCTCCATTTTCCCATACGAAAAAGCCTTTTCTTTCTTTAAATATTCCTTTCTTCCTTTCTGTCAAGGTCAGCCTTCTTCTCATATTTTTTTTTCAGCTGAAAAAAACTGACAAGAGGAAAGCTCCCTTTGACTAGATCATCAGCTCGTAGATTGCATATGACTTCCAATTGGGGCACATAAAATAATCCAGCCCTCTGAGTCTGAATGAAAGTGACAGCTTTAGGCTTCATCCACACATTTCTCTTTCTTAGTCCTAGCCAATGGCTAAGATCCTGTCTCTAAAGATTTTGCCAAACTTCTTGGCTGCACTCTTATTTTTATTTGAAGTAGGAAAATTACAAGCCAGTGTTTAATTTGTTTCATCACTAGGATAAAAACAAAGAAAATCAACAAATTTGGGTGACACAATACAAAAAAGTTCTTGTCTTGTCTGCTGGCACTTCCATTCAACTAGTAATCTTTTCCCAGCATCAAAACAAATTTTCTCTGTGTACTTTATTCCTATTGTAACCTCTAATGTATTTTTCAACAGATATTTTCTTTGTAAAAGTAATAATAATATTAGTGTATGAAAATCCTCCCAACCTAAAGATAACCTGAGAAAATGAATACCAAAGCTGAGTAGGACTGCTATTGCACAAAGTTGACAGTTCACTTTTAATAGCCTACCTGGAGTTTTAAACTTGATAATCATATTATTATTCATCATCAATAAATGCTAAGAAGGTGCAAACTAATTTTGCTTTATGCTCACAATATAAAAACATTTGTGATATTCCTTAAAAATAAATTTCTAGTCAAGTAAGTGAAAACACACATGCAAAGAAAAATAGCAGCCTGTCTTTCGATGTCTGCTGTAAGAATCCCCTAATCATAGGTTTACGATTCACAGATTTATAGATGTGGCTTTTAGAGCTTTTATCCTAATATTCAATCATTGGCATATTAGTAGAAAGGAATAGCCACCAAAATTAAGTGACCAGGGAAGAGATAAAAATAAAATATAGCTTAATTAGATTAATTAGATTAATTATTATAAATTCTTAATATATTGGCCTGGTTGATAAATATGAAATCACTGGTAGATGATTTTCTGAAACTTGACTGATTTTATTTTAAATATTCCTTTAATTAAAAAAAAACTAAATACAGGTAGTCCTCAACTTACAACAATACATTTAGTGATCATTCAAAGTTACAACGTCAATGAAAAATGTGAGTTAAGTCCGGTTTTCACACTTACAAGCATTGCAATATTCCCATGGTCATGTGATCAAAATTCAGATGCTTGGCAACTGATTCATAGTTATGACAGTTGCAGTGTACAGAGGTCATGTGATCCTCTTTTGCGACCTTCTGACAAGCAAAGTCGATGGGGAAATCAGTGACACTTAACCACCATGTTATTAATTTACCAACTGCAGCAATTCACACAGCTGTGGCAAGAAAAGTCATAAAATGGGCCAAACTCACTTAACAAATTTTTCACTTAGCAATAGAAATTTTGGGCTCAATTGTAGTCATAAATTGAGGACTACCTGTAGTAAGTTAAGTCAAGTGCCAGTCCCTAATTTTATCTTTTTGTCTCAGAATTCCTCTGGTCTCCACATAAATATCACAGATTATTTTGGAAATAAAAGTGGTAGGTGGATTACTATATCATAGAGGGGAAAAGATATTTTAGAGTGTGCAGATAAACTAAATGCATTTTTCCCTGGACGATAACTGCAGAAGGCAACCACATAATTCCATAAGAAGATGCAGCTAAAGTGTGGCCATCAAGTGCAAAATGCACAGCCCTATGCACATTCCAAAGCATATTTTCCTTTGTATTTGAAGCCCTGCACAACTCTGTCAGCCAGTGCTTCGTTTGGAAGGTTTTTTTGTTTTTTGTTTTATTTATATGCCGCCCTTCTCCGGAGACTCAGGGCGGCTTACAATGCGTTAAGCAATAGCCTTCATACTTTTGTATATTTATACAAAGTCAGCTTATTGCCCCCACAATCTGGGTCCTCATTTTACCCACCTTAGAAAGGATGGAAAGCTGAGTCAACCTTGAGCCTGGTGGGATTTGAACTCACAGTAATTGCAGGCAGCTGGCAGCTAAATACTACTTTAACCATAGCATTAGTCTGCTGCGCCACTCAGGCTCTTGTCCATCTGTCCAGAAAAAATGAATAAGCTAGGAAGATAGAGAATGGCAGGGAGCAACTTTGTCAGTTTGTCTTTTGGCAAATATAAGTTTTGTACCTGGCCATGTTCAGCAGAATAAATGATTATAACTAACTAAATGTAGCATGTCTCATTGTAGGTCCCAAAGCATCAAAAGAATCCAGGTATAAGAACTGTAGAAAGTTGAGGTGGGGAGAGAGAGGAAAGAGGAGTTCAGTTACTGTGAGAAGAGGTAACAAAGACCAGATGTATGACCCATGGGAAGATAACATTTCAAAGAGACTTAATTGGCTCACCATAACTCTGGCAAAGAATTGACCCTTAGTTGTTTTTACCCCTGATGAGCAATAAAGGTGGCTTTCTGAATCCATATGGTTATGAGATTGCCACTTATATGGATCTTGACATCATGACATGCTTCCTCAGTCTCAAAAGAAATGTTCTTTCCTTGTTCACTAAATAATCGCTTAGATTATCAGTATGAATTGTGCAAATCTTTCTTCCTTCATCCATATAACTCACTTTTTACAACCCTGCTCTCCATATTTGGGGTAAAGTTGGGGTGACTGGATGGAGATTAGTGTTTACTGGCCAGATGTCTACGTGACACCATTCTGAGTTCACAGCAGATATTTTTTTCTTTGCGCCCTAGGAGAGAAACATCTGCTGCTACCTAGAATTGAACTCTTAACCTTCTGAATAGGAGGAAAATGTCTACTACTAGGCCACCACGCTGCTCATTCTTCCTTCATACACATGAAGTATCTGACATTTTTGCTTCAGCCATAATACTGTGTTACCAAAACATGAGATATACAGTTATTTAAAGGAGAACCAGCATCCGAACATGGGAGAGAGGAGGACACAGAATTTATAGACTGACCGCTACAAAGCAGTTGCCCCTAAGCATAATTTATTTATTTATTTTATTTTGTATTTCGCCAAGCACGTATTTTATGACAGATACAAGTGTAAACATAATTATAAATACATGAAATGGATATGAATAAAAGGAAACATTAGGACAGGGACGGTAGGCATACTGGTGCACTTAAGCATGCCCCTTAAATCAGGAATCTTCAGCGGGATAGAAATGTTATCAATAAGTAAATAAAATAAAACAGACAAAACAGCAAGTGCATTATATTGGGAAAATATTATGCCTGAGTTGATAGACCTGCACTGGTTCCCAGTTGTTTTTGAGGCACAGTTTATGGTGTTTGAAATGCCTTGAGGCTTCATTATCCAATATATAGTCAGTCATTATATTAACTGTCCAGATAGCAAATTCAGGGAAGAGATTCTTCTAAAGATGCTGTCAATCTCTAGTCCTCCTGTATGCTCTCTTTTGGAAGTTGAATTGAATCTCCATCATTTTGCTTTTAAGAAAGAAGTAGGACCACCTCCTTTAGGAAAGCCATTTCAGCTTGAATGAATGTAGTTATGTACATAGCTGTTGAGAGCAAATTGAATATTATTTATTGTATGTCATCTGCCCTGATAAGTAATATGTAGTGATTCTTGCCTGTGTTTCCAGGATAATGATAACATCATCAAGACTTATGAAAGCTTATTTATGGCATAGAAAACCTTATTTTTGTGTTACATGTTAACAGTGTTGTTGAGTATTTATGGGTATTCTTTTATCTATCTTTACCAAGTCAAGTATCTAAGAAACCTCTGGTGTGTTCTAATCAGAGGGACTAACACCTGTAAAGAGTACTCACTATTGTTGCCAGATTACAAACATGACAATGTTGCTGCTTTGGGAGAAAAGTTGTCTGAAGTTACCTAATAACTGGATTCATACATCATGATAAGACAAAATGTAGTTCCGTTTCCTGTTTGTATATTTTGATTTAGTGTATCATGTGAATCCAGCCTATATAGCTTATGATTATAATTAAGCTTATAATTAAGCAAGCCAAGCAATAGGTCTATGGCAGAAATAGGTTTTGAATAATCCTATCATTCATAGATCAGTTTTGTAATTGCTGTGCTAAGACTTAACAAGGGATGTTTTGAGGAGATTTTTAAAATCAATATAAATAGTTTTCTGATCGTGAATTCTTTCTTTCTATGGCTGTTCTGGAAAATTGCAGCTGGAATCTCTGCTTCAGGCAGAACCTCATCATCTTTTTCATTATGATCTCCATATTTCACACATGGGGTCTGCACCTGCATATTACCCTATTCAGAATGTTCCAGAAAGGCATTTGTCATGCCTCATTGAAGTCCATATTTGTCGGTATCATTAGATCTTTGCCAAACAGGATCACCATAACCAATTGTCACCATTTAGAATGTTTCTTGGAGAGTAAGTTCTCATTGCCACAGACTCTAATTAAAATGGCCTTCCAAGGGTTCTTCCATCTTGGTATTTGATTCCATCTGTGAATAACCAGCTCAGTCAAATTTAAATTGTTGGGAAAGCACAGCTCAGGTTGTAGCATGAACTATTGAGAATTAAACTCTTATGCTATTAGCTTTCTGGCCAGACTGTTTGGTACTTAACCCAGGGATGGGATAGGCAACTGTCACATGTCCAATGGCATTTGATCAAGCTTATAAACAAAAAAGCCCTTCTAAACATATTAACCAGAACCCCAGGAAAAAGATCTCCCATTCCTACCATTGTAAAAGCACTACGAACATTATTCTTTTTCAGACGTGTCTCATTTGAGACACACGGATTCCCACACCAGATGCTATGTAGATTGAGCCAGACTTCCATGTTGTGATATGTGTATTATCTTATGCCTTATTTTCAATAATTAAGAGTTTATATAACTTAAACAAAAGGAGGGAGATGGGCAGTTTAGAAATAGGAACAAACAAACAAATAGTTGGTATAACTCAGTAACAGTTCAGTACCTGATCGGATTTTTAAATCAAATTTTCATACTGGAAGAAAATTTCAACATCATAAAGGCAGTGGAAAAGATGGCCTGAAAGCTAGAGCTTAGAAGTCTTAATTCAAAATTTCAGGTGTCAGGTGGAAATGTGTCATCATGACCAATTCAGTGTCAGCTATAGTTAAACATTTAGCTATACCACATCAAATGTGCCAGTTCAAGGAAGAAGAATCCTGTTGAACTTCATTTTCAGTGGAAAAGGGAGTGGGAGGCTACAGTGACAAACGCTCATCCTGGTTCTGTGTTTTTGAAGATTTAGCAGAACCCATGCAAGATATGCCACTAGAAGAGAAGACAGGCTTCTCAATCCTGATACCAGGGATTCTCTAGAGACTTTTTGGGAAGCAGGAAGACATCTGCAAGAGACACTGCTGAATTCAGGCTTGAGCTCTGAATAGAACAGTACTTCTATACCCACCTCAAAACAAGAACAGGATGGCACTTGCAGGGAAAGTAGGCATAAAGAATGTTTGGGTAAGATCAAAGAGCAATCAGTGGGTCTTTACTGAAGCCAGCAGTTGTAAGTAAATAGTTACAATAGCGGCCCCCAACCTTTTGGGCACCAGAGACTGGTTCAATGAAGAAAGGTTTTTCCATGGACCTGAGGGAGCATGGTTCTGCATCCTATGTATGGGATTTTGCTTGTTTGGACCACTGAGTTACAAGGGATCCAAACCCTGAGTTAAAAATGAGAGAATGCCAAAAATTTAGTCAAAAGGTATTAATGATCTATATCAATAGGATAATATTTCTGCTAATGTGAATTTTCTGCACATTTCTAAGCTGCCTTGGCAAGATCAGGCTATTCTTGCTGCCTGATAAATAAGGCAAATAATGAGGATTAAACTCTAAGCCACCTGGGAAAGGAACATGCTATTTGTGACATGCAAGGAATTCTTACGGTTAATTCAGGTAAAAGCTACAAATTTGGCCAATAGTTCTAAAATTACATGGATTTTCTCTGTTTGCCAAACGTCAGTGATTGCTGGAAGATAAAATAATATGGATTTTAGGTAACTGGAATAAAGATTTCCAGAACGGTGATCTGAATTGGATTCCGTAATCCAAAGTGAAAATAAACCAGGTCCCTGCAACAGAAGGGCATTTTTAAAGGAAAGGTTTGACAATGACTCCACAAGGAAGGCAGTCTCCTACAAGAAATAAAATGAGCTATCTTGATAATAGTGAAACTTTAGATTTAGGAGATCAGTAATGAAATCCAGAGAAATTGGGTCTGCAGGAGCAGGGAAGTGTTGTAACAGGCTGGTTTATCAATTACCGATTTGGTCCATTGACAGGCATGACAAGAAGAAACATAATTCTTGACATCTTCTTAGACCCAAGGCCACCAGTAGTACAAAAGTAGAAGGTGCAAGATCTTTAAAATGCCAAAGTGTCCTGCAGTTTTATTGGCATGACAAAGCTTTAAAAGCTCCTCCCTGGAGTGAAGCAGAACATACATACACAAAGATGTGAAGAAGTTGATCTTCATCCCCCAGGAGGTCATCTGTCTGAGGCCATGCACATGGATCCTGTTTCTCCTTTAAGCACATGCACATTAAAAAGGTCAGGGGCCTCTCTCTCCCCATCCTTAATATTTTTAAGAGACCCAAATAAGAGGATTGTGCGGTTAACATCAGAAAAACAGTTTAAACACAATCAGGATTTATTAATTAGACCACACACACACCATAAACATGGGGGAAAATAAACCAACATGTCAAAAGGATTCCTCAGCAAGCTGATAGCAAATCAAGCCATTGAAAAGGAGATCAAAGGACCAGAAATGGACCAGATTCAGGCCAGTTCAAGGAAAAAGGACTACTGGAACTGAAAATAATGTTGTCCAAGTTGTTTTGAATCTCCCCTTCTCATGCTTTTCTGCACCACAGAGCCCACTTAGGTGAGGTGCTGCTACAAAATCTTAATTTGGGCCACTGTGGTGTTGTACTGCTATGTTTTTTCACTGTTAGGCAGATGCAACCTCACAAAATGTGTTTGTACAATGTCCTAGGCAATTCTGGGTGTTGCTCCCATACTCCAACAGCAAATTGAGGAGCTTTGATGACCTTTGGAATAGGTTTCCCCATACTCTTTGGATGAGATGTAAATTTTTTAAAGTTTATCTTTTGTCTTTAAATATGGGCTTAGAGATGCTTCTCTGGTGACTATAGCTTCTGGGAAGGCCTTAGTGCCATGTATCTAACTTTTACATATAATTTAATTTTATTTGATTTAATTATTGATTTATATATTATTACTAGATTTTATAGGATCTAGTTTATTATTGTGATTGTAAAGCAGTTACTTTCTTTTGGTTTTAAATTTTTATTCTTTTTATTAGTTTATAATATAAAATAACAAAAACAGATAACAGGAAAATATATTTCTGTACATTCAAATTGAATTGATATTCCTTTATTTTTATTAAATACAATATACATCAGTATTATTTTAGTAAAGTATATTTAATAGTGATCTGGGGTAAATGGAAAATCTTGGTAAGAGAGTTTCCAACCCTTATTTATAGTTCATTAAGATGGATTCTTTTTGAACAATTTGAAGATTTCTTGCTACTTGGGCTGAGTTACTATTTATTAGATAAGTTGCCAACTTGAGTCCTTCTTTTAAATCTCCTAATTGTTTATGTCTGCTTTTCCTTCCATTTCCCCACCCCTCCTCCTCTCCACAGTGTCTCACAAAATAAATTGACCTTCTAAGAGCATATGTGCATTCCCAATTATCCTAGTCAACAAGCTGGGCCGATACCTACTTTAAAGAGCTAAATAAGAAAATAATCGTAGACATGTACCCTAGTCCTTGCACTGATAGCTTGCTGGAGCAGCTAGGTGGAGCCAAATAAATCTCAAAACTGGATCTAACTGAAGGATGCTGGCAGATGCCTTAAGAAAAAAATATAAGGAGAAGTCAGCTTTCATCAGACAAAATAATTTGTTTGAATTTAATGTGCTCTCATTTGATCTTTGGAATTGGCCACAAAGACTGGCCAAGGAGGGTGCTCAGTGATTTGAACTGTGCCACAATATATTGAAATGATACAGGTTATTAGATAGAATGCACCTTTTTGGATGAGGTTTCCTGGTCATCACTGTGAAGTTTTCATTGCCCAATCTCCTTTCCCTCTTCTTTCCCACTCTGTTGGCATCAGGCCCATGATGTAGACCAGACCAAGAAATAAATTCTACAAAAGTCTAAAATTACTTTTACATTAAGATGGACTACAGTAAGAGAATCTTGCGTCTGATTCCAGTTTGTCCTCAACTTACAACTGCAATTGGGACCCAAATTTGCATTGTAAGTCATTGCAATTGTAAGTCAAGAGAGACCTGATTTTACAACAATTTTTACAGCAGTCATTAAACAACTTCCTTGGTTGTTAAGCAAACTCAGTTTCTCCAGTTAGAGTTTTCTAGCCCGATTTTGCCAGAAATTTGGGGGGGGGGGGAATTGGACATCGCAGTCACATGAACACAAAATGCTACAACCAGTTGTAAATGTGAGCTGGTTGCCAAAGTACCCAAAATGCAATCACCAAATCATGGGGAACGCAGTTGTAAACTCAAGGATGGGTCATAAGTAGCTTTTTTGAAGTCTATCGTAAACAACTGGTTAAATGTCCAGCCATAAGTCAAGGACTACCTGTAGATGACAAAGAGTTTGAAGAATAGTATAACTTGTTGCCATGAAGGAATCTTCTAGGAAGATATCTGTAGCACTTCTTCAGGTTGATTTCTCCTGATAGCCACTTATGTGGTCAGGAATTACTGAGGTGATGCTTTAACTTTTCAGTTAGGTTGAAGTCGGCTCTGTTTCTCCTTCCCTCGTTGGGTAGATGTTGCCTCCCCCCCCTCCTAATGTATCTGCTAAATTGTAGGAAACTTGTAAACATTCCCAAATGTTGGCTCTCTTCCCATATCCTGGTTATCACCATCAATGTTTTCTTATCACCTCCATCCCATATGAAGTTGAGGGCACATGTGGAGCATGTGGATAGGAGGTAAAATTTAGTGCAGAGATCAATTGTCAAAGAAATGTTGCTTTTAGGGGAGCCTCTGGTATCAGGTTGTGGCTTTGGATTAACAGCACTTTCATCTTCATCAGCTTTGCTAATACAAAGGGCCCTTCTTTTCTTTACTGCTGCTGGGATTTTAGTGTGCTTTTGCTTCATCACAACTGCTTTTTCTTTCTCTGTTTGTCTGGGCTTTTCAGCCATGGTCATTGTCACTGAGACTGTTGAATCATCTCTTGGCCTTTCACCATTCTCTTTAATGCTTCAGGGGCTGACCATGATGTTGGGAAAGGAGGAATCCCATTTCTTCATCTGCAGCTCAATGAATCTACTGTTCCTTTGTAGCCCATGTCCTACTTTGCTTCCCTTCTGTCCTTATTTTTTGTTGAGTTTTTGGTGTGGTTCTTTTTTGGGGGGGGGGATTGTGTCCAAAGACTGAAGCCAATAGTGAATTGCTGCTCTCTTGCAGTAAGTAAAGCCAAGACTGAAGAAGGTTTCTTCTGGAGGACAAGAATGAAGTTCTGTTTCAGCCCTGCCTTCTTCCTAGTTAACTTACCCTGTTGAATATGATGTCTTATCCTTTACAGTAAATCCAACTAACATTCATTCAGCATTCTGCCTACTGTATCATGGAAGCCTTTCAGTAACATATAAAGCACTTTGGTCAGGAAGTACACAAAGTAGATTTCATGGGCACAAAAAAAAATAATTTTGTGTGTGCCCTTTCCCCCTGGTAGTGACTAATAAGCTTGCTTGGTTAAGAATCAACATTTTTCTGGGTGACGCTTCTTTCTTTCTTTACCTAGATAATTAGAAGGAGGTCATTAATGCGTTTCGTGCTGAAGCAGTTTGAATAGCTAATCAGCAATTCAGTATTGCGGGCACTCTGGCAGGATCTGTTGTGTGTGACAATTTGCATGGTTGAAGTGTATAGACTTCACTCAAAAATTCACAATCTGTGTTGAAAATGTACTATTGAGGAAGAGAGGCACTTCAATTCCAGAAGTGATAATAACCTGGATTTGAAGGAGACTAGTCACATCACATAAAAAGAACATTACTATATCTCAATGGGTGCATAAGATCTCTTCTTCATGATATTTGATTACTCCCTGGATATATTCCCCAATTAGACTTTTACTACTGGGTTCAGCACCACCTGCTCTACATAAAGAGATATAAGACTATCTTTATTAAAAGGAAGTGCCAATACCTAGCATTCATGAGATTTTACTACTGATATTGTACTAATCCGGAAAAGGACAGGTTGTCTTTGCCTAATTTTAAATCTGCACAAAGTTAAAACTTAACTGGTATATCACTAAAGTTTGCATAGTTGTTTTGTTAGCCTGTCTACTTTTCTACTGTTCAAGCAATGTTAGTTTGCATCAACTGATATTACAAATGTTTGTTTCTATATTGCTATCTTATTTGAACTCCTAGTTTGTGACTCTCTGGTATTACCAAATATTCTTCTCAGGCAATTGTCTATTCCCATCTCAGCTGAAATTTTCGGAACATATTTGCACTGAAAACAACCCAGGTAACTTTAATGTCATTAAAGGAGCTGGGTTTTGGCAAGATTACTAGCCAGTATTCATTGAGTGTCTTGATTTTTAAGGTATTTTGCAGTAACTCAATATTAAATTGTCTAACTGTCTGTCCCTTAAATCATATGGCATTGACTACTTGGTAACTAACTTCAGAAGGCTGTGCTTACAAATTCGGTAAGGCTTAATTTCTTAATTAATAGAAGTGAAATTCCTCTATTTTCTCCAGAGGTTTTTGGTTTTGTATAGTGATGGATAGAAGCAAGCAATTCATGATGGGGAATGCTTTCTATTCTCCCAATTACATTTATGTTTACTCATATACGTGTCCACAGATGTTTCCTCTACTTAATAAAGAGGTCAACTATTGAGCTTATTGTGGATAGTGAATTGGGACATGTAAAGTAACTCCACACTGACCAGCTGAAACTCTTGATTGGCTTAATTGTTTTGTAACTTTCTGACTAGTCATGTAATTCAGTAGACATGGACATTCCATCATTCCATCCTCAAGTCACCCAGAATTGCTGATAGTGAGATGGTAATTAATTAATCTATCTTCTGACACATTAATAATCAGGATGCTTTTTCAGTTTACCATATTTCTGTGGAACTGGCATGTCATCCAACACATTGTCTAGTGCTGATACATCAGGATAATATATAGGCAATTGTTTTGAGCTGTTCTGCATCTATATGACATATGTGAAGTTTGCTTTTGGAAAATTTCAACTATAGATAATTTTTTTTTTGTGGTCGCCCATGTCAACCCTGTGACTACTTTTGAAGCAGCAAAGATTTCATTTGTGAATCTCTAAAATATAAGTTCTATTTCCATTGGTCCAGAGACTTGTACTTTATAGTCTACTACACTGAATCCTTGAGGTAACACTAAAAATCTTTAGGGTAACCCCAGTGCTCCTTTATTGATTTGAGAAATTGTCATGGATAGCACATTCTTCACTACTCTCTGTGTAAAATGGCATTCATTGTCTGACATCTGATACAACTCTTCTCCAAGTTGCTGCACAGGGTTTATGCCCCTTCGATTATCTCCAAGTATGGTAATCTCAGATTGTGAATTACAAGTTGTAAGCAGCATAGAAATTTTTCTGAATAAGGGCTTAGCAAACTTATTCTGCCAAATAGTTGAGGTTTGTTTTCATCTTTTTAGGCCAGAGTTTTGATATGTTTCCTCTTCTGTTTGTCATGTTTTATACATTTCATTGTGGTTCTGAACATACCATCTTGTTGAAGGTAACAGTCTCCTAAAAGTCTTGAAATCGCAAGAACTCATGGATGTTCTATTTCCTTTTCACACCCAGTTATGAAATGGTTTTGAAAAAAGTTCTCAAACTCATTTCCATCCTGTGTTCCAGGTTTGGAATTTCTCTCTGCTATTAACCATTTTAGTTCCAAGGCTTTTGAGCCTCTTCCTGTGTTCTCTCTTCCTGCTTGAAGCAAACAGGTTTTAGTAAGTTTTAACAGATAACACAGCCCTTCAGTAAGTTTTATGCCTTTGGTTTATATTATGTTCATATGTTTATATATTTCACAGTTAAGAGATTTTTTTGTCTCTCTAAAGCTATATCTGAGTTTCATTTGTACCCAGATTTTTTCTTTTGGGGGGGGGGAAGGATTTTACGACTTCCCTGCAATGGTCTCTTGCTACTTCGCAGTATTCTGTGTTCAGCACAGTGGTGGGTTCCTCCCGGTTCGGCTGGGTTCCCCCGAGCCGGTAGCGGTCACGATATGATGTCACCGAACCAGTTCTGGGCCTCCCCCCTGCCCCCTCCACCCCCGCATTATTCTTACCTTTTATTTGGCCCCACCCCCAATCTATTGCTGCCTCCTGAGTCCCAGCTGATGGCTAGAGGGAAAAAAACTGTTTAAACTCTTGCCGCGGGGCTTCAAAGGGCCGCCCTACAGCTGATCAGTTAAAAGAAACCAAATGAGTAGATCAGTGCCTGCAAAAATAAATTGGTAGATCGGTATAGCTCTGCAAGCAGTTAAAAGCCCGGAAGACCAGTACCTCTGCTAAATCCTAAATAATTGTCACATGACCATCAAGCCACGCCCACAAAATAAGCCATGCCCACAGAATCGGTAGTAAAAAATTTTGGAACCCACCCCTGGTTCAGCATACCACATACTAAGAAGCATTATTTGTTCAATAATTTTGCCCAAAGAAAGATATTTGAGCTTTTCCTTAATGTTTTGTTAAATTAGACCATGTCTGCTATCGTATTGTTATAACTTAGTCAAGCATCCCTTTGCAGTGGTTGTTGAAAATAACTTGAGGAGAGCAAATAGTCTTTTCAGTAGTCTTTCTGATATGTCATTGCCATGTATATCATTGCTGATTTGCCATCTGGTATCAGCTACCCATATCTATTAGGAACTATCAATTGGACCTTCAGATCCAGCTTTTGGCAGAGAAGTAAGTTCCTCAGTATCTTTCTGTCTGTTGGTACTCAAGCATTAGTCTGCTATGTACCACTATGTACTGATATATGTGAATCACAGAGACCACCATGAAGAGGTGGCTACTAATACGTAACTTATACATCATTCCCACCCAGATTCAAGAATGCCTTGTTTTTGATTACTATATTGATCCTTGGAGCTGATAAAAGGTAAGAAAAGTTTCCTTGCAAAAACTGTTGGTTTAAATGTACCAAACAGATTACTACTATACATTAGAATGTGTATATGTGAATTCACAGATGATTATTCAAAGAACTGCAAAAGTAAGGATAGCCTTAAAATCTTGCTGACTAGAGGGGCATAATCATGAACTTTCTTTGAAGTGTTGCAAAAGCTAATTGCTATTGCCCCTGCCTGGAATGTTTTTCAGTTTCTCAATCTAGTCTATTGCCTGGGTATGCTCTGGTGGTCTACTCTCCAAGTATCTAAGCAAGTTTGTGTAGCTTCCAAACCCAGGCAGATACTGCAGCCTGCTGAAATTACAGTATGAATAAATAACATCTCCTTATGGAGACTCTAGAATGGAGGGAAGTGATTAGATATACAGTGATATTATTCAATTGTTCTGGGTGGATATAAAGAAAAAAATCACTGTAGTATTTGGTGAAAGGAAAAAAAACGCTATTTGTCTGTCTGTCTGTCTGTCTGTCTGTCTGCCTGCCTGCCTGCCTGCCTGCCTGCCTGCCTGCCTGCCTGCCTACCTACCTACTTATCAAGTTTAGATACTGTCCATCTCACTCATAGATTTACTTTGGGTATTTCACAGATATGCTTACTACATAGAAATAACTGGTCTAGAAGAAATTACGTTAGAAACAACACAACACCTGGATGGCCATTACAGCCATATTTTTAGTGCCCGTATCATGGAAATATGCAAAGTTTCATAATCTCCCAATCTCAGGGTATGCCAATGTGTCACACAAGCATTAGAGGAAAAAAATTAAGGTGACGTCATACTGATACTATAAATTGCTAAGAGTTAAGCAGCTTGTATAAGAATCTGTATCCTCTGACGATCATAACGAGGTATATTTGACTTAGTTAGCTTTATGAAGCTAGCCACAGTTTTTTTGTAAACCATTATATGTCTCCATGTGTTGTGTGAATCTAGCCAGTTGTGTTTACCATAAGATGTGCTGCTAACAATTATTTTGGCTGGCTTCAAAAAAGGATAGGGCCAGTTTTGGAAGTCATAGAAATCAATGCCACCAAGACTTCAAAATTTTACTGTCAATTTAATAAACCAGAACACTAAAATACATAGTAGAACATGCCTCTAATTGTCAGGTTTAGTTTTTCATGAAACTCCTCATTGGTACAAATTATATTGTATATGCCTTCACAAATCTATCTTCCAATAATCATGAGGACTAGAACCATTTATTTGAAAAACGTAAAACAAGCATGCTTGGAAATCTATTAAGAATCTGCGGACCATAGAGAAGTGCGTTGAGGGAGCAAACAAACCCTTGTCTAGCTAATGGAATGGAAATTGGTTATCATCCTGAGCGGTTTCCATGCCAACCTGTTCAGCAGAGCAGATACTATTGAAATGCAATGGATTAAAAAGCCCCTTGCTTAACTGACCCTTGATACCTGTTAAGGACTAGTGTGATTATAATGAGTGCTAATTACGCATACTTAGATCAGAACCGTTTATCTCTGCTGTGGTTATGAAGGCAGCATCTAGAGTTGGTTCTTAGTAAGCTATAGAGAGATTTTTTTTTCCAGAGGTTGATTGTGAATGGATTGGTTTCTGTGGCTATTAACCTGGACTGCATTATTACTTGCTATCTATTTCTATGTTGTAGTGGCAGGCTGCTACCCTAGTGCTTGCATAGTCATATCTGTAGATGTTTCACTTTCTACATTTTTAAACTAATAGCTCTTCTTTAATATGTAACGTTTCTAAAGCAACTTGCTCTGCAAAATGGAGGCCTCATCAGCAGATTTTCGTCATGCAAAGTGGAGCAACCCATAAGGATAGAGCAGACAAAACTGAACTACAGAATGGTCATGTTCCTTTCTACAAATATATCCAAACTTAAAGATACACACATCCTTGAAACATAATGAGTACAGAAATTTATTACATAGTAGTGGAAAGATAATTTTACTCTTTATTTCTAACAATGCTTCGTGATGTGCATTCTTCGTGAACGTTTGAATTGACTTTTTCCACTGGAGAGGTAGGGCAGAGAAATTTGTAGCAAAATTCTTTAAATTATTTGGTTTCTGATTGTTGTCATTGACTGAGATGGGTGGCCATGGAAAATTGAACAAATAAAATATAAATAATATATTTTATAAATATGTTCTTTAATTTTCATCCTTTTTTTATTCATTTAAATATTAAACTTGGGTTTGTTTATATTTTAAAATATATCACAGTATGAATTATGTGACATCAGTTCAAGGGTGAAATCCAGCAGGTTCTGACCGGTTCTGGAGAGCCGGTAGCAGATATTTTGAGTAGTTTGGAGAACTGGTAGCGGAAATTTTGAGTAGTTCAGAGAACCGGCAAATACCACCTCTGGCTGGCCCCAGAGTGGGGTGGGAATGGAGATTTTGCAGTATCCTTCCCTTGCCATGCCCACCAAGCCATGCCCACTAAGCCACGCTCACAGAACCGATAGTAAAAAAATTTGGATTTCACCACTGCATCAGTTGTATACATTGTGATGCTTTACAGCATGCTGTAGTTTATATTTATATTACCGTATCTTTGATTTTGTTTAATTATTAAGAAAGTTTTTAAAAATACATTTTTAGTTAATTTCAGTGGAATAAAATCAGATTGGTGAGGATAGGAGACAAACAGAAAGAAAGCAGACATATCCATTGCATTTTGCTAAGGGAAGGGGCAACAGAAATTACATTACTGACTTTTAATATGGAGCAGTCTTACTAACCAGATGTAGTACAATTGCCATCACCCTAACAGCTCCCCTCCCCCGGCTGAGCACAATGGATGATCATGCTGGCTGTGGGTGATAGGAGTTGTAATTCATATACATGGAAAAAGAGAAAGTTTCTGAATGAATACTTTGTGGAATTATCATACCTGCTCTTTTGTCTACAATTTACCATGTTTTATTTTAATTTCATGGAAATCAAATTCTATTAATAATTCCATATAATATCATTTATAATCTTTAGCATTCCAGTGTTTATGTATTGCCTCCCTATGTTTTTCCCATTCCTTATTTATGCTGATTTTTTTTAAAAAGTAAATAGAGTCACAGGTTTCCTTCTACAAAAGAGAAAATATATATTGTTTGAAAATTTTGTTTAATTTGATTGATCAACATCATAAGATAGTGGAATCTCCATTTTATATTGTTTCTAATTAATTGCAAAAAGTGCATTAATAACATTAAAAGGCTCTGCTCTAGGGGTGGGTTCTACTTACCTTTATTACCGGTTTGTAAGTGGGCCGCGCGCAAGCACAGAAGCTTCTGCGCATGCGCAGAAACATTTTGGTGACATCGGGGTCGGTGGGCGGCGCCTCCCACCGGTTTTACTACCGGTTCTGTAGAACTGGTGCGAACCGGGGCAACCCACCACTACTCTGCTCTGAGAAGAAACTTTTAAAACTTCTTTACACTATAGAATCAACTTTGTGTCCTCTTCTCATGTCTTTTAACTTTATCTTAATTTGAATGAATCTATACTGATAGGGAGAGAAATCTGCAAAACATTAGGGGCAAAATTAGACCTCTCAGCAGCTTTTGATACCATCGATCATGGTATCATGCTGCACCGATTGGAAGAGTTGGGAGTGGGGGGCACCGTATTATGGTGGTTCTCCTCCTTTCTCTCTGACCGGTCGCAGATTGTGTTGACAGGGGGGCAGAGATCAACCCCGAGGCCCCTTGTATGTGGGATGCCACATGGGTCGGTTCTCTCACCCCTCCTGTTCAACATTTATGTGAAGCTACTGGGTGAGATCATCCGTGGCTTTGGGGTGAAGTACCACCGGTACGCTGATGACACCCAGCTGTACATCTCCACCCCGAACCACCCCAATGATGCCCTTGAAGTGATGTCCCGGTGCTTGGAGGCTGTACGGATCTGGATGGGGAGGAACAGACTCAGGCTAAACCCATCCAAGACTGAGTGGCTGTGGTTTCTGTCATCCCATTATAATCAATTGATACCATCATTGACTATTGGGGGTGAGTCATTAGCCCCCACAGAGAGGGCTCACAACCTAGGTGTCCTCCTAGACTCACGGCTGTCTTTAGAAGAACACTTGACGGCTGTGGCCAGGAGAGCTTTTAATCAGGTTCGCCTGATACGCCAGTTGCATCCCTTTCTGGATCGGGACTCGTTAAATACAGTCACTCATGCCCTCGTCACTTCCTGCATGGACTACTGCAATGCTCTCTACATGGGACTCCCCTTGAAGAGCATCCGGAGGCTCCAGTTAGTCCAGAATGCAGCTGCGCGGGTCGTTATGGGAGCAGCGTGGCACTCCCATGTGGCTCCCCTCCTGCACGAGCTGCACTGGCTCCCTGTAGTCTTCCAGGTGTGCTTCAAGGTTTCGGTTACCATCTTTAAAGTGCTCCATGGCTTAGGACCGGGGTATCTACGAGACCGCCTTCTGCCACTAATAACCTCCCACTGACCAGTACGCTCCCATAGAAAGGGACTTCTCAGGGTGCCGCCGGCCAAACAATGTCAACTGACGGCCCCCAGGGGGAGAGCCTTCTCTGTGGTAGCGCCCACAATCTGGAACGAGCTGCCCTCGGAAATACGGTTAATCCCAGATCTTCAGGTTTTCCACCGGGCCCTCAAAACATTCCTATTCATGCAAGCCAGACTGACCTAACCTCCCTTAAAACCACTTTTAAATTCTTTAAATCTGAATCTATCCTATAAATTTGAGATGTTTAATTTAATTCCATTTCTAAATCAAACTATTCAATTGTATTTTTAATCGGTTTCTGAATATCTGTATTCTATATTTATCGTTTAACTGTTCACCGCCCTGAGCCTTCGGGAGTAGGGCGGTATACAAATCTAATAAATAAATAAATAAATAAATAAAAGAAATTAAAGAGGTATCTAGGATAAGCATAATGATTATTCACAGTTACTGGATTTAATTTGTTATCTTAAGGTAATAGCCCCTTTTTCTGGGGAGAAATCCATGTATCTAGTTTTACAGATTATCCTTCCTCAATGTGGTACTTCCATCAGATGCAGACAGATTTTTTAATTATTTTTTTTTTGGTTCTCCTAGATGTGTTAGATTACAATTCCCATCATTCTCAGACAGCACTTTTTGGTTATCCTAACTGGGACGATAGCAATGTAATCAAAAAAAGCTAGAGGCTGCCAGGTTGGGAAAGTTTGAAACAGACAAAATGTAGAGATGATGACGGACTCAACCGTCTTTCAAGTTATCTTGGTTTTGGTTGTACAAGCTTTTCATTCATAAACAAAGAATGTTTGCCTTTCAGCAACCTGCTCCACATCCGTTAGCTGGCTAGGCAGGTATGTAATTAAGAGAAGGGGAGCTGGCTGGCCCAGTAGTTTTATCTGATAAGAGAAGTGAATGCTTCTATTTAAAAAAAAATCCATTTCCCCCTTCCCCCAGTCTAAGAGTAGGGAGGAGACAGGTTTTAAACTTAAGCAAATTTCATTATCCTTCCTTTTTATATATAAGTAAAAAAGAACATCCAGACACAGACAAAAGTGAGTGCAATGTCTATTTGCTTTTTGTTTTGTTCTGATACTGCTTTGCCGTTCAGAGGACTTGCATAGGCTAACACTCAAACTGTAAAGATGGAAATCCCTTCAGACACTTCCTTTTCCATTTGGGCCTTACACAATTGCTAAGCATTTGTCACAGAAGATCTCCATAGAGAAGTAAATTCAGCAGGCGTGGCTGTGTAGTTTGGTTGTTCCAAGTTAACTACTATACAATATAATCAATATGCATTTATCTTGAGATAAGCTTTGTGTCTTGATCAGTATTTATGATAAGTCATATCCATACAATTGCAATCTAAAAATATTTTATTCATTTATAATTTTTCTACTGTACTGCTCAGAAAGCTACCCTGTTTCCCCAAAAATAAGACATCCCCTGATAATAAGCCCAATCGGGTTTTGAGCGAGTGCGCTAAAAAAAGCCTCCCCCCAAAAATAAGCCCTCCCCAAAAATATTTAAACGCAGAGCTGAAAATCAGGTAAGATGGCAAGAGGAGCCCCATCTTGCTTCACACACCCCAAAATAATAAGACCTCCCCAAAAATAAGGCCAAGCGCTTATTTCGGGGTCCAAAACAATATAAGACAGGGTCTTATTTTCGGGGAAACACAGTACATATGTGTATTATTTATAATAGAAAAGTACCTCTAAAAACCATGAGTAGCTGAAATGCAGGTTGTTTTTTTTAGCAGAAGCCTTTTTCTTTAATTACAAAAGCATTTTTTTTCCTGTGATGCCCTTGTGTCACATATCAGCATCATCTACAATTGAATAAAAGCACATGTTTTTCTTCAAAGCAGTTAAGTTTTTCAAATACCAAGTAATTCAGTCTGAATAGAGATTCCATGGGAGATATTTAAGATGTAGGTGTGTAGATATGGTTTTCAAGTTAGATGTAGAGCAAATGAAGAAATCCGTTGGCCTACCTCTTTTATTGCCCTTATTAATAATAGCAGCATACCTTTTAAAATAAGTTAACCTCTATTTTTAAAAAAGATAACAGTGGTGCTTTAGACTTCTTATGCAGAAATACTTGCTCTCTTTATGTGTTATTCCCTCCATAAAAATCCAGTGTCTTTATTCTGACTTTGAATGCTCCACTTATAGAGACAGATTCAAGATTCAAGACAGCATAGCCAGCTGAGGAATTCTGAGAGTTGACATCAACACAACTTTAAGCTCCGTTGAGAAACATTGATATAGAGAAAAACCTAAAATGAAAAGGAACCTGGTACCATAGGCATATAATTCCTCCTATAATTTCTACTAGGAAAAAGCCAGAGAGGTCTTTCTTTTGACTTTATTAATTTGGCTTTTAATATTTTGTCTCATCCTGTTTCCTTCTTTGTACACAGTCCGTAAT
The DNA here is from genome assembly GCA_012654045.1 of Ptyas mucosa. Taxonomy (NCBI): domain Eukaryota; kingdom Metazoa; phylum Chordata; class Lepidosauria; order Squamata; family Colubridae; genus Ptyas; species Ptyas mucosa. The sequence goes on from WNWU01013599.1 coordinate 4,683,456, forward strand.
TGTTCAGGGAAAGTGGCCTTGGAGAAACTAGTGACTGTGATAGGCCTAAGTGGTAGGAGAAATAGTATTTTGGGTAAATCAACTAACCTCCAGATGGATTTCTTTCAGAGGGTCTACCAAGAGATTGAATATGTTGGAAGAGAATCATGACAAGTGGCAGACATTTTTGAGCAGCAAGGAAAATAGATCACTTGAGAAAATGTTTTAGGGCAAACACACGTTATCGATTAATAAATAGTGTGAACTCTCTAGTGTCTTAATGTAATCCTGAATATCTACTCAATTAAGCTTTGTTGCAAGACTTATATAGGTAGCCATCAACTTATGACCACAATTGAGCCCAACAATACACAACAATACACGAACACACAATAGATACAAACTTAAAGTGAACCGCTCCAAACTCGATTGCAGAAACTATGACTTCAGCAACAGAGTGGTCAATGCCTGGAATGCACTACCTGACTCTGTGGTTTCATCGCAAAACCTCCAAAATTTTAACCTTAGACTGGCTACTGTTGACCTCACCACATTCCTAAGAGGTCTGTAAGGGGCGTGCATAAGAGCACCAGCATGCCTACCACCCTGTCCTAATGTTCCCTTTAATTGTATTCATTTTATGTATTCAGTTCATGCTTATTCTTATATATATTATCTAATACATACTCGACAAATAAATAAATAAATAAAATTTTAAAATCCATTTGCTAAGCAAGACAGTTCTTAAGTGAGTTTTGCCCCATTTTATGACTTTTCTTGCCACAATTGTTAAGTAAACTATTGCAGTTGTTGAATTAGTAGCAAAGTTATTAAGTGAATCTGGCTTCCCCATTGACTTTGCTTGTCAGAAGGTTGCAAAAGGTGATCGCATGACTGCCAGAATAGTGCAACCATCACAAATATGAACCAGTTGTCAAACATCCAAATTTTGATCATGTAACCATGGGGATGCTACAATGGTCATAACTATGAAAAATAGTCATATCACTTTTTTCAGTGCAGTTGTAACTTCAAACGGTCACTAAACAAATGGTTATAAGTCAAAGTCTACCTGTATTGCAGGCTGCTGTATCTGGTCTGCAGAATTCTGAATAACCACCTAGGGGCCATCTGAAGGTGTTCAGCCCAAATACAATACTGGGCTGTTGTCCTGAATATATATTTAATTGCTGTTCTGCTTTAGCAAAAGCCTGGCCTGTAGAAATATAGCTACAATAGTGATATTTTCCAAGCATAGAGATAAAAAAATGAATGGGAAAACTGCTAAATCTGCTAAAATTGCCCATCTCAGGAATTCTGTGGCCATAAGAAGAACCTGGGACTTTATATTAGGGCTTGTAAAGTATCTAAGTGCAACCTCTGCAGAGGAAATCTTAAGGTAGGCTGAGCTTGCTAAGAAAATTGTCAGCAGATTTTTACCCAAAGAGCAATTAAAATGAAAGTGGATTTGGGGCCATTACTAGAATGAGAATAAAATACAGTAGCGGAGTTAAGGAATCTGCCCCATTAAATTAACAGAGACGAAGCTGGAATAAGGCGGCCTTTCTGACCTTGAGGCTTGTCTTAATTCAAATCCAACAACTTTGCCCCCTATGTCAAGTTCCAACATGATTTGATTTGATTAACTAGAGAATTTGGGTAGTTCTAGTTCCAGTTCCAGTCCAGAAGCTACCAGGTTGGAGGAAGCTTTGTTAGTTATGTTAAGAAATCAAGTGTGTGATCAGAAGAGAACTAAATTCCTTAGTTGTATCCTATTGTAAGATTTTGAATATGCAAAATTCCTTTTGTCCTTTCTCTCATCCATTCCTTCTTAGACCAGACTTGTGGGTCCGTTTTCCCATCCACAATATCCCATTTGGAGGTTGGTTGGTTTCAGATTGTGTTGCCTGCCCACAGCCTCTCATCAACCCCATGGCTCAAAAGAAATATTACGCCAGCTATCACATGACATTTGGACCAGTGAATCAAAAGCATTGCTTTGCATTGGTCATGAAATCCACTGCTTCATAATCCTCAATAATTAAGGCTACAACTTACAGTTGAGGTGAGCGATGAAAAAAAGCTTCAAGAGGGACTAGTCAGCATCCAGTTAAATGTTCAAATAGAAAGATGCCTGGGAATGTTAAATAATAACAAGGTCATGTGAGATATTTGGGGGGGGGGGAGGGGGGGAGTGAGGCTGTCAGCTGAAAGTTTATTTGCTCATGGAAGCACTTAGTCAGGGTTTGTTTTAGTGGGATTATGTGTTCTTTAGCTTTTGAAAAGCAAAACGGGTGGTCTCCTCTTTCTCCCTTTGCCTCTTTCCAGCCCCCCTCCTTTTTTGCCATCCAATTTCGATGTTAATTCTTCATCATTGTTTGCATGGACCTCTGCTGAGAGCAGTTACGGAGGCTAATTTTTCCATCTGTCCTGCTTGGGCCAGTGACTGGGGAAGCATGGTTGCTGTTACCTCCTTCAGGGCATTGATCAGTGGAGCGTTAAGCTTTTAATTGAGGTGTAAGTGTATCAGCTCAAGGGGGAGGTAGTGGCCGGTGGTGTAGTACAGGCTGGCTGTAGCACAGCGCAGAGCTTTCAAAGAGGCAAGAGCTCTTTTGCACTCACCAGTGTTTGGGCAAATACGAAGAAGTAGCCAGCTCTGGAGAGACGCCAGCTCCATCGCTATGATTCTAGGTGAGTGCTACACAACTTACTTTCATTGCCTTCTGCTTTTGTGCCCTTTGGATTAAATGTGCATATGCCTCTTTCTCCACCCCCGCCCCACCCCCCACCCTCTCTGGATGGGAATCAGCATCACTTTTATTTCAATGAGCAATCTTTTACTCCCCCATGTGTGTCTGTATATGATGTAGAGGCTTCGTAGTATGAGAAGGCATAGACGTTTTCACCTGCTTTGCGATCTTGCTGAAAGACTAAGCTGGTACTCTTTGATCCTGGCAGAAGTATTTGTATAAAGGTGCAGGTGGCATCCGATAAACAATATGTCTCTAAATATGCGGAAGAAAAGGGCTCTTTCATCACTCTCAAAGCTGGGTTTGTTGTAGTTAAACCTGCTATTAAATCAAAGTATCTGCTTAAGCAGCTGAAGCAAAAGAGGGACAAAACGGACTGTTGCTGGGAAAAGGGATATTTTATTTATTCTAGGGTTTTGATACCCAAAAAATGTATTCCTGCCCTGAACCTCCTTTTTATGCAATTCATGCAGCTGTGCATTACATATAGAGGGCAAAATCAAGTTGACTTTTGATTGGATTCAGCTGTCTTGTATCAGTTTCATCAATGTTCCAGCATTTCTTAAAATGCAGCAGGACAGAACCCTGAAAATCACTGGCAAACTTAAGAGACTTAATTTAAGTATAGATGAAAATATTTGCAAGAATATTTGACATGCTTAGATATATTGAAAAAGTCAACTTGTAATTTTGATGCAAAAGGGTGTGGGTGTTTCAATTTTGCTGAGTTATGGTTGTCAGGACTTGGGTAGTAGCTTTTGTATCCATTTTATAAACCTTAGATTTTTATTATTCTTTCCTTTCCCCTTCTCTCTTTTTTTTGGGGAGTCCCCTATTTTCATTTCCCGTTTCTCTGCCTTAATCATTGCCTTCTTACTTTCTTGGGCCTTGAGCTGGAACCACAATAGCAGTGGAAATAGACTATTTTTTTTAAAAAAAAGAAAGTAGAACAGGAAAAAAATTGTATTTATAGTTTACAGAATGTATAAAAATAATTTTAAGTGCTCTTTTAATGAAGAACATTTTATATTGGTTATAAATCAAAATAATAGCAAATATTTTACATCCAGATCAAATTTAGAAATAAACAATTCTTCCTAAAATATAGCAAATTTAGGGTAAAACAGCCCAAAGAATATTTTTTAAATATTTGGCTTTTTCAGTACAGATTAAAAAAAAAAAGATATTCTAGAATAAGAAGCATAGGAATTTTCTCTCTATTTCCCTCCATTTAATGACAGGCCAATTTTTTCTCATGAAACGGAACGGGTTGGGTCACTTTCGTTGAACTCTCTTTTTTCAAAACCCTCTTTTGTAAAGAAATTGTACGTTCTAGTCTTTTCAAATCTTGATTACAAGTACCATTTGTGGGGCTTTTGTCTGACTAAGACAGACTGCCGTGCTAGAGAAATCAAAAGAAAAGCTGGCAACCTCAACTACCCTTTGCGCCGGTGTTTTCTCTGCATACTGTATGAGGAAGATTCTGCAATATCTACTCCTGCTTCTTTTGTGGGCAGAGGCTGAGGTATTTTGGTGATGGTGATTAGAATAACGTACTGGTTATTTGGCTTGGAATGAAATGCTACTCCCCCATAATTTCTGGGTATAAATGTACATTCCTGCGTGCCTGGGTGCAGACATACAACAGCAGTCTAGAAGGAGATCGAACCAGTGAAGGCAAATCATGATAAAACAGTTTGAAGATTCGAATTCCGTTTTTCCTTCTTCAGACTTCTATTACTATGTAAGTCCATCTGAAGCAACATATTCAAGAAACACACACACACACACACACACACACACACACACACCCCTTTCCTTATTTATGGATGGATGGGATTGTTTAGTAGGCTGCGGATCAAGTATTCCTTTCATTGCTGTGAAGAAATTGTGAAATTTCAGTCCAATTCCTTCCTATTGCTGTGAAGGTTTGAAAGGCAGCTAGACAGTTCGTGGATAGTGTATGTTGTACAGGGAAAACAATACAAAACAATTACTCTCCCCCAGTCTTCCTTCTGCTTGTGCTAATTTTATATTATTAAGGACATCTTCAGCCCAGATTGGGCAAGATGTATTTTATAAGAATGTGTGATCTAAGAAATTTAACCATCTTCATTTAGGTCCTTCAGACAGCAGAATTTTTCACTAGCAGCGGTGTAGCACATCAGTTGTCTCGCATGGATGGCTTTAATATTTTTTTTAATAATCCAAAATGTTATGTATGCTGCCTATCCCCTTCTGACATAAAATGGTCTTTTCTCATATTTCTGGAATGTATATCCAATTCAGAAGTGATGCATCTGGAAATATTTGCTTCTGTTGTATTTAGCTTTCTCTTGTTCCCTTCTTGTAGAGAAACATACCCTAGGGAAAAAATGCAATTTTTTTAATTCATTTTTTTAAAATTAGGAATAGGTTGGGTGCAGACAAAGGCATGCTTCTTTCTTTAGCGAAATAAAAAACGAGAATACCTTTTTTTCTAAATAGTTTTAGATTAAAAAATATTTTGCAATGATTGCAATATTATTCAGAAAGTTTAATTTGTGGTGTACAGATTTTTAATGGCAAGTTGCCATTGGAACAAAACAATCACGCTAAAGTACATAGACATAATTTTCTATATAAATTTTAAACTAAAATGTTTTAGCAGTTTTCATGAGCTGTGGGATTTATCCATGGATCTGTTCTGCTAAAGGCCCAAATTATAGTTAGAATATTGTAGGAGAAGCTGCTTTCAGCAAGTCAGCCATGGAATGTATACCTCTTCTCTCTGAATGTATCCTGGCTGATACCCAAGCAAAGCTGCAGTAATATGCACCTAGTTTTCCATTGCCTGGATGTGGTATTTGTATTCTGACATGTTCAAAGAAAAACAATTTATAATGTGATGTAGTTCATGTTCTAAAAAAAAGAAAAGAAGGATGGATGTATTCTAGAAAACCATTCTGACATCCTTGTGTCAGTACTTCATCCACATTTAGAATCATCCATGTTGTAGAAAAAATTCAAAGAAAGCAGTGGGAAGAGCAGCAAGCATTGACATTGGTACAATGACATGGTTAAACAAATGTGTATAAAATGTACATAATTTGACAAAAGAACAACATAGATAAAATTGTATCTTTAATCATATCAGCTTTAGGTTAGGACCATGGATCATAGAGTTGTGAATGTATACATGTGCTTTGCAAAACAAATGTGTTGACTTAATAATTGACCAGCACCCCAAATATTTTTTAAAAATTATGCACACGATTTTCTAAGGTAACAACTTTCTTCCTTAGGCAAAATTAACCTAATAATAAACAAAAGATACCTTCAAATTAAACTAGCAATCCTACAAATCTGAAAGGAATTTTCTTATCAATCTAGAGAATTTTTTTTAGCAGCCTAGTGATATATATGTATTCCACATCAAATTGGTTACAATCAGACTTTATGGGGGTGAAAGTGTTCTTGCACAATAAGCTTTTTCTCATTGGCCAAAGAAATGATATGGATTGCTACAAGAATGCAGGAATCAAAGTATCAGGCAAAGGTACAGTATACCTACTGCATTCTCAACCCCACCTTTTCTCTCTCTCTCTCTCTCTCTCTCTCTCTCTCTCTCTCTCTCTCTCTCTGTGTGTGTGTGTGTGTGTGTGTGTGTGTGTGGTGTAGGGAACTGTATTTCATAATTGTATTGATGTACAATGGCAACCATACAAAAACTGGGAAAAGGTGGGGTCAAGGATGCAGTAGGCAGTACTGTATTTTTGCCTGATACTTAGATTCCTGCATTCTTGCAGCTATTCTTATTTCACTCAAATCATTTTGATAGATAGATAGATAGATAGATAGATAGATAGATGATAGAGATTAGATATAGATATTAAATTCTTCTCATGCTTATGAGTTTTATTTATTTTTTAATCCCCAAATTTTAGTTCTAGTCGTTAAATTCTGGTACCCACTTTTCCTTCAAGTAGTCTTCAAGTTAACTCCAGCTCATTCTTCCAAGTAGTCCTGTTTTAATATTTGGCAAGTTAGCAAGTTTCCAAACAGCAACCTCTTCAGTAATAGCCTGGTAAGATCAGTACAGGTTATTCTCACGAAGGTATCATTCTGTGCTCAGAAACTAACTGCAGTAAAATCAAGAGTACTTATAACACTGTTGCAGCCAAAAATTGGATATTCCCATTGAGCTAACCATAGCTTGCTATGCAAATTATAATTATCTAGATAAATTCATAAATCCTACTGAGACATACATACAATAAAGACACCATTGTTATACTCTACTCTTGATGACTGCATGGATACACATCTATTCAGTTTTCCTATCAGTGATATGAAAGCGGTTTGTCATTGCCTTCTTCTGGGTTATATTTTATTATTTCTTTCCTATAGTCTTGGAATTGTCTGCTAGTCTCCCAACCATATATTAACCAAGTCTCATCTTGCTTAGCTTCTGAAATGCTGCCATCTATTGAGATGATGAGCTATAAGTAATGTTTAGAAATTGCAGTGGCTGGATTCACACAATATCCTAAACCAAAATTATAAATCTTTTCTTTTTAATTACTTTATTTAATAGATTTAGATAGCTGCCCATCTCAAATACATGACTTTAAACAGAGGACAATATTAAAAATGATAAAAAGCATATACAAGAAATATAAAACAGTATCTGAAAAAAAATATGTAAATGATGAGGAAACATTGAGCATAAACAAGACCTGAGCTCTGAGACCTGAGCACACTTGGGGTCTCAGGCTCAAGCACAGAACCACATTCTCAGGACCCTTTGAAAGGCCAACAGAGATGGGACCAATCTGTTCTCCAGAGGGATGATATTCCAGAGGTGGGTGCCATGACAGAAAAGGCCCTACCATCCAAGACTTCTTAGCAGATTGCATCCAGAGTATGATCTTCCTACTGGACTGAATGGGAAAAGGAGAAATAATAGGTGAGAGATGTTCTCATAACCTAATCCCAAACCATGAAAGTCTTTAAATCAGCACCTTAAATTGCACTCAGATACACACCAGTAACCAGTGCAGCTCATAGAGTATTGATGTCACATATGCTGAAAAACAGGCCCTTTTGGATATCTTTATCATCACACTCTGCAGCAGCTGAAGTTTCTGAATGATCTTCAAGGGCAGCCCCATGTAGAGTAACCCAATCTAGAGGTTACTAGGCCTTATTGTCATAGAATCTGATTGAACTATCTCCAGATCTTTTATTCTTAGCATATTTTAATTGTAATGTAGTAGCAGTACATTATTGTTCTTGTGTAAACTTTCAAATGTAATAATGAAGTAATCGATTTTGGGGAGGGGCCCTCAACATTTCTGTTTTTAATTTCTGAAGAATGAAATTACAACGGCAGTGAAAAAAGTGACATTTTACAAACTTAACAGCATCCCCATGGTCATGTGATCAAAATTCAGATGCTTGACAACTGACTCATATTTATGACAGTTGCAATGTCCTGGGGTCAAAAGGTCACATCTTTTGCGACCTTTTGAAAAGCAAAGTCAGTGGGGAAGCCAGATTCGCTTAACAATTGTCACTAACTTAACAACTATAATGTTATTAATTAATTGAACAACTATAATTAAACTATATTTTAACAACTGTGGCAATAAAGGTCGTAAAATGGGCTGGAACTCAACAAATGTTTCACTTAGCAACAGAAATTTTGGGGTCAATTGTGGTTGTAAGTCGAGGACTACTTGTATTATGATAGTTCCACAGTCAGCCAGATGTTTAGACTGGATTTGGCATTTTAACCCACCTATTGAGTCTTTCCAAGGACCTGGGATGCTAGTCAGATGTTGTTGTTTGATGATATTAAAGGTAAAATCCAGTGGTGGGTTGCCCCCGGTTCACACCGGTTCTATAGAACCGGTAGTAAAACTGGTGGGAGGCTCTGCCCACTGACCCTGACATCATCAAAGCGCTTCTGTGTAAGCGCTTGTGCAGAAGAGCGCAGCCCCATTGCGAACCGGTAATAAAGGTAAATAGAATCCACCCCGGTATAGTCAGTCGCATGATGTAAGCTGTTCTAATAAAGCTGCCTTTTACAATTAACTGATGGTGGCTTTGTCAAGCAGTGCCCAGATGTTTGGGGGGGTTTGCACCCAAAGCACTAATTACTATTGGTACTTCTTTTGCTTTCTTTTACCACAGTCATTCTGCTTCTGCTGTATTTGCTGTCTTTATATTTTGTTACTTTCTCCTGTTCTTTTTCTTCTGCTACCTTCAGGTACTGCCATGGCCACTACCCAGACTTTTTGTCTTTTTTATCCACAGTTATTAAGTCTGGAGTGTGTCAGGTGCTTGTCTGTATGAATTCTAAAGTCCCAAAGCACTTTAGTTTCTTCATTTTCTGTTTGTCTATTTTGTGGTTCTACTTGTTCCTGCTTGCAGGCAAATTATATTTCCTGCAGATCTTCCAATGCGCCATTCTTGCTATTTTGTCATACTGTTCCTTATTTGTGGACAGTCGGTTGCATTTCCTTTTGCTGCTAACTAGTCCATGGTTTCTTTTTTTATTAGTGTTATATTTATTATTTTATTTATTACTTATTATTAAAATTTACATGCCACACAACTCTGGGCAATTTACTAAGTGCTAAAAATATTTTAAAACAAGGAAATAACACAAGACAAAAGGAACAAAGGTAGCAAAGTAAGATTTGATTTTCTTCGTTATTTTGCTCTTCACATCCATAGGAAATGTGTTACTAATTTTAAACTTGCCCTATTTCCCCACCCCCACCCCAAATCTTTATTTTTACATGTACAGAGAGAGACAGAGAGAAAGAGCAGTAGCAAGCTCTTTCAAAATTGGTAACCTTGTGCTTTAACCCTTCTGAATCTGCCTAGCATGACCTAAATATGTGATTGATATTGGATTGCTTTAAATTTAGATTACCAAAGGCTGAATATGTATTTTTTACTTAGTTGTATAGTAGTCTTATATATTAGTCTTGGGGACACAGTGGCTCAGTGGCTAAGACGCTGAGCTTGTCGATTGAAAGTTCAGTGGTTCAAATCCCTAGTGCCGTGTAATGGGGTGAGCTCCCATTACTTGTCCCAGCTATGAGCATCGCCCCCTAGAGTCGGAAACAACTAGCAAATACGTGCAAGGGGAAAATCTTTACCTTTACTTTTTATGGTAGTCTTACGGAATCTTATCTGCTCCAAAAGTACACAAATTTTTAGAGTTCTTTGAGTGCACTTGATTTAGGTTGATATATCAAAGAACTTCCTCCAAAGAGCGAGAGAGGACAGGACCAATAATTAATTTGCTTTGATGTAACAAAAAAAATAATTAAATCTAAGTAAATGCAATTAGTATAATTCATATCTTTAACAGTTTTCCCATTCCCTTATAGTAAAAACTGAAGAGGTTAAACACTGCCCCCAAGTCCTGAAGGCATGAGCACTTACCCTCTGAGGCTACAGGGTAAACATCCACAATAAATATTAAAAGTATCTTTGAAATGCTTATTCCACATAGCAACCTCATTTGAGCTATTTTAGTAAATCACCTAATTTGGAGTCTTTCATTTCTTTGGGTTGGGACCAAAGGTGCAATTTGAAGTAAACTCTAAGTTGGGCAGTTATAGCAAAAGAAATGTTGTTTAATGCTTTTCCTTGTTTTAGTGTGGGCCAGATTAACAGTGAAGAGATCTGTCTGCCTCACCTCCATTTTCCCCTTATCTTCTCTTTCTGTTGGTCTTCCAGATTCTTTGAGAACAATGGCAACAAGGACTTTTGTTGAAATAGAAGTCATGTGAGTGCCATTTATTAGTCCTGATATAGAGAGCTCCAGTTTTATGTCCTGTATGTGGACACAGCTTTGTGGATTTTAAAACTGAGAAGAGAGGGAGGCTTAATTCCTTTCACTCTTGTGGTACATAAAAAATTGCCCATAATTCAAATGGAGAAATGAATGTTAAGATCAAAAAGACTTTGGTTCTGAATGCATGACATCAACTTGGGTATATTCTCCCTGATTCTTTTCATGAAATGAACTGGTGGTGTTCATGCTCAGACATTTGGGAACCTGACTCCCTGCATTCTGGGACACCTCAGAAAGCAAAATGTTTGTCTCTGCTGTCAGCTGGAAAAAGTTTGGTTCACCAATTCCTTCTCCTAGTGTTAACATTAGCATGGTCTTAAAACCAACAGTTCCTCCAGCTTTTCAGCATGACCCAAAACCACAAATATGGGACTATTAGTAGGAGCATATGTGACTATTTCTGTTAGAAAAAATGTTTTCAGTTCTGATTTAATGGCCATAAAGCAGTTTTCTCAGTTTGTAGCCATCAGGTCGTGTTGGAACCAAAATTCCTGACTTAACCAGCCAACATGGCTAGGCTTATATTGCTGGGAATTTAGCTTCAGCATATCTGGAGGCTGGCAATAATCCTCAAGTGATCATCCATTAAAAAGATACTAGCGCAGAAGAAAAAATTGTCATTCAAGCTGTTGTTTATATTTGTGCATTTTATACACTTGATGTTCATATATACAACTGAGAGTAGCATAATAACTAATGTTTTGATGAATTCTATTCCTCTGCAAAAGTTTATTCAACATGTATTGGTCTTGAAGATGCCATAAGACTCTGTTATTTTTGTAATCACTCTTATCTGAAATGCCTAAATTTCTGGAATGTTTTGACATGTAATACTACTTGGGAGAATGATTGTCTTTTTTCTGCCTAAGCAAATAAGAAAAGGTAATTTTGTCTTTATCTTGGTGTATAGATGTGTATATGAGAGCCAATCGAGGGAAGCTCAGGATAAGTTGCCAAAGGCCTTGGGGAAGATTAATTGCATCAGAGTTGCATGTTATTGTTTTATATTGGGATTTGTATGCTCATTTAATCGTTTCTCATCCTGAACATTCAAGATGGACCAGATTCTACATTTTAATAGTGATGGGCATATTTAATTTAATGAATCACACCAGTGTGGGCTTTACTTAGACACCCAAAGAGAATATTTATTGGAAATGTTGAGTTTCTGGTTGCTCATGTTAGCTTCTTAATGAGGCATCCTCAGAAAAAGTGTTTGAGAATGAAGTTGAGTGATCTATAAATTAAATTAAATAATATAAATGTAAATAAATAAATCCCCAGGGCAGTATTAACATAAATAAGTCCCTGGGCCAAGAATTTAACTGCTAACTATTTCAATATGGACAGTTTTGCTTAGTTAAGAAAATAAAGATCAGAGGATCTGAGCAATGGGATCCAGTATTATTGCATGTTACTGGTATTCCTTCAACTTCTAACAGTCTGACATAAAAGCCTTGTTTGATTTGCTTGAAGTAGTTTGTATATGTCATTCAAAATACCAGTTTAATCTACCTGTCTTTTGTCTTCTTTCTATCTAGTATCTCTTGGCTGTAACAAGTTGAGAAGGTTATAATTTACAGATTAAACTCTTCCTGGCTTAGAATTGTGTCCTTGATCACTGGCCCTCAAAAGAATGGGATAGTCCTTTATTTTCTTATGAGTGGTCTATTATTCTTTGTCTTCCTGATCCTCACAAAAACAAATCTGTGTAAACAAAGACCAATATTGCTGCAGGAACTAGTAAAGGCAGAGCTTGAATTGGACAATTTTCTTCTTTTGAGCTTCTGCCCCCCCAGGTCAAGATTAAACTTGTTCCTCTGTTCTGATGGGCTCCACATTATATACTTGTCACAGAGCTGCATTCTTCAGTGGTGATAAATCAGAAGTTTGATCTGTTGGTTCCAGTGACTGTTGAAAGTTTTAGAACTGTGTGAGGTTTATCAGTGGACATAAATTTCCTTCAAAACCTGGGGCACTATCCCATTGCTTCAAGAATTTCCAGGGTCTCCTTTTTGTGCAGTTGAGAGTAGATCACTCATCAATGGAGTTTGCTCCTGAATTATTAACATCAGGAATCTTAGATTTTAATAGGAATAATCATATTTACTCCAAAAGAAGAGGATCTGAAATTTTAGAGACTTCCCAGAAAAATTAAACGGAAAACAAATTATGTATGATTAACATTGCTTTATTGTTAAATGTTTGGCAGACAATGAGTATTTTTACCATTTTCTCAAATAGTTTTAAAAGAGGGGACAAATACATCTCAAGATACTTACCCAGGTAGCCAAGCTTCTAGCAGCAAAGGCATGTTTAAAATCATGTTTCCTGCTAAGCAATTGGGCAGGTTCATAGCGGAAGAAATGCTCCTTCAGCCAAACCCTAAGCCATTTCAGGCTTTAAAGATTAATACCAGTATTTTAAATTGTGCTAAGTAAGCAATTAGTAGACAATGCAAATTATTAGTATCCAAGTATTATGGGGTACCAGTACTATACATCTTTTTTTCACAGTTGCAGTTTCTGGACACTTTTCAAGTACACTGTATATAGACCAGTTTCCAATAGTTACGGTAAACTAAGGTATAGATAATTTATGTAAAGTCTGATCAGTTTAGAAAAGATTGAAGTTAAGACACATACAATAGCTATGCAAAGAATTTGCCAGAGCTATCACCTGCAAATCCATTAATAACTATGGGTCAAGAAGTACCCCAACTACAAGCTTCTTCTTTCTGAGGAAGTAAAACCCTTGTCCAAACAAGTTTCACTTCAATTCCCAAGGGCGGTTTTCTTCTTTCCAATAGCACTTCTATTGTCTGAATTTAATTTCAGCTTGTTCTTCCCCAACTAGCTCATTATCGAGATAAGGAAATGTTCAAGGGGACTCTTTTCCTCCATGCAGGTGGCTGATAAAGATCAGTAGAGCTGGATATCATCAGCATACCGATGACATCCCACTCCAAAGCTCCAAATATCTCTAAATTTTCATGAAGATTTTAACAAAGAACAAGACTGAACCCTGTAGGAAACCACCGATCAACAACCTAAAAACTAAACATTCTCCAAAATATCCCTTCTGGGTACATCTGATAGGACGGATTTGAACCATTGGTCCTAGAAGTCAACCTCTACCATGCGGCCCAGAGAGACACTGTGTTGGATGGTATAAAAAAGCTGTCAAGAGATATAGGACAAGTAACTTTCTGTTTGAATCATCTACCAAGGTGACTAAATGAAATCCTGATTGAAAAAGATTCAAATAATATATTTCATCCAGATACCTCTGTAATTTTGAGAATGGCATTCCTTGACCCTTTTGCATAAAGTGAAATATTTGAGCCTGTTCTAAAAGGGCTCAAGGAATGACTTTTTAAATAGTGGTTGTATAATCACCTCCATTAATCAGGCAAGCTGGGGAACACAAGAGGTTTTGATCACCTTCTTTAATCTTAACATAATCAGTTGGGAGGGATGAACTAAGTTAGCACCCTATCCTCCATATACACTGTCCATGTCATCAATATCTACAAACTGAATTGAATCCATATGAACATTACACAATTCCCAGGTTTTCACAGTATGACATGCTGCAAAGCTGGAGTCCAGACTGAGGTGCATCAGACTGACTTTATCTTGAAAGAAAAGTGGAAATTGCTCACAGCAAGTCTCTAACTATGTTCTAACTCCCCTTGCTCAACATCTTAAGGTAAAGGATGTTACCCAGTATGGAAAAGTATTGCTTTCCTGTTGTGTGCATATAAATAGAGGCAGAAAAGACCCCCTTTACTGTAGCCATTACCACAAAGTCAAGATTCAGATGGTCCTTAGGAGGGCCTCATTATTTGTTCAATCTGTTCCATTCCAACAGTTCTTCCACTTTCACGAAAGCCTTCTACCTATCTGCTTCATTGCTCTCAGCTTCTTGGTTGTCACACCTTCACAGTTATCCAGATCAGGAAACATACCCCACAAGAAGATTAAAACTTTTTTGCAATAGACTACAATAACATAATCTTTTAAATGATTGTATTTTCCCCTCCTCCCTCTTATCCTCCTGTGAGTCAGGGAGAAATCACTTTCTCTGAGCCCTAAGAAGGCAGCAATGGCAAACCCCTTCTAAAAAACCTTGCCAAGAAAACAGTTGGGACTTTTCCAGGCATCTCCAGGAATCAAGTATGGTTGAGTGGAAGAAAAAGAAACAGAGAAAGGCACTTAAGAGTGATAGTACTTGGGCCATCTCCATGGTCAGCTAAGATTTCACAAGTATCACTAGTGCAAAAGAGCAAACACATTTAGGAATATACAGATTCATAAGGTACTTCTGCCAGGTCATTTTAGTCAGTCCTCTACTCTTAAAAGAGGTTCATAGCAGCCACCAGTTTAAAAATGATCAGACAGCTCCTTCACTTTTAGATCTGAGGCTCTGGTTAAACTAAGGCTCTATGTAGATATTCCAGGAAATGCTCTGCTGCATGTGTGTGGCCAAACACCTACTGAACTTTTAAGTTCTCTAAAACTAGGACTCAGATCATAATTGAGTCTTTATCCCTCACTGGAGCTGTTATTTGCTTTTTCTGGAATATGTCCACTGTTTCTTCAGTCAGAAATTCCTAATATTAATATTCATTTGCAGTTGGAGAAGCCAAGTAGGTTGTAAATATAAGTAAATAAACACAGAAAACAGCCCATTCCTGAGAGTGGATGCCTTGTTTTCTGGAATCCATTCATATTCCTCCATGCTTCTGATTATGCATTTATATCATAGTAGTAGAATACATACCGGTACTTTTGCATGCAAAGTATACCAGATTCAGTTTCAGGTTGTTCAGGTAAGGGCTCCTGTCAGAAACACTGACATTTGTTTTCTGTTGGGGTTGACATTACTTAGCTAGATGGGCAAGGGTTTGACATGGAATAAGCAGTTTTCCTTGGCAAACATTTATTTCTCTTTTCCAATTTTGTCTAGAAAAAGAGTTCTTTTTCAGAAATTGGAGAAGCATCTGCACCAGATATGCTGTTTCAAAACAGCATACACTCCACATTGCAATGACAGAAAAAAGCTGGTAGTTGGTTTGGCCCATTCAGATCACCAGAAATTCTGTGGCTAGTTCTCTGCATGACTCAGGCAAAAAACATCTTCTGCAGTGGTGAAATCCAAATTTTTTTACTACCAGTTCTGTGGGTATGGCTTGGTGGGCATGGCAGGGGAAGGATACTGCAAAATCCCCATTCCCTCCCCACTCCTAGGGGAAGGATATTGCAAAATCTCCATTCCCTCCCCACTCTGGGGCCAGCCAGAGGTGGTATTTGCCAGTTCTCCAAACTACTCAAAATTTCCACTACTGGTTCTCTGAACTGCTCAAAATTTCTGCTACTGGTTCTCCAGAACCTGCTGATCTTCTGCCTGTCTGAAGCAGGCATAACCAAAAGATCCAAGAACATACATCCTCTGATTTCTAGGTTTCTGCACTAATTTATAAGGGCCAGTCTGATAATTTTTTATCCGATATGAATATCAATCTTTAGATTGATTATGTATCATTATCATTATAACTCTTAGCAATCAGGTTCA
This sequence comes from Ptyas mucosa, assembly GCA_012654045.1. Classification (NCBI taxonomy): domain Eukaryota; kingdom Metazoa; phylum Chordata; class Lepidosauria; order Squamata; family Colubridae; genus Ptyas; species Ptyas mucosa. The sequence goes on from WNWU01013599.1 coordinate 4,699,620, forward strand.
TAAATCTTCTCTAGGGTGATTTGTCCCCAATCTGACCATTCAAGTCTTCCAACCACATACCCGTTGCCACTTTAAGTGAGTGCATCCAATTTGCTGCTGATCATTGTTATCTTTTCTATCCTTCCACTTTTCTGAACATTATAGATTTCTCAAGAGTGCTAGGTCTTTGCATAATGTATCTATAATTTGATAATTTGAATCTTGTCAATTGCCTCTCAAGTGAAAACTCTGGATTAATTTGTTCTATGATCTACATATTTGTTTTCCTGTCTTCCCAGGAGTCTTCTCCAACACTTATATTCAAAAGCATCTTTCTATCCTGCTTCTTCGAAGTCCAGCTTTTGCTTCCATACAGCATCACAACGAAAAACAAGGCTGTAGAAACAGACACATCTGAATATGTTTTCAGAGGCCTTCATCTCTACCAAATGTTAGGTCTGCAGCATGTTTCTTGACTATTGTTTCCTTTACTGTTCATATTCAATGCTAAAAAGCAGAAGCTATTCACTACTATAGTTTTTTACTGTATGTTCTAAGGATGGTTGCTATTCCTCTTGTCATTTTATTGGATCTCTTACACTCAATTGTCCCATTTTTTCCCCATGGTGTTCATACCATTACTAGAGCTTGCAGATTATTTGCATTTTTACCTATTAGGTAAAATACAGCATAGCGTAGATTATATACTTTTCTGTTTCCAATTTGAAAGCCATATTCATCTTCTTCCACTCCACTTTCCCTCAATACATATTCAGTATATAGGAGTATACAATCTTTCAGATTTTTTGCCAATCTGGAGTCAGTTTCCCCATGTTTTATCTAGACTTTGATTTTCTGTCCTCTATATTGTATGAGAACAATGGAAAGTTCTGGGATTCCCATTTTTCTAAGGACATTTTATAGCTTATGATCAACATGTACAAAGCCATTTCTATAATCAGTGAAAATGCATTCTGAGTTCTTTTTATGTTCTTTCTTATCTGTCTAGCACACAGAAAAAATAAGGCCTCTTGTTCCTTGACTTTCTCTAAAATCAGTTTGAACATCTGATATTTTATTTTCCATGTATTTTTAAATTTTATTATAGATTTTTTATTATTTATTATTATTTTTATAAATAATTCCAGGGAGTGCACATATCTAATATTCCTATCTCCTCCTATTTTCCCCATAACAACAACCCTGTCAAGTGAGCTAGGCTAGGAGAGAGTGGTTGGCCCATAGCCGTGTGAAAGGTAATGTAGGGCTCTGAATTGTATTGGATGATCATTAGCATTATGTAAAATCATATGCAGGTTTATGGTTTGTTTCCTTTCTTTACTATTGACATGTAGATTGACTTCTTCCAAACAATTGATCTCTGTCCATTCTCCAGATTTTCTGGCATAGTTTGGTTACAGCCTTTATTGATTCTTTTTCCGTTGCTTCCCATATTTCGGTAGAAATTCCTCCTCTGTGAGATTCAAAACAAATCCTGATGTTCTTGAAAATAGTAGGTTTGCCATCTGTTCCACAACACTTGACCACATCTTTGTTGTTACAAATGAAAGTTTTCCAGCTGCCCCGCTAAAGCAAGCAACTATTACCTATAACATTGTATAATCAATTTGTCATCCCAACTGTCCTTCTAAAGCCAGCATTACCAATAATACTGTATGATTGATTTGATTTCTGTGAACTCCATCTGGTGAACTTTACTTACATAATACACATACACACATATACACACACAGCTTGAAGATTGTGTTTAGCAGATAAAAATAATGATCAGAAATAATTATCCTGTTTCATTTTGGTTTCTAGACCATATAGTCCAACTATATTTTCCTTCTTACTATTTCCAGTGTTGGTATTTCAATCTCCAGCCGCAACAGCACATCATGTTTGCATGTACTGCCAATTTCAGATAAAATTTGAGTGTAAACTCATCAATCTCCTCTACTGTATCAGTGGTTGGAACAAAGACTTGAATGACCATCATATTAAAAGTCTATCCCTTGTCTGTGAAGTCTAATTGGTTTTATTCAGTTATTGACTAAAGTATACCCAAGCATTGTCATTGCTGTTTCCTTTACAGTTATGAAAGCTTTGTTATTTCTTCTATATTATTTGTGTGCTGAGTACTATATATGTTCTTCTGACTGGGAGTATCCAGCTTCATTCTATTTCGTTTCTTTGATTCTAAGACTAATACATTTTATTTCATTTTTCATTCTGTTAAACTTTCCCATGCTTTTTACATTTCATATTCCTACTGTAATTCTGTCTTTGCAGATTTGGATATTTTTTTTCCTGCATAACAACATAAATACCTGAACATCCCCACTTTAATCCTAACTACGTTCTAAACACCTTTAGTACTCCAAAAGATCCTTAGCTTATCTTCAACAGCACATTGATTACTACCTAGCCTGAAAGATCTATCATCCAACACTATGGTACCAATTGCTTTATCTTACCTATCTATGTGATTTTTGATGCTGCCTTATATTGTTTTAGCTGGGATAACTTTCATGCCTTGGGTAACCTACTGAGAATACTGCTTTTTGTTAGTGTTATGCCACAAAAACATTTGTTACAATGTTTGTTTAGGATGTCACCATGGCCTACATATTACTTCAGTGTCTGCTGGCTTTAGTCAGGAGAATACCGGTAGCAGTCATACATTAAAATTTGTTAAAATTTATACTATGTACACCTGCTTGCACTCCACCTGTCTGCCACCCCCAAGTTTACTATAAACAAGATAGTGATCCTCCCACAAACTTTTCCTTGGGAGGTGCATTGCAGTTCTGTATACCGGTGTAGATTCAAAGGGCATTTGCTGTCATTATATTTCTTTTTAAATATATTCCACTTCTTTCCTCTATCCAGTTTGGGGTATCAATTTTCTTACCTGAAGGCTAGATTATAGTCTTTGCCTGTTTTGTTTTCAAAACATGGTGCTTTCAACTTTCTTCTGTGGTGTTCTCCTAATCCCTATCTCCTGTGCCTTTTTCCTTCCTTAGCTACAATCTCCAGGAAGCACTTCATATTTGTATATATTCCTTAGTGCCCTAGAAGATTCAAGTTCTTGTTTTTGGATTCCAGGATAGATAGTACAGACCTTTTGGATAGTTTGGTAGGCGGGTTTACAGTACAGAATTTCCCGTTACATTTTTGTCTGTTGGAATTAGAAACAGATTAACTGAAGCTCAAGAAAGAAGGAAGCAGATATTTTCAAAACTGTAAGCACTCCTAGGCAAGCCAGACAGGAAACACAACAAGATGAACTAATTCTATTTTATTGTAAGGTTACATTAACAGAAACTTGAAAGTCTGGAAGTACAAACCTCGTGACTCCACTTTCAGCTGCTTGATCCATTAGGATGGGTCCTTCCTAAATGTCTTTCTCTGACTGTTAAGCCACTGGGAGTTCCTTCCTCTCTTGTCTGTTTGTTGTCTAGGGAGCCCCTCTTCTCTTCTTTCCCCAAGGGCATTCACACAATCCATTATAAAAACAAATAAATAACATAGAACTCTAGAAAATATCTTTGAAAGTAGTTGCTAAAACCTGGGAAAACTGTTGCCCTCTTTCCAAATTTTCCTTTAGTTATGATCTTAATTCTTTTCAGGAAGAAAAAGTTATATTTTGGATCGTAGATATGTTTTGGATCAGAGCAGAGATTTGATGTCTTCCTCTCTCTAGAAAACCACAGTTCCCCCCCTCACTCTTCTGTGAGTAGAGTTATACATATCAAACTCTGTATTTTCCTTTCAGTGTGAGTATTTTGTAAATTGAATATATTTGTAAATGTTGATCCATCTGTTTTCAAAGATCAAAAGAATGGAAGAAAATATAAGACAAAACTCTCCATAAGTAACTGATAATTTTTCAGTCCATATTTTTACACACACACACACACACACACACACACACACACACACACATTATCTCAACATAGATGTGTTGCTTGGCTGCTATTATTCAGCAGTTCAACTGATGATTCAACAGTGTGAACTAATAGGGTACAAATTTAACCACTTATATCCCCAATCTGCTTTGTGTGGAAGGACTTCCCACTTTATTCTCCAAGAGGTGAGTATCTTACTTTCCATTTTTGGGGAAGGAATTATGATAACTATTATTATATATGATTTCTGCTGTGAATAGGGGTGCGATGGCCCAGAGAATAAAGAGACTGAGCTTGTCAGTTGGAAAGCTGCCAGCCCAGGTTCAAGACCTGAGTACCATACAATGGGGTGAGTTCCCTTTTCTGCCCCGGCTCCTGCCCACCTAAAAGTTTGAAAGCTTGCAAATATGAATAGATAAATAGATACCACTTTGGTATGAAGGTTACAGCGTTTCATGCGCCTTGGCACATAGTCTTGCTGGCTACATGACCATGGAAATGACTTTGGACAACACTGGTTCCCTGGCTAAGAAACAGACATGAGCATATCCAGTCAGACGTGACTGGACAGGGGAAACCTTAACTGCTATGAGATTATATGCACAAAAATGGAAGGACACTGATATATCTATAATGGAGGAATTGGTAGTGTAGATGATGGAAGTAGTGGAAATTGCAAAATTAGTTTGTTCGCTTAGAGAAAGATCAACTGTTACAGACTGGCAGTTTGAAGACAGCTTCCTGAAAAGTGGAACTGACAACGATGGCAAAAAATGAAGTTCTAGTGAGTAGACAGGTTCTTCTGAACCTTTCCAGATAAAAAGAGGACAGGAGATCACCCTCATGCACTCCGAACAGTTTTTCCTCACAAGGAGACTGTAATACAGTACTCAGCAGGTTTTGAGCACTAGGAAATGACAAGAATAGCCATCTTGATCAAAATTGTGGTCAGCACTTTTTAAAGAACACTAACTTCACAAAGTTCCTTTTCTAACCACATTCAGAAATTGTTTGTTAATTGCTTTTAAGGGATCTTTAAATCAACAAGTCTATAAATGCTGGTGAATCTACCTTCAATCCTTAATGAAGAAAAAATTTAATCGTAAATATTTTTTTTAAAAAATAACAAAAAGCTAAATTTGACTTTGATCTTAGAAAGTTATAAATGGATTAAGGGTACAAATAAACTTGGAATAATATTTTAAAATTAATTATAAAGAATCCTTCCTGTGGGAAATAGAATTATTTAAACTTTTTCAAGACAAAATAAATATGTGATTTTGAAAATTGAACACTAGAGGGAACTAAAGATTGTAATTAAAGGAGGAAAATACAAAATCTGATTAACAGGTAATTAAAAATGATGGAAAACATAATATTGAGAATACTGAAGGACATCTTTTGAAAAATGGAATCAGAAGTTTGTTTCAACTATGTCAATAGCTGTGTTTGCTTATATGGATAGATTGTGTCCAAAATGGTTAGAAGAAGTGGCAGATGAAAAACAAATTTTATTTGATAAGACAGAAATGACATCAAAAGTGGATCTTCAAATGACAGGCTATGAGAATGACAGAAAAGGATGTCTCACTGGACATTCAGAAATATATAAAATATTGATATTTTAAAAATTAAAAGAGAAATAAAATAATAAACCCAAAGAATGACCAAGATCTTTTTTATATTGTACTTACAAAAGAGGATTGTCAAAGCTTTGAAGAGTCCTGTAAGAAAGGACAAAGAAGAAATAAAAAGAAATAAAATTCTGTGAGATTATTTGAAAGGACTAAAGATTAAGACTGTTAGAAGGAAGGAATATAAAGTTAGTTTATTTGATCAAGATTAAAATAAGATATATCATTATTCCTGGTAAGCCTTAATAGATTTTCTGCTGATGCTGAGATTTAAAAAATGATGCTTTATGGATTTGTCTATAGTTTAGAGATGCTATATAGGATAAAGGGATCCAAAACTTGTTTATGCTTGTGTGATAAAAGTTGGAAGTCATTTTTTAATGTATTTCTGTTCTCTTTCTTTGTAATCTTCCTTTTTTTCTTTCAGTTTTCTATGTTTTTCTTATCTGCGCCTTTCACTCTTTCTACTCTTCTTTCTTTCGTTTACTTTGTATTAAATTCTTCTATAGTCATTAAAATATTTAATTATATTATATTTACTAGTGACTGGAAACCCTTTAAGGACTTTCACTGAAAAAAAGAAAACAATGGACATGATTGAAATTAAAAAGCATAGGTTAAGGAAAAAGGAAATTACAATGTAAGCTTAGTGAGAAAGTTTAAAAGGTAACTGTTTTTATAATGGTTGTTAAAAAGATTAGAAATCACTTTATTCAATCTCTTATATTTCTTTTTCTATTTTCTTTCTTATTTATTCACTATCCTTTTTCTTTCTTTCTTTATGGTTTCTTTTTTATTGCTTTATGTTCCTTTTATCTGGTTAAAATTTATTCAATGCAAATTATATCTTTAAAAAAGAATGGCAGTATGATAGACCAGTAGTGAATCAATCTGAGAATCGCCATGCAAGATGAAACCAAAAACCTCAGCCAGCCCCAACATCCTCTTTTCGTCTTCCTCAACTAGATCCTCTCCAGATTAGAGACATGAGTGGAGAGGTTGTTCTAAACTTGAAGTGGCCATAGGCAAAATATCCTCTTTTCGACTCATTCCAGGGGTGAAATCCAGCAGATTCCGACAGGTTCTGAAGAACCAATAGCAGAAATTTTGAGCAGTTTGGAGAACCAGTAGCGGAAATTTTGAGTAGTTCGGAGAACTGGCAAATACCACCTTTGGCTGGCCCCAGAGTGGGGTGAGAATGGAGATTTTGCAATATCCTTCTCCCAGGATTGTGGAGGGAATGGGGATTTTGCAGTATCTTTTCACTGGAGTGGGGTGGGAATGGAGATTTTGCAGCATCCTTCCCCTGCCACACCCACCAAGCCACACCATGCCCAGCAAGCCACGCTCACAAACTGGTAAAAAAAATTGGATTTCACCAGTGGCTCATTCCAATACTATATTGGAGATAATGTGGGAAAAATTAAATTGCAAGTAACTTTCTGATGCTTTTTAGGGAGCCCATGTTGGTAGTAATTCTAGGTGATATTTTGGAGGCTTGCCTAAGAATGTTGGATTCTCAGTGCCAGGCTTACCCAAATGTAACCTCTTCATTATATTTAACTTTATGCAAAAAAGTGAGCTGGAGGTTGCGTATAACTCTCAGGATTAAAAGGCTTTGATTGTCTTCTTCATAAAATTGTCCAATTTTCACTCAAAACCTCTGCATTTTGCAATCTAACTAATTAAATCATACTTAAAAATTGACTGTCTAGCTTCTTAAAAACCTACATAGAAATGGAAGCCCTCCAGTGTCTATTAGCAGACTGTTATTCCATTATTGTTTAGATCAGGAAGTTATGTTCTTATATTTTAAATGAAATCTGAATAGGTTCATTTTATACCCATAATTTCTGATCCTGATTTTAAATGGCAATGGAAAATGTTGCCAATGGAAAGTAAGATTTGATTGTTCACAGTATGTGAGTTTGAAAAATATTTTGTTTTCAAGGAAGTGGTAACATAAAATTGTCCAAACAGGGTGAAAAAAATAGACACTGAAGGAAAATATCTTTTGTTTAAGCCTCTACCAGAAGAGTTTGCCAAACCTATAACAATTTGTAGGCTCTACAGAGCTCTGGATTTGAAGACTAAAAGATGCTTCACAGAGCATTAAGAGATTTGGGTTAAGGAGGTGTAGACAGATGGTGCATGAACATGGTTTTGGATTCACACCTGAAGCCTTAGTCCTGGAGTTTTTCTTGTCTGATTTTTTTTCCCTTTGGTTCCTTTTGTGGGTTGGAGTAGCCTCCTTTTAAGAAAGATGAATCTATCACAGCTTTCAAATGGAGCTGTCAGTAGGTTTGAATAGAGTGGCTCTTTATTTCAAGGAAATAACATGCTTCTGGATAATCCAAATAATTATTCCAAGATCTGTATTAGGACAATATCTTAATTAGAGCAATTCAAGATCATTAAATAATGTGCAATTTTGCATTTTCTAAAACTCTTCATCAGGCAAGAAGATAGACAAAGCCAAAAAATAAGCAAATAATGGAGAAAGGAATTTATGTGTTACAAATTTGACTCATTCTCTCCATCTCAAAATTGGGTTCTTAATCTTCAGAATTGGTAACTGGAGCTGTCTGATAGCAGCGGAAAAGAGAATCAGAGGTCTGATCCTTCAGCCCAGTTGGATATGTACGTGTGTTTGTGTGTCTGTGTCAGTGCGTGTGATAGAATAAGAACAGCATCTCAAGGACATACATGTACGGGGCTTTGTCTGCATAGATTTGTGTCTCCCCTTCTCTGAAATCCTTCAAGATCTCAGCAGAGAGGCTAGAAAAGAAGAATGACATTTTCTTTCCAATTAATGCACCAGAAAACTGCCTCTGAAGAAAGGCTGAGGCTATATAATTTGTATTTAGCTGAGATTATTTCTTCCTCTCCCCACCCCTATTTGCTAATTCAAAAATCAGTTCCCCAGCAGCAGCTTTGCAAAAAACGATGTGAATCTGTCATCAAGGAGGTGTGTCGGAGAAAAAGTGTGAGGACGAAATTTGATGTTTCTGAAAAGACACACTTTTGCAATGATGGAGACGGATACATTTCTCTTCTTTATTCATCTAAAATGTGTATTAAAATAATAATCTGGCTTTGAGGGTCACTCGCTTTGTTAGGAGACTTTGCAGTATGCTGGTATTTTTTATCAAAGTGGCTCAGGAAATGGGATGCTTATTTTCTCCGGTATTTAATTAACCTTCCCCAATCACTTTGTCCATTCTGTCCCTACCCTGTATGGGTAGTGAAGCCGTGAGAAGCTTGTAGCAATTTTAGTGCCAATGAAAGACTGTGCTTCCTTCTCTCCCTCCCCAGAAGCTCAGTGTGCTCAGATCTGTATTCCTCCCATCAAAAGGTGCTCAGTTTGATTACAGATTTTCCAACCTCCTGTGTAATTTGGCCCTGAGATAACACTTGAAGGAGAAAATTGGCCATTGATTTTTTTTTTTTTTGCAGTCTGTGCAAAGATTTCAACATGGTGTGATGGTTATGATCACTCTAGACTCCTTTCAAGCCCTTCTCAGCAGTTTATAGTCTATCCAAACTTCTCATACTCTTCTTTTCCTCCTAAAAGAGCTTTTAAATTCCAGACTTTGCTTGTTTGCCTATTTATACTAGAAAAATGGAAATGGAAGGGCACAACCACAGTACAATCTGTTCATCCTTGGAACATATAATAAAATGGGCCCTGAGTGAAATTGGTAATTCAAGAGGGACTGTTCTTTCATAGCTTTGCTGGGACTTTGTCTGCTATTTTTGTGAAAAATTAGGATAAACAGCATGTTCTTCATTAGAAAATGAAAAAAAAATCAGAATTCTGCATCCAATAACAGGTATAATTTGCAAATCTGTGCTCTTTAGATCCTATATTAAGTAGGAAAAAACCCCCATGCCTTAAATGAAAATCAACGTAAAAGGAAGATGATTATGAATTTAACAAAGCGAAAAAGAATAGGCAAGGAAACATCTCACCTCACAACTTCTCACCTTGTCATCTTTAGACTGCCAACTTCGTCTATTAACAGTCCTGGAAAATTTTCCTCCCTTATTCCTTAAATATGTGCATGTAGCTTTTTTGTATATATGTGATCTCATACAGGGGTGTCAGAGGATATGGTTAAAAAAAAAAGTCAAGACAGCCAAAGCAGCCACAACAATACCTTTTAAGCTTTGCCTCTTTTTGTAAACATCACTTATGCATCCCTATCTTGACTATTTTTATCATATCCTGCAGATGCCCCTGCCCACACATGTGTGTGTGTGTGAATGTGTGTGCATATACCTCTGTTAAAAGCTACACTCTATACCCGTGATGGCGAACCTATGGCAAGGGTGCCACAGGTGGCACGTGGAGCCATATCGGTGGGCACGCAAGCTCAGCTCCGGCACACATGCGTGCGCTGGCCAGCTGATTTTCGGGCCTTCTGGGCCCACCAGAAGTCAGGAAATACACTGTTTCCAGCCTCTGGAGGGCCTCTGGGTGGGTGGGGAAGATCGTTTTTGCCCTCCCCAGGCTCCTAGGAAGGCTCTGGATAATGGGGAGAGTGAAAAATGGGCCTACCGGGTCCACCGTGCCATCACATGCCAAAAGCAGGGAGACCACGGGGGGGCACATAGAATTATGGATATGGGCACGCATGCGTGTGACCCCACCACGCTCCCCCCACTTTTGGCACGCGATGGCAAAAAGGTTAGCCATCACTGCTCTATACATATATGTGTGTGTGTGTGCATACACTCCTGTCAAAAGCTACTGTTCTAACCTAGGCTTCCTGAGTCATTAAAACACACGAGTAGTCCCAAAAACCACTTTTATTGCAACAGCTGTGAATTCTGTTCATTCACAGATGAGTCCCAATTAGTTGTAAAAAGTCCTTCAGGATAATCACCCACCTTTATTTCCCTTGACACGCTGCCAAAGACCTAATTGACAAAGTCACACTGAGTCTAGAATCAAACAAAGCTTCAGGCTTTAATCTGAACCAAATGAACAAACGTTGCTTCCTGCAAAGGCCCACATGCCTTTGCTCCTCTTTTAAATCTTCTGGGAGGGGCCAATCATTTCTCAGCCCTACTCCCAACTCATCCCTTTTGTTTTAGCTGTGCATGCCTTCTGGCAGCTCTGCGTATGTGTGCACTGGGAACAGGCTCCCCCGGTTTCTCTGCCTTGCTGAGGTCCGACTCTGGAGGTAGCATGTACCTCCCAGATGGCCCTTTCTCTGCCTCCAATGCAGAGTCCTCGTCTGAGCCTTCCCCAGACTCCAGGACTGGCCCATGGTCCTCCCCAGCCTCCTCATTGTCCGACTCTGCTGCCAGCTCTGCAGGCTGCTGGCGGACCACAACAGCTACACTCTCCCCAAAAATGAGGTTAATTGAGACTAAATAAATCTATACTAATAGGGTTAAGTTCATTGCCAACAAAACAAATCACATTTCCAAAATTAATTGATCCCCTTCTGCAAATATCAATAACTCACCCTTGTATGTATGAAATGTTTTCATTCACAGAAACATACAAGTAGACATGCACAGAGACACATGTTCCCTTCCTTTTATCTCCCATCCAGCAGAAACAAGAAAAGCAAAAACAGGATGAGGGAGAAAGTTAGTAACATTGGGAAGTGGAGAAAAGAGAAAATGGGAACAAACTTGAAGGGAAATGAAGTGAGAGGAAGAAAGGAATGGGACACCCTGCTTAAGCTTTGCAGCAAGGGTTACATTTAAGGCAAATTTCCCTCCTTGAACAGTAGCTGTTCTTCATGTTACTTCAAGGGCACCCATACTTTGCAATGATACCTCCAGCCAAAAACACTTCATGCCAATACTTTTGTTTTCAACAGCTTCTACTCTTCTTTTGTTAATTATAGACGGGGCTCAATAGGCTAATTGTAAAATGGCATAATGATTGAAAAATCCTTTATCTACTGGCAACTAGCAAAACAACGGCAATATAGACTACAGGTAGTCCTTGACAACAGTTCATTTAGTGAATCTTTCAAATTTACAGTAGTACTGAAAAAAGTGACTTACGTTCATTTCTCACACTTACGAATGTCACAGCATCTCTATGGTCATGTGATCAAAATTAAAATGCCTGGCAACTGACTCATATTTATGACAGTTGCAGAGTTCCAGAGTCACCTGATTACCTTTTGTGACCTTCTGACAAGCAAAGTCAGTGGGGAGACCAGGTTCTCTTAACAACTGTGTTACTAAAAGTCTGTAGAGATTCTCAGTCATCCAGGTCATGGTTTTCCAAAAGATGCTTTTTCAGGAGGCAACTGGACTTTCTTGTTTTTTCTTTGAAGCAAAATGTCTCCAAAGAAAAAAAACTAAGTCCAGTTGCCTCCTGAAAAAGCACCTTTGGGACAACTGTGTCACTAACTTAACAAATGCAGTGATTCACTTTGCACCACTGCTGCATGAACTGCATTGGGTGCCAGTTCTGGGTACAATTCAAATTGTTGGTCAAGACTTTTAAAGCCCCTACATGACATGAGGCCAGGTTACCTGCAAAGTTACTTTCACCCCATTGTGATGATCTGCCCCACCCAGCAAGGCAGGGAAGGTATGCTGCAGAACCCCTGCAGTTAAACAATTCTGATTGGCAGAATCCAGAAAAATAGCCTTCTCTGCTATTATCCCTACCCTTTCGAACATTCTTCCCCCAGCGATGAGGCAGGCCCCCACTCTCCTGGTCATTCAGAAATATCTGAAGTCTTTGCTCTGTCAACTTGACTGGAATACACAGAGGTACATGCAGCCATGGGACTGTTAGGACCTTGAGGGACCTTGTCTTTTTAATTCTGAATTTTAAATATTTTATTCTTGATTTAATCTGCCTTATTTTATAATATTTATAGAGTTTTATGTATTTACATCTTATTTGTACAGTGCCCAGAATCACACTGTCCAGGAAGATGGACAGTTTCTAAATATAATACATGGATGGATGGGTGGATGGATGGATGGATAGATGAAAGAAAGAAAGAAAGAAAGAAAGAAAGAAAGAAAGAAAGAAAGAAAGAAAGAAAGAAAGAAAGAAAATATGTACTATAGTTACAAAGATTTTTTGAGTCCTCTGGATGATAGCCCATTTTTTTAGATGAAATGAATGAATATATAATTTAGTGCCAAGTTCCTACTTCTCCCATTATGCAGTTATGGGATCTGCAGCCCTTGAGATTCAATGGAATGGAATGGAAAGGAAAAGGAAAAGGAAAAGGAAAAGGAAAAGGAAAGGAAAGGAAAGGAAAGGAAAGGAAAGGTAAGGAAAGGAAAGGAAAGGAAAGGAAAGGAAAGGAAAGGAAAGGAAAGGAAAGGAAAGGAAAGTTCCTTGCTTTCTGGATGTACAACAGATTCCTGCTTTAGAAGTTAAAACTTCCACTGCATGCTAAAGTAATGAATCTGCCAGATTACTTGAATCAGCAGAACAAGCCTTTTCTAAAGTGTGCTATTAACGACACCAGAAAAGGTCTTCTCCTTGACGTCCTAAATGTGCTTTTTCCAAAGGCAATGGGACTTCCTTGGTTTTTTCTTTGAAAACTTTTCGTTTCTCATCCAAGAAGCTTCTTCAGTTCTGAACTGAAGAGAACTGAAGAAGCTTCTTGGATGAGAAGCAAAATGTTTTCAAGGAAAAAAAAACACAAGAAAGTCCAGTTGCCTTTTGGAAAAAGCATCTTTGGGGCAACCATGACCTCAATGATTGAGAACTTCCATAGACTCTTCTCCTTGATGGCTTACTGGCTTTGGAACCCAATTCCTAAGGAGATGCACAAGGCTCCCACTCTCTCAAGATTTTGTAATATAGCACAATCACATTACTTTCACCAAGGTTTGAATTTATTCATTACTATTCTAATGTAAGTTTGATTTTAATCTCATCAATTCTATTACTTAGCTTTATACATCATATTTTTTATTGTTACATACCATCTTATATGTTGAGATAAACATTTCGGATATAAATTCAAGAATAAATAAATAAATATTAAAATATGTACATGTGGTCCTTGACATGATCATAATTGGGACCAAACGTTTGTTGCTAAGCAGCAGTTAAGTGAGTTTGCCTCATTTTATGACCTGTTTTGCTATAGTTTTTAAGCAAATCACTACAGTTGTTAAACAAATCATGAAGTCATTAAATGAATCTGGCTTCCCCCATTGACTTCACTTGTTAGAAGCCAGCTGGGAAGGTTTCAGTGGTGATCACATGGCCCCAGGACAGTGCAACTGTCATAAATACATGCCAGTTGCCAAGTCATGTAACCATTGAAATGTTGCAATGGTTGTAAATTTGAAAAATGGTTATGTCACTTTTCTCAACACTGTTGTAACTTTGAACAGTCACTTATCAAATGGTTGTAAGTCAAGGATTATGTGTAATACCTGTTTCCTTTTAGGAAACAAAGCAATCGCTGGGGAGGCGGGGGATGAATTTTTTTCTCTTTCAAATCTGCTTTCTGAATTCATATCCACTGAGCCACTTATATTAGGCCATAGGTACTTTGTCAGGATGATGATGGTGAAATGGCTGCATCAAAGCAGAGCTTATCTCAGTAAGTTAATAAGGATGAATGACTTCCACTCTCTATCTTCAAGCCTCTGAAACATCTGGATGAAACCTGGGGGGGAAATCCTTTCCTACAAAACAGTATATACAGTATATTCTCAGCCCTTGTGAGTGATGTTGACTCTGTGAAATGAAAGGAGTGGAGAAAGGAATCAGTTCCAAAGTCAGGGTGAAAGCATGAGGAATTATAATTTCCAGACAGAAAGCATCTCTCTGGAACCCGCACTGCATATTGGACATTAATACAATTGAGAGAGTCCAAAGGGATTTCACGAAAAGAATCCTCCACTTCTCTGCTCGCAACAGAATACCTTATGCCACTAGACTTGAAATTTTGGGCTTAGACAACTTAGAACTATGTTGCCTTCAGTCTGACCTAAGCGTAGTACATAAAATTATCTGCTACAATGTCTTACCGGTCAATGACTACTTCAGCTTCAACCATAACAATACACGAGTACACAATAGATACAAACTTAAGGTAAACCGCTCCAAACTCAATTGCAGAATATATGACTTCAGCAACAGAGTAGTCAATGCCTGGAATGCACTACCTGACTCTGTGGTTTCTTCCCCAAACCCCCAAACTTTAACCTTAGACTGTCTACTGTTGACCTCCCCACATTCCTAAGGGGTCTGTAAGGGGCATGCATAACCGCACTAACGTGCCTACCGTCCCTGTCCTAATGTTCCCTTTTATTCATATCCATTTCATGTATTCAAATCATGTTTATACTTATCTACATTATCTAATACGTGCTTGACAAAATAAATAAATAAAATGAATTCCCAGATATTACTTTCCTTAGCTACAGTAGATCACAACAGGAAATATATAGTAACAGTATTTTGTTTAGACAAGGAAAGAGTTAGTGCCTAGTTGCATGCATACAAACATACAATATACTACATGCACACACCGTGCTTTCTTAACTAGGGAAGAAGGAAAATGGAAATAGTGCAATCTGGATATTTTTCCACATCAGTTGTCAGATCAATAGAATAGCATTCTAAAAAACAGTAATATTCCAGAGGAAGAATTTTTTTCAGGGAAATGCTGGAGAGTTTGCAGTGCAATAATAGCAGATTTCAAGTTTTTAATTCAGAATCCTAACTATGGATACTGAAATTGTTAACTGCCTTGCTTTTCAATTCCTGCTGTGTGCAAAATGTGAAGGATATAATTCTGTGGGGTACTTGGTCCTCTCTGAGCTTTGTTGTTTGCTTGCAGACATTTTGTTACCAGACTAGGGAATATTTTCAGTGCTAGATTGAGTGAAGATGTTACCTAGTCTGGTAACAAAATATTTTCAAATAAACAGTCAAGCTCAGGCAGCACCAAAAGGACTCCATTGTTCAACCCTAAGTTATATATTCGTCTTCTATTGAAATTGTTTCCTATGCCATCTTTTGCACTTCATAGGGTAAATGCATGCTTATATTGACCAGTTTAGTAATCTGAGTTGTTAAGAAAAGGAAGCCATCAGAAAATCCCATGTGAATGAATAGGAGCTGTTCAGGAGCATTACTAAACTATTATAAAATCCCAATTTATTCTAATGAGAGTTACAAGGATTGATCTGCATGATTCAGTATGCCACTCCTCCTCTTTTTCTCTCACATGATGACTCTCGTTTAATATGTTTTCAGAAAATATAGAACAATATCAATAACAAGTCTCAACAAGCAATCAATGTCAAGGAAATGAAAATTGATGATATGGTTTTTATATGGAAAGGAAGTCTTTAAAAAGATCTTGGATTTTGTTCATAAAGGAGACTTCACTCTTTGCTGTCTTTGTCAATTAAAGGCAAGAGTTTATTGTGACAAAGTTGGAACAGATCTGCCAATTCCCTAATCTCCTTCCCTCTTGTCTCTTTCATCTTCAGTCAAACTTGCAAATTGACAAATAGAGCTTTCTTTCTAAATTAAATGCAAAAACCTGATTCTACTACAGCAAAGAGGGAGAATCAGTTTCTCATCCAAATCATTTGATTTCCAGACCATGAACAAGCTATGGAGAAGTTTGCCATGAAAAGTTCCTTTGTAGCTGGGTGAACTCTTCATTTTAGCTCGCTGAAGTATTATATGCACTTTTAGTTGAAGTGCAAATGATACTTCAGTGAGCTAAAATAAAGAGTTCACCCAGCTACAATCTGATTATGAGCAGGAATTGTATTTTCCTAGAATGCTGTCAAATGAAACATGGCAAAGTAAAAAAAAAGAAATGGATTAGGCTCAGATAACATTACTATGTCCCCACTACAGTATGCCTCTTCAGTAGTTCACTGGCAAGCCCTTGACAGTCAATAGAGAGCAATTGGCATCTGAGATATCAATGCAAAACCACCATCTCTCACTATAAGAAGCCAACTAGTCTCTATTCTTTGCTGTCCTCAACACGATCATCTGGATGGTCAAAATGAAGGTGTCCAATGAGATATAAAAGCTCAAGGTACTGCTTTCACCTAAGCCCAAGAGAAACAAAGACATGTCCTATTAGTCATATCTGAGATTAATACTACATTTTACAAATAAGGGATTTTAGGAAGTGGCAGAACTGCTTTGTTAGCATAATTGCAAAACGGCATTTATTATTTAACGTGTCAGTTGTGGTTTGACCTGCCTTTTCTCCCAGGTTTAATCTAGTGTTCCATACTGATAGTTATTCATATTGGTTAAATATAGACACCTACCAATATGGGAGATTTTCCAATAGGTATGTAAAGAAATTACGAACTATAAACAAAATATTTTTAAAATATTTGTTAGGTCTTTTTCCTTTTTAAATTGCAGGGGCAGAGTAGTTAACTATTCCCTTAATGAGAAAAGCATCTTAAATTAGCATCATAAACAATTCTGCCATTGAGTTTTGCTCTTTAAAACAGAGTCTGCCTCCCTATTCTCAGCTACTCCATGAGTACAATTACCAAGCCAAAGGAGCTCAAGGAAAGAAGGGAAGAAAGAGGGGAGACTTCTTTAATCTTATCAGTATTTCATGCCTATTAAAATCAAATTAATTTGTTTGCCCAATTTTGAGCCTTTGCCAGGTGATTTGCATAAGTAAGGTTCTCTGTTTTACAGCAGATAAACATGCTAATTAGATTTCTCTCACACACACAAAATGTGGGAGATGGGGAGCTGGTGATTAGTGATTAAAATATTTCCACAGAATAGAATTCAGTGTACCCAGTGTTGCTTGGAAGAAGCTGATGAAATTATAAATGAGTTTAAATGGATAGTCTTTGAAATGCAGGTGGAGGCAAGTTCTCATAAAAATGAGACTCTCCTGTTGTTGAACTCCAGTGAAAAAACACAAGATGGGATTTGTTTTGTGGAGACAATCACCCTATTTTTGTGTGTAGAAGGCACTTCATCGTGTGCCCATGTACAACACAGAGCAGTGTATCAATGGAAATATGTTTTTTTTAAAAGATTTGTTTTAGATTTTTAAAAAATCCCATCGTGTTATTTTTATAAGTAACTCAGGGCAGTGAACATACTCAATATTCCTTCCTCCTCCTATTTTTTCTCAACAACCCTGTGATATGGGTTGGGCTGAGAAAGAAGACCAAAGTCACCCAGCTGGCTTTCATGCTTATGGTATGACCAGAAATCACAATCTCCCGGTTCTGTGCCTAGTGCCTTAAGACCAGATTGGCTTTCTGGCTAACAAATTTGTGACTGCATGACTGTAACTTTGTTGCTTGTATCCTTGCGATTTATATTGATATTGATTGTTTCCTAGTATGATTTGATTGCTTATTGTACCGTATGACTGTCACTGGGTGTTGTGCCTTGTGATTCTTGATGAGTGTATCTTGTCTTTTTATCTACACTGAGAGCATATGCACCAAAGACAAATTCCTTTTGTGTCCAATCACACTTGGCCAATAAAGAATTCTATTCTATTCTATTCTATTCTATTCTATTCTATTCTATTCTAT
>WNWU01013599.1:4746016-4814376 GCA_012654045.1 Ptyas mucosa
GGAGGCAAGTTGTTCCACTGATTAATTGTTCCAACTGTCAGGAAATTTCAGGAAATATGCTAAATTGATTTTACTTTTCTACTGATTTCCCATAATAGCTTATGCAAAGCACTCTTTATTTCCTTAGAATTTTGTTTTCTATGTATTTTAAAAGATCAAAATAACAGAGGTACAGTCAATCCTCACAAATTCTAAAAATTGTGTATCTGTTAGCCTTTAAAAACAGTAATGTTTCCATTTTCTTGGCATTACCTCCTCTGTAATTCAATAGGGTTGCAACTCCAAAAATTCCCATCCAGTATAGGACCATGGAGGTTTCAAGTTGGGGTCAATTGTTCTTGAGCATCTTCAAAAAAAGACAGATGCAGTATCTACTCTGGTCTCCAGTTTTCACAGCAGGCAGTAGATGTCTTCAGGAGGTTTTGCAATTATCCCACTTTTGCCCTGATATAATATTTCTGAATGTTAAGGATCCATTTAACCACAGTACTACAATTATTAATTCTTTGATAAAACTGCCTCCCTCCATTTATCTATTCCAGATTTTGTTTACTGTATCTTACCGTGGTAATTTTATAAGTATTGTCTATTTGTCTGCTTGAGAGCAGTATTGTTTTCAACAAATGATCCTAACTTCTATTTTCTGAGTAAAGTAAAATGTTAACAAATGAATAATGCATGATCCATAAGTTAACCTGTTTGTTTATCTTTCCCTTTGAAGTGAAAAAATGGAATATTATATAGAAAGAATGAACAAAAGGCAAAAGTAAAATCACAACTGCCATATTTGCTCCTTACTCTAGTGGGGGGGAAAACAAATAATTTTTATGTTAATTTCCACTACTGCCTAATCTGTTATTTGGACAGATTGAAGTTCCAGTTGACAGAAATAATTAATAGTCTAGAATGTTAAGGAAATCATGTTATATTCTTCATGGCTATATATAAGAGAACCATGTTAACCAATTTGGTTCGGTTATGGCTCATGGTGTTTATTCAGTAGGTTCACTAAATAACCTCAAGACATGCTCTTAATTTATATATACAGTAGCAAAATAAAAGCACCACTATAAATACGTTTATGTAAACAAAATACAGTCAGAACTTAATTGCAATGAGTATTATAAGGCTTTTAAATATGTTAAAACTCATCCAATGGGATTGGCCTGCCCCACTTGCTCTAGCAGTAGGGGCATCTGCAGATTCATCAGCCAAGACATTTCAGCTGATGAAGTTCAGGAGAAGAACGATTTCTGCCATGACTCATGCCTTTTGGAACATCGTACCCCTTGAGGTGATTGAGAACCTCTCCCACCCTCTTGACTTTCCAAAAGGGCCTGAAACTCTGGCTCATGCCTTTGGACCATTAAACCCTGGCTTGGGGCCCTGATGGAGGTGCTTTACGTTAGAAATGTTAAGCAGATTAGAAGACGTTCCCACCTCCATCCATTAATGTGTTGGTCCCTTTTTTATCTTGTTTTTGTTAACTTTTAATTTTTTAATTTTTAAAGCTTAATATTTTGTTTTCCCCCCATTGTGTGAGTCATCCAGAGTCATTTGACAGTGAGATGGGTGACATATAAATTTAATAAATAAATAAAAGCAGCCAATAAATAGGTCAAGTCACATATTGCACTGAACTAACGAAGAAAATAATTTAATAGTGGGGAGAAGGAAGTGATGTACTTTTTGAGCTAAGCCTGAAACTTAGAGCAATTTGACTGTAACTTCTTGGGAATCAAAAGTTTCCTTTTTCTCTAATGGTTTCATTCTGGGAACAAAGCAAGAAAGGGCTTGTTTGATCTCCCTTGGTTATACAACCTATTTGTGGATTTGGATGGATGGATGGATGGATGGATGGATGGATAGATCGAAAGATCGATCGATAGACAGATAGATAAACTTGGCCCATTCTTGTGTCTCTTGGTTTTCCTGACCTCATGGTCTTTACAGGATATTCAGTGCAATAACCTTACGTATCAGTTGATATATTGCAGGGATAAAACAGAAGTAATCCAAATCATTGCAAATTAGTTGAAACATAAGAGTTGGGGATTTTTTTTCTTAACTGTTTGAATCCAAAATAATACTTTACAGTTTTCTGGGCATTTTGTTCTTGTCCTAACAGATAGAGAGGTGAGAAAGTCCTACAACTTCTGTAGATTAATACATTAAGAATAAATTATATCTAGTAGGTTGGACAATGTTATTTATTTTGGTAAAGAATCAAGTTTAAAAAAAATCAAGTTAAAATAGTATAATTTTAAAAAATGACTGTATAACTCTTGCAATCTCTCCTAATAATCTCAAAATGCTCAGATAGCAGGAATTGCATGGAATTGCATGTGCTAGCTAGAGTGTACTTCCTAAACCTGGGTAAATTACCCAAAATTGGGTAAAAATGGTTTTTCTTTGAGTAGTGACAGACTAAGCCAGTACCCAAACACAACAGAGATATTTAAATAAGGACTTTGTGATAAGTGAAAGAAAGGACTTTATAATAAGAGGTTTTAGATAATGAAGGAAAAGGTTTGGAAAATACTGCGTTAGAAACCAAATTTCTTGAATTTTATTTTGGCTCTAAGATGGAATGTTATTATCACCTCATCCTATACTGCCAAGAATAGATAATTAAAACAACTAAGCAAAAAAATAGTAAGGGAGAAAGAATAGAGTTGGTTATTGAGCAATTTGAAATGGGAACTATTGTCATTTTAGAGTGACTCTAAAGTGTTGGTTTTGCTAAAAATTCAGCTGTGAAATAGTTTGTTCTTCAACGTGGACCAACTGCAAATTTAGATAAAAAAAAAAAAAGACTGCAGAATTTTTAAACCAGCAGGATAGGCTGTCAAGAACAGGAACGTTATGTTTGAATTTGAGAAAACTGCAGGGACTAGTTCAGGGAGTTACCAGAAGTCAACACAAACCTGAAGGTGCAGGATGCAGGAAGTTTGAATACAGAATTTGGATTCTGTAAGTACAGATTGTACATTCCTATTGACTAACAACCCATATTTTATTGAACACTGGAATAAGTCTAAAAGAAAGCTTGAATTCTGTTGTTAGAAGTCAGCAACCTCTAACAAAATAAGCCATAAAGAAAACAGAAAAATATATATTTGCCTAAAGCAAACTTGAAATTATTCAGCAGGTCTTTTTTATGTCTGCTGTTGCATAATGATTAATGACAAAGGGTTTTCTGTAGTGGCTGCATGATTCCGATTGGTTCCCAGAGTAATCTGTCATTAAATTTAAATATTAAAAAAATCCTTATGTACCAAGCCTTTTTAAAGTTGAATGACCAGAATGATTTTCCTGATAGATTTACTTTGCTAAGTTTGTTCTACTCTACTTTACTCAGCTTATAAGCAAATGTTTTTAGAAAATGAGAACTGTGTCATAATGTAGAAAAATAATTAATAATATTAATAAATGATGTTGTTCACAGCCTTAGGATGTTTGGCTATTTGCTGTCGCTATTATGGTAATTATCATCATTTAATATGAAAAATTAAGTCTCTTAAAAGAGAACTACACTAGAGATTAGTTCTGAATTAACATGCATAGAATTTTACCTTACACATGGGACAACACTTGATTACAAGGTTGCCCACTTAAAGGTTGATTTTAAAAACAATTGCCTATTAAAAGCAATACTGTACCTATTAGCTATAAATGGAGCCACAAAATAAAAAGGTTACTATTCGTAATAGTAATTGTTATTGGTTTGTTGCACAGTCTGCCAGGTGTTTAGATCCTATTTGGCATTTTTATCAACCTATCGAGCCCTTCCAAAGACCTGGGATAGGTAGTTGTGGATGTTTGATGGTGTTAAATGTATGCTTGCAGGATCTAAGCTGTTTGAGTAAAGCCGCCTTTTGTAATTGGCCAATGGTAAATGTTGTCAATGTCACTGGTGTTCAAGTGGTACGCCAATTGTTTTGGGATTGCACCCATGATGCCTATTAATATTGGTACTATTTTCGGTTTCTTTTGCCATAGTCATTCTGTTTCTGTTTGCAGGTCTTTGTATTTTGTTATTTTCTCCAGCTGCTTCTCTTCTATTTTATTCTCTTCAGGTATTGCCATGTAAACTATCCAGCTTATTTTGTCTTTCTTATCGACAATTGTTAAATCTGGGGTGTTATGTTGCAGGTGCCTGTCTGTTTGAAATTAAAATCCCAGAGCACTTTAGTGTCTTCATTTTCTATTATTTTATCTATTTTATGGTCCCACTAGTTCTTACTTGCAAAGTGGTGTTTCTTGCAGATATTCCAGCGCACCTTTGCCCTATTTTGTCATTCCGTTGCTCGTAGTCAGTCTATGCAATCTTCTTGCAGTAGCTAACCAAGTGGTTGACACTTTCTTCAGCTTCTTTACAAAAGAGCCACTTTATCAGTTCTGGCTTTGTATGCATTTGTTCTTAAGGCTTGATCTTGTGCAGCCAGAATTACCACCTCTGTCTCTTTCTTTAACTTATCTGCTCTTAGACTGCTTTTTTAGTGTATTGGCCATGTAATATTTTGTCTTTCCGTGTCTGTTTTCTGTTCTTCATTTAGTGTTTCTTATAGGCCAGTTTGGTCTCTCTGGTACTCAGTAAGCCTTCCTGATATATTAGTTTCAGTGCCTCTCCTTCACTACCTTTCACATATTCTTCCGGTGCCCTTTTTTCTTCTTCAACCTTCTGATATACTTGCATCATTCCATAACCACCTATTTTCCTTGGTAAGTAGAGTCTGTCAACGTCGCTGTGAGAATGAAGGGCATGACTTATTGTCATTATTTTTTTGGTCTTCATATCCAGGGCTTTTAATTCTGCTTGAGTCCAATCCACTATCTAATGCCTGGAATTGCCAATGTGTTAATTGTCTTGATGGTATTTTCTCCACTAAGTTTGATATTAAGATCTTCTTCACTTTCTTCACTCACCTCCAACCTTTTTCTTGACTTCAGTGTAATTGATGTCAGCCTGAAGAAGGCCTAGATCAGTGATGGCTAACCTTTTTGCCGTCGCATGCCAAAGTGGGGGGAGCACAGTGAGGTCGCCCACATGTGTGCCCACAGCCATAATCCAATGCACCTTGCACATGTGCAACCCCCCCCCCACTTTTAGCACGTAATGGCACAGTGGGCCCAGTAGGCGCATTTTTCACCCTCCCCAGGCTCCAGAAGCTTTCTAGGAGCCTGGGGAGGGCGAAAACAGCCTTCTCCCCCCAAAAGGCCCTCTAGAGGCCAGAAACAGCCCATTTCCCAACTTCCGATGGGAGCAAAAGGCCCATAAATCAGCTGGCTGGTGCACACATATGCGCTGGAGCTGAGCTACAACAATGCTTGCGTGCGCATTGATACAACTCTCTGTGCCACCTGTGGCACCCGTGCCAAAAGTTCACCATCACGGGCCTAGATATTTGTAATAATTGTCTTCATTCAGACTTTTGATGTTATTTCTATAAGGCATCTTGATTCTTTCAGTTTTCACTATTTTTCCCATTTAATGGTAAGCATGGCACATTTGTCTAGTTCAAATTCTATTGCAATACCTTGAACAGTGTAGAGCAAAAATAGCAGCAGCTATTTCAGATGGTGCCCTTCCATACAGCTTCAGATCATCCATGTAAAGGAAGTGGGATAGCCTGGCAGTTATTTTTATGCTTGATAGCCATGGTGGTCTGACTTGTTCAGTATGGTTGACAGAGGAACCTGTGCAAAGACAAACAACAGTGGTGATAGTGAGTCTCTTTGAAAAATTCTCTCTTGATACTAACCTCTCCCAATCTATCAACATTGACCAGCAACTGTATCCATTGTGCCATCGATCTTTGCAGAAAAACTGTGATGTTTCTACTGATTCCTGTTATTTCTAGCTACTTGATTATTCAGTCTTGTGAACAATGCCTTCTTGTAATTAATCCACACTACATTCAAGTTGGTCAACCTTCTCTTGCAGTTTTCCAGAACCATCTTGTCAATTAATTGATCCTTTGTTCCTCTCGTGTTTGGGTGGTTTCCCTTCTGTTCAGAAAAGGGAATCATTTTCATGCTTTGGAGGCACAGGTAGGCACTGGTTGGCCTTTGATCTATCATAGCAGGCTTTTTTTTTTCAATTTTACACATTGGATATTGAAAATAATCACAAAAGGAACAGAATAAACATCCTCATGCTGTTCGGAATATGGTCAATTCATAGAGAAGTTATTCACATCACTTGTCACTTTTCTCCAAAAAAAAAAATCCACGATACCTTTTTCTCCTTTTGGAGATATTGTGGATCTATATTTATACCACTCTTGTGTGCCACATCTTTGCATCAGGTTGATGCTATCTAGAGCATACAAACTACTATCAACTGTAGTATAAAAACCTCCTTTCCTCTCTTAAAATCACTCTTCCCTTTCTGTCTCTATCTATCCCCCTTCATTTTTATTGCAAATGAATCAGTAAAAAAATTATAATAATCATGGGAAGGTACCACGATCATCAATTACTGTTTGTTGCCACTTCCATTTCTGTTGGTGATGGAATTTAGGGGTCCAAATAATGATTCCCTTGTCTGCACACTTTGCCTGCCAGACCGATGCACCTGTCTGGGCAACTAAATAGCTTTGCTGAGAAATACGATCACCTTCAAACCTCAGTCTCTTTCTCGTCCCATTCTTCTTGATAGCCAGCTCTGGGAAAGATATCTTTCACAATCACAGGGATAAAAGAACAATGCTTATATTATAGATTATAGCTGTGGTCAATTCTATATACATATAGAATTAGGTTATTATTTTTCCTTATCTTTTTCACCTTTGTAGTTCTTACTCTAACCTTTTTCCTCTGTTTATAATTATTGTGAATATTTAAACATGAGAGTTAGGGAAAACCAACAGAAACAAATTTCTTTAAAGCAGAATGTAACAGAAATGGTTTGCAGCAGTGTTCTCTCAATCTGAGTGTTAAACAAGCACTGGTTCTTTTGACTTGGCCCTTGAGACATCAAGCAATTATTGAAATGTTACTT
Source organism: Ptyas mucosa (assembly GCA_012654045.1). Lineage (NCBI taxonomy): Eukaryota > Metazoa > Chordata > Lepidosauria > Squamata > Colubridae > Ptyas > Ptyas mucosa. Next base: position 4,753,023 of record WNWU01013599.1, read on the forward strand.
CCTCAAGCTCTGTTTCCTATCACAGCATAAATTATCTTCCACATCAGCAATTTCTAGAGAAGCACGAGGTTCTTGAGAAGTTTATAGTGTTTTTCCAATTGTGAGACCTGTAATGGCTGACACATTTCTATGAAAGCTTGTCCAACAGTGTCTTTCTGCAACAACTTTCAGCTTGTAAAGAAGACTGACACAACATATAGAGAAGAATGGGCCATCTTGCTACATTAAAAATAATCGCAGGAATAGCTGACATCCTGATCAGTTGCTTCACAGCATAACAGCCTCGATGGAACTAGCAGTGTAGAAGGTGCTAAGGAAAGGTTTTCCCCCTTAGCCATTATCCCCAGCAGATGTCTTTGCCATTTTCAGCTGAAGGTGGAGAGGAAGTAACTAATGTCATTCAGACCAGAGAATGTCCCTGTATAGTCACTTGAGCAATTGCATTTCAGTCTCGGGGCTGGGAAAGTCATGGCTAAGAATCCATTAGCTTGTAAGGGCAGGAAAAAAACACTTATGATTTTAAATCTAAGAGCCAACATACGGACTTGATTTTTGTGTTCTGCAGCAGGGCCTGCCTTGTGTCTATAATATATGACACATCTAGCTGTATCAAATCCTCGAAGGTTCTATTTTTAGCTAGTTCCTGACTAAGGACTGAGGTTTTGGAGGAGCAGAGTTTTATAGCCATGCCTGACCCAAATCTGACAGATGAGGACATTTCCTCAGCAAACAAGCAAATGTTCTGTGGTGCTATGGAGGCAGTTTTTGAAAAGGACAAACACAATTTTACATGCCTGGCTCTCAGAGCACCAGCTAACTTGGCTCCATTTATCTTCACATCCTTCCCCTCTCTAGATGGATCCAGTACAAAAGGCAGTAATCAACCATACCTTTGGTGTACCCAATCCACTTAAGAAGAAGCAGTTCATCTCTTGTAATATTTGTCATCTGAGATTCAACTCTGCGGTAAGCTACATCCCTGAAACATTAGGACCAAGCAGATTGGAAGGGAAAAGGAAGAGGAGAACTGCAATATAGACAGCTATGTCAATTTTGCTTATGAATGCACAACAGTTCACGTAATGTTTTAGTGTTCAAAGCACCTAATTTAATAATTTGTGAGGAAGGTCATGATTAGCAATACCTTCCATATTCTACAGTCCCAAGGCTGAAACTATCTTAAAGCTGAATTTGTGGTAGTCTTTGGCAAAGGTGAGACTTGGGTTGGTGTAGGCCTGATTTATGTTCCCTTAGATTCACAGAGCACAAAGCACAGCAAGTCATATTAACAAGTCTTATCAGAGAAAGAACATCCACTGAAGACAGCACTATCAAGGCATTGTTTAATGCACTATCCAAATCAAGATCTCGTGCTTCTTCCTCTTAAGTTTCTTCCTCTAAAATGTTGCAAGGGGAACAAGTTAGAATCCTAACTGTTGGACATATTTAATAAATTATGGATAAAGACTCTTGGTTTGTTCACCATGCTCCCTCATTGAAAGGGCCCACTGTCACAATAAAAAAAAATCAGCATGATACTTCGCTTGTATATAAGCCATAAAATATTGTGTATCGTGTAATGCATGCAAGTTCATTGAATGTCAATTCTTTCATCTCTTTGGGGGGAAAAACAGATATCATACATTTTTGCAGGAAATAATCTTCTCTTGCTGTACTACCACCTGTGTTTCTTTCTTTCTTTCTTCCTTTCTTTTTTTGAGGCAGGGTGTGTGTGAGAAGAGAAGCAGCCTCTTAAGGTCTTGCAAAAGGAAACCATACCCTGGTGTTCTCCTTTATTTTGCATTCAAGAAGTCAGGCAGGCAGTTGTACAGAAAAGTGTTTTATCTGGGAGACTCATTCCATTGGTTTTCAGCCTGTGCGCGTTACTTGAATCTGGCCAAAAGAAGGGACTGCAGTACACAGCCAATATTATCCAGTTGGTGCAGTTCGGCATTGTGCCCAGGGTCTCCTTTTTTTTTTTTAATAAAAGCTGTGACCAAAAAAAATTCCTAGGCAGATTTTCTTTTTTTATTCCATGCCTTTCTAAAACACTATCTAAATTCACTCATCCAATGTAACATAGTTCTGTATAGTAATAATTCTGGCAGAATTATTTATTTACGTAGATTTACTAGAACCAACCAACAGAGTAATGTTCCTTGACTAATGCAAATCTTAATGTCGTATATTTTCCTGTACTTTCTAAAAAATTATTCATGATAATTTGATCACTCCTCTACCTATAGAAATTAATATGCAAGCTAAAAGGCACTCATCAAAGGGCCTGTGAAACAGAAGCATCTAAGGTTTACCAGGCTTATTTTGCACTGGTTACAGGTAAACTAACCAAGGAAATATCTAGATGCCAGGAGAACAAAAATATCAAGCTGTGCTTCTTTGTCCCAATAAAAGCCTGTCCATAATCTGAGTTACTAAGTGACCTTCAGCACTACTCTATTTGAACCGCGTGGGCCCTCTAGCAAAGCATTATGTCCTCTGTTTTCATTTTGTACATGTACACACGCAAGCACATATACCCACACCCCTTCGCCATCAGGCTCCTGTTTCATCTGATGACTTTCGCTCCTTCCTTGCCTCATGCTGTGCATCCATATAATTCAATTCCTGGCATTGTTCATTGCCTGGCGAAATGGAGATAAGACACGTTGCCCCTGATTAAATGCAGCCCATTTCTTGTTTCAAAAAGCGCTTTTGGGCAAAAAAAAAAAAGGAAAGGAAAGGAAAATTAAAATATGCAGCTTCAGAAAAAAAATAGGCAGTAGGCAGTTTTGCAACACAAAAATAAAATAATATAACTAAATATATTCACTTGAAGTAGAGGGAAAGAGAAGGACATAAATGACAACTATTGTCCCTTCCTGGAATGCAGAGCTAAAACAAAGTCTATATTTCCAGGCAGCCATGCCAGTTCTGTATATATGTGTGAGTTTACGTTTTGTGCTTTCCTATATCCAGGTCCTTTAGCTTTTCAGAGAAAAGGATGAATAACTGAAGTATGTGTTAATGTCCTCTGCCTGTTCACTGCTGATAAAATATTTTTTTAAAAAAATACAACAGACTACAATGCATTCCCCCCCCCCCCCCCCCCCCCCCCCCCCAAAGCCTGTGTACTTAGCAGTCAAAGACAGTTTTCCTGATTCTCACTACAATGAATGGCTCTCTGGCAAATTCATGTGAATTTAAGTCCAATCTGAATTGAAATGAGGGTGTTACATTAGTTTGCATAATAGCTGAAGAAAGAAATAGAAGTGCTCAATGCCCAAAAAGGAGAGGTATAGAAAATTCCCTCTTGCTCTGCTTTTCATGTGTTTTTTTTTGTTTTGGTGGGAGATGTTTAGTTAATGCATGAAATCACATTTTTATCCTCACATTCTTAAAAGATCCACTTCACTTGTTCGTTCGCTGTCTATCACTTGGCCTGCCTATCTATATAGCTTTTTCCAAAGGCTCAGATGGGAGGAAGATGTACACAGAAAGATTATTTCTGTGCTGTTCCTCAATACTGGGGTGAGGGGGAAAGGAAATGGAGAAAACTGGGGAAAAATAGCAAGGTAGTTGGAAAAAAAAAATGTCGTCTGCTGCTGCAGCAGGAAGATAACCAGTCTTCAAAGTGCTCTCTACCAACTAGAAAAATGGGCTTTGCAAATCATTTTGCATTATAGTCTCTCTTTGATCTTCCATAATATGGAATGGCCTTAATACTCTTCTCCATCACTCAACACTCCCCTCCCATTTATCTCTCTCAGAATCAAGCTGAGGCACATTACAGAGGCCACAAGCATGCCCGGAGACTCAAAGCCATTGAAGCAGTGAAAAATAAGCACAAGACAGCTGACAATACCAGCAGCAGCCAAGAAAAAATGGCTAACTTTGAAGCTGCACTAGATATCAGCAGAGACACCACCACCAACAGCAGCAGAGGTAAGGGATAAGCTGATCTAGGAAGAGGCATTCTTCTAGATAGATTTTAGTTTGGGGAAATTTTCATATTTTCCTGTAATTGACCTCTTCTGTTGTGTAGCAGAAGAATAATCTTAGCTGAGATGCCACTATAATTGAAGGAAATGCTAGTTACCTTAAAGGCTAGTTAATCTTAAAACCAGGATTCAGAGGAAAATAAATGTCTTCCTTTTTTATTAGCACAACCCAGTAGCTTGCTAGGATTGAGCCAACCAATGGCAGAACATTGCAACCTCATGCTGATGTCCCCGACAGAGGAATCACCAGCCAAGATACCTACTGGCGTCCTGTCCCTGGTGTCCCCATCAGTTTCAGAGCCCTTGGAAGTTGCTTCAGATAGTGCAAGTGTGAGACCAGCAGCAGCAGCTGGTATGGAGGTGCCAGCAACTGAATCTGGAGGAACCGCCGGCTCAGCAGCAGAGGTGGAGAAAGAGGGAAAGAAAATCAAGCAGCACTTGTACTGTCCCACTTGCAAAGTAACAGTTAACTCTGCCTCTCAGTTGGAGGCTCATAATTCTGGTAAGGAGCCTTCACGTGGGTTTTCTCCAGCTACTCCATAAAAAGCCAAGCTAGACGTATAATATATCTACCACTGCTGTAAAAGATATGACATCTGGAGCCTATTGCATGTAGCTCATGATAATTCACTTTCAGAGGCATCTGCAGGATGCAAGGCTTTTGGCAAAATGATGAAAACAGAGTCACAATGCAAACGTCACACCTTTTGTACATGCATGCATCAGCATGATACATATACAAAAGGGGGAGAACTTGCATCACCATGGGGCAGCACTGTTTTCATTATTTGCCCACTCCAATATCTCTGTTCATTTCACCTCCCAAAAGCATTTGTCTAGGTAGAGATACTGGATCAAGGTAGTTCCATTGTAGCAGTAAGAGGGATAAGTTACTCCTCTTCCTCGACAGAAAATGTTGAATGCTACCAAAAATACCCCATCTTGCCTCATTGATATTGATAGACTTTAATAACTGAAGCTGACAAAAACCATAAAGAAAACTTCCCCAATCTGGCATCCTTCAGATCTTCTGGGATTGGGAATTCCCAGAATTCTCTATATGTGTGGAGGCTGCCACCTAGAGAAGGTAACCTATTAATCTATTTTAATTCCCAACGAACAGATTTTGCTTCAGTTAACTAAATTTTGTGCTAAAAGCATACATTTCTGGCTTTGGGGATTCTTAACCAATACCTAACAATTACTAAATATTTGTTTTGTTCATTAGTGGATGTTTTATTTTAGCATTCTTTCAGCCGACATGATGATAGGCTATCCATAAAATAGAAGAGATACAGTAGTATGAATGCCATGAGAGGCAGGTATGTTGAAACCAGGAGTCATTTACAGATACTGCCTGCCAGATTTTACAATAACTGTGTACTTTGTCACTTGAATAAAATGAAATGTATTCAAAAGCTTGAGAGTTTTACAAACTCTTTGCTTTCTGAATCCAAAAATAATTGGACAAATAGATTTGTTTTCTACTAACGTATTTGTTGTCTGCTGATTGCATAATTCTTGAAAAGAACTGGGATTGCAAGTTCTACCTGTATTCTTTTCTGTTCTCAAAGAAAGAACAACTGCATTTTTCTATCCTTACATGATACATTCATTGTAAGATCTCTTTGCAGCAAGCCAATTAAGAAGCCAAGAAGATGTAATATTTCCTTTATTTTACATATATATATATCTATATAGATATATAGATATATATACGCAACCAATTTTGACTTTCCATTTTGCTTAGTAAAAATTTTATTTTTCTCCACCTTCATCATCTTTCAATTTCATTGTTTCTGTTCTTATCTTCCCTGATCTGATGATTGCTTAACATGCTTGACACTGTAGTTCAATACACTTGGAGTACATTAAGCTAAAGTAGATTAGACTAACCCTCATGAAGAATGTTAATGAATTTGAAAGCCTACTTGCTGTTATAAAACTTTTGGGTTTTATTCGGTACTGTTGTTTTCAAATTGTAGAATTTTCTGTCTGTAAAATAATGAACTGCTTTATTTTGACTCTTAATTTTTAAGGCTGTCATTTTGTTATGTCTTACGTTTTCAGGCAAAACAAGGAATTACAATGATGAGGATAGTTAAAAATAAAGAAAAATCAATTCATTTGGGATTTGACCTTGCCTTACTTGCTATCTAAGAGTAGCAAAAATAATAATAATAATACAAAGGTGATCCCTACATGGTGCAATTGTCAGAAAGGCAAGATAAGATCATAAAACCTTTTAAAAAAATAGATTATCATAACAGAATACATAAACTTATACCACTATTTCTAGCCTGATTGCCTTAACCACTATTGGCCCCCAAATGGTATATCAAATATAACAATATATTAAGATGCATAAAAAGTGCATTTAACAAGGAAACAAGAATTTATAACATGTAATGCAGATGTTGTGTCAGAGACCTGCCCTAGGATTTCCATATAGCCAACTTGATTCTGGCATCATGGAATTGCCCCATCCTATTGATAACTGGCCGTGACTGCCTCTTAGACCACTTCCTGCTTATCAAGGTGCAAGAAGCAAGTTTCCTTTTTTGTTCCCAACTCATCTTCTCTTCCCCACTCCCAGGAGCAAAGCACAAATTGATGCTGGAAGGGCAGACTGTTTTGCCAAGGCGAAGCCGAGGGAAGGTTCTCTCTCGAGTAGGACACAAGCCCAAACGGATTGGCAGCAAGGGCAGCCTCAACATTCAGAACAAGGCCTTCCAATGCCAGGTGTGCGAGATCTTTGTCAACTCTGAGACACAACTCAAACAGGTAAGCAGGTCAACCTAAACAGCTCTTCTGATTGTCTGGAGGTCTGTAATGAGGGTCATGCTGAATTTTGGATATTTTTGAAGGAAGCATTTTAAGATGGAAAGAAAAGGGGGAATAGAGAATTAATCTTAACACCCTACTTCCACCCCCGCATTTCAGCTTAGGCCTTTTATTAAGTATCCATTAAGATATTTCATGAAGTTAAGAGATGAAGTTACATTGCAAGCAGAAATTTTACTATTCTGTAGTGTGGGCTAAAGCGAAGGTTGCATTAAGACACCTGAAGCATCATCTCAACAGTTCTTGTAAAATAAGCAAAATCACATCTTAAAGGGCAATCATGTGGGGTGGGGGTGGGGGGAAGGAACACGGAAGGCCAGCTGCTCATGTCTTTCTCTGCCTTAAATTTCTCTGCTCCAAAAGTTATCCTAGAGCTAGACCTAGGCAGTTTTCCACTCTCAGTACATTTGAAGTTTATATAATATTTGCCTTCCAGAAAATCCTACACAAATGGCTTTTCCAATGACAAGAGAATGATCAAAGTTAATGTATTATGTGCTTCTTTATAAAGTATCTAATTGATTAATTAATTGCAAATACTTTGTACAACTTGAGCAAAAATAACAAGAAGGCTAAAAAGCAGCAGCATACCAAGAACAAAAACAACAATACTGAGAACCGTTTATTTCACTGACCCCCATTTAATGGACATCAGATGTAATTGGGCAAGATTTCTGTCTGAACAACTTCCTGAAATAACAGACAAATCTTTTCAATCCAAAGCAGTCCACACTAAATGTTACATTTACATTACATTTACATTAATTTCATGCCATCATGTTGATTTACCTTATTTGCATAATGATCTGAATATACTAATAGTGGAAATTACATCATTTGCATTTATTTACGTCATTTGTGTAATAACATCATTACCCAAATAATGTCATTCACGTCAAAGTGTGTCGTTTGCATAATGACATAATGACACAAATCACCATAAATGATGTAATTTGCAATTTAATCACCATTGAGGAATAATAGACACCCCTCCCCCAGTGGGGAGCTTTTACTGTATTAGTAGCATCTCTAGTAACTACGAATTCATACACACATACAGAGTAAATAGCAACTTAACTCTTCAGACACTTTTTAAAAAGTAGCAGCACAAGAACAGAATTTCAAAATAACCAGCAAGAAGAGAAAGCATACTGTTAGAGGGGAGCATTTGCACCTTCGTAGAACAGGAGAATATTTGAAGAGGAAACATTTGATTGAATAAGGAAACTTCATAGAAAAGAGTTGGAGACCATTCAAAAGGCTGAGTACAGTTGAGAAGTTTCTCTTTTAGAAATAAATACGGCACAAATGCTGATAACAAAGGCAGGAGAACCTCTCTGGCAATCCTCAACATTTGGGCAGGCTAAGCTGATATAAGAGTATTTCAAATATCCCAGTTAGTTTTCATTTCAGCCACTCAGATTAGGAAAGAATGCATTCTAGAAATTGACATCTGGGGTGCCATCTTGATGTTTTTTGCCATAAGCAAGAAAATGTAGCAATAAATCACTTTCTGCTAGTCTCTTATTTTGTGCTTTCCTTCTTTAAAGTCTTATCTTAGTAGTAATAAACAATATAAGGAATACAGATATCATTAAAATTCAAGCAATTAACTAATTTGTGTTACTTTTATTCAGTTTTTGGTCTCTGCACAATTATTTTAAAATTCCAATATTTGTTTCCAGCAGGATATAGGCAAATAATGTCTAGATAAACAGAAAAGAAAGGAAGTACAAAATGGTTGGATATTAGAATGTAAGTGATTCACTTTAAATTTAAATAGAGCATTTTGAATATGCTCTATTCAATATACGAATAAATATATGAATGAATTTATATATTTACATATAAATATAATTATAATTAATAAAGTTAATTATCCTGCTCTGCATTTATCTTATTAAGGAAGAGATTGAAAGACAGATACATAAATAGTTCTCACCACAAAGACAGAGTGGTATCTATCAAGAGACAAAAGTATCAGAGCAAATGGTCAAAAATACTAGAGACTTGAGGTCAAAGTAATATCAAAAAGCTTGTCATATTGATCTTGTTGGTCCAGACTGAAGCAGAACAAATACTTCAGCATAACTGAAGACACGTCTTCCAGTTCCTTCATCAAATAGAAAACACAGAATAGTCTAAAGAACTGTCATTAGAAAGTTTACTACAGGTGACAAAAGGATATCAAGGTGCTTTTATACATTGATAATGGTGGGAGCTTTTGTTTTTTCATCTACAGCATATGAGCAGTAGACGTCACAAAGACAGGCTTGCAGGGAAGCCACCAAAGCCCAAATACAGCCCGTACAGCAAACTGCAGAAGAATACTGCCCTGGCAGTGAGTATTCTCAAGGTATTTGTCACAGAAGGTGCCAGGTAACTCTGTGGTGTATGGAAAATGTGGGGGACAATAAGAAATTTCCCCTGGTGTCTTAATTATTCTTCAAAATCCAGTCACTCACTCAGTGGAGAATTGTGTCTGAACATTAAACTGTCTCATCCTACCACAAAATTGCAGATAGTGCTGCTCTCAGCAACCTTTGGAAACTAGAGTGAGAGACAACTGCTTGCATGAGAGGAAACAAGACGAGCAGTGGGACAGATCAGATCAAGAGGTTACAATTCCCAGTGTTCCCTTTTCTCTTTATGCATCTTCTTGTAGTGCATAATTAATTTAGCGGAAGTAATTGTAGCAGGACTATTACGGTAGCTGTGACACCAGATAGCTGTTTAAAAAGTACTGGGCAAATACATGGATAGATCTACCACTGTTTATGTATATATGAAAAACTCTCCAGGAGCTGTTGAGCACCACCAAGAGGTAGACTCGCCTTATAGTACCCCTCTTTTTTAAAAAAAGGAGGGGCTTTTTATCAGTGGTGAAATTCAATTTTTTTTTACTACTTCTGTAGGCGTGGCTTGGTGGGCATGGTGTGGCTTGGTGGGTGTGGTAGGGGAAGGATACTGCAAAATCTCTATTCCCACCCCACTCCAGGGGAAGAATACTGCAAAATTCCCATTCCCTCCCCACTCCAGGGGGAAGGATATTGCAAAATCTCCATTCCCACCCCACTCTGGGGCCAGCCAGAGGTGGTATTTGCTGGTTCTCTGAACTACTCATAATTTCTGCTACCGGTTCTCCAGAACCTGTCAGAACCTGCTGGATTTCACCCCTGCTTTATATTCTTAACAGGAAAAACCATTTTAAAGGATAAGAAAAGCTACAGCTGGGGAGGGGGGGGGAAGGAAACTGTTCGCTTATCTAGTTAAACCACAGCCTTATTCTCCTGCACATAGATGTGCATACATAAATACACACAAACACACTACACTTGGGCCTCTTCACAGTGGGCAATAGATGGATATTTGAGCTGATTCAATAGGGTAACTTGCTATATTCTTTTAAACTTCATCCTACTCCAAAAGTAAAAGAAATTTTGTCACAATAAAGTCTTACAGTATTGTTGTCAGCCAGGAAAAGAGAATATGTGGTCCTCCAGATGATGTGAAAATATAACTCACAGCATCCCTCACCATTCATTGTATTGTTGAAATTTACCCGAGCAGCACTTGGAAGGCGTCATACTGGCCATTCTTATTTATAGTATTTGCATTTATAGCAAGTATTATTAATTCACCTACTTCAGAGCTGAATCAGGCTGTCAAATAAATTTTGATCCTGAAGCCCCTGGTTTAAATTATTTACTGCAATATTAAAGCAAATCTTCTCTATGTTCCCCTTGTCTTTTGATGTTGCTTTGCTCATGTACCATGTGTATCTCTTTGTGCTTCTTCCCTGTCCCTCATTCTCACTCTTCACAGTCCAAAGTGGCTCTGCAGAAGCATCTTACGAAGACCTTGGCTGCCCGGTTCCTGCCAAGTCCCCTGGCACCCGCCACTGTGTGTACTTTGCCCAGCCCATTAACTCTCCGACCAGCTGCTGCTACCCTCTTCCAAGCACCCATCTTTGGACCAGCGCTTTTTCGATCTCCCCCAGGCCCTGTGCGAGCAGCTACAGGGCCCATTGTTTTTGCCCCTTACTAGAGAAACCCCAAAGGCTGTTTTGGTGGGGAATTGTAGACCATAGCTGTACAAAGAAAATTGGGGAGGGTGGGTAATTTTACAGGGCTGTATTCTGAACGAAGGAAAAGCAGAATCTCTGAACTGTTTGAAGTGGAACTTCTTTTGTTTGTTTGTTTGTTTGTTTGTTTGAGATTTCCACTTGTGTCATTAACTCAGTTATACTTGGAAATAACTTTCCTATTGCCTGATTCTCCCACAATGCACCAATCTTTCTAACTAGTAGTATACCTAGAAGCACAATCTCACTTATCCAGATAGTTATGTGGTAAAGTCAAAAGTATGCATTCAAAATATCTGTGAACTTAAAAGTATCTGTAACTTTAAAACAGAATTCTATTAATTAGAAATTTGTGTAATTGGGACTCCAAAGAGGCTTCTTTTCCAAAACGCACATTTATGAAAATCAGATTTACAGTTCCTAATTCAATTTACATTCCCCTTCCCACAATTACAGATTTAAGGAAAATACTAATGATTGATAAATACATATTGTTCTCCTTGTAAGTTACTAAGACATCCCTTTGTCTCATAAAGGAACTGAAATAGGTTTTTGAATTGAAGGAGAGAAAGGAGAAGAGAATATCTGTTTAAGTGTTAAGCACAAGAGAGAAAGAATAAGAAAAGTGCTATTTAGGTAGAAAACTGTACGTTGAAGGATTTTTTTGCTTATGTATGGAATAAGAATGGGATTTAAACAAAGAAGAGTATAGAGATAGAATTATTTCAGATCTTAAGTCAGCCTTTCCCAGTTGGGTATCCTTTCAGTTGTATTGACAAGACCCAGAATTTTGAGCTAACCTGAGAATTCTTGTAGTTTCAACATCACCAAAAGGTACCCTGGTGGGGAAGATTGCCTGGATTGATGGTCATCTTTATAGATATTATGGTGTGTATTGCCTAAGGTGAAGGAGTGGTAAGAATATGGGATCCTGTAGAAAATGCACAGTAGGGTTCATACATAACTGCCGTGTGTCCTTGAATATTTGAAACTACTTCTTTCCCAATTTCTGTTATCATATTCATGATAGTCTAAAGGAACAAACCACTGCTGGGATCTACTTAAACCTACTGAATGAAGAAGAAAGACTGGAGCCAGAATTTCCATGGTGAAGTCATTCATAGAAAGATTAATGTCAGGAATGTCAAAGTAGTAGAGTTCAAGTTTGAGGACACCTGGATTTCATATTTTAGAAGCAAAATCCAAAACATAAAAAGTTACTCTATTAGAAATATGTTACTAAGCACTAGTTCCAATATAATGCTTTTGAATTTACTGAATTTATTACAAGTATGCATATTGCAATTTTGTGCAAATGAGCTAATATTGCTTACTCTCAGATAATATTGTATGCTGCAATTTTCTGGTTGGCTGAAAAAAAAAAGTACCTAGTTCATAAATATCTAGGACTGTAGTAGTGGGTCAGAGATTGCTGCCCTATTTCCCATTGCAATGCATAGGATGTTGCTGCTCACAAACCAAATTCCACAAGGCTGAAAGTTGGAAAAGATGTATACACAATAGCCATTCACTTCAGCAAATGAAGCAAGCCATGGACAATCTTCCAATATTATTAGTTATTGGATATAGGAGTTTATTTTTTCACTTGCTTAAGTTATGGATATCAGTCAAATACAAATCATGAACTAAAATCTATTGGCTGAAGCTTTCTTCAATTTTGCTTGCAGCTGTAATAATCTTAAAATTATTAAGATTATTAAGGAGAATTATCTTAAGAAAAATAAGGGAGTTTTTTTCCAGGGCAGTTCTTTAGATTTGGCTCATTTTAAGGGCGAGGGGGGGGGTGCCTATAGTAATGGGGTGAATTTATCATTACAGTGCTCACTTGTGCAGTTTAATCTTGATATTTGAAAAGAGAGAGATTATTTGGAGAGATTTGGCAGAACACTTCTGCTATTCCAGGAAAGAAAAGCAGGGAATTTTATCTTATGTGAGAGACCTCAACTAAGAGTTTTGAACTGTATAACAACAGGTGACGATTTACCAAATACAGGAGGGTATTTAACTACTTGTTTAGTGGCTGGATGGTTGTGTCATCCTGGAATGAATGTTCCCTGTTATTTGGCAGAACATTTCAGAATATCACTTTACTGTGTGTTGATATGTGGCCACAGAAGCAACAGAATAAATACAGGAAAAGGAGAGCAGATTAAAAAAAAAAATTAGACAACCACATATGAAAGAGTAGGTGGCTCAAGACCTTTTGAGCTAACAGTATGAGCAAACTTTGTTGAGGAGTAACTGGCAGATTCAGTAGGATATCAGATTCAAGGTCATGAGGTTCCAACAATTCCTACCCGCTTCTTGTTGTTACACTTTATCACTTCTGCCATTCATTTAGACTGGCAGTAGTTCTCCAAAATCTTTCCTCATTCCTGCAGTTCTAGATAATTGTATAAGCAAGTCTTCTCTAACTGGTGCTTTCCAGATATATTGAGTCAAACTATATGCTGGATGAAAATAGAGTTTTAAGTCCTGATATATCTGGGGAGCATCTTGTTGGGAAGGCATGTTTAAGCTAATTGCACCAAATGTTTCATACTCCAGATTGCTTTTCAGGATTCTCTTTTCCTTTGGAACCCTCAGTTCCTTAAAACCAGCCTTAACTCAAAATCTGGAACTATTGGACGCTACAGGCAAGCCATAGAAAAAGACCATGATTGTCATGCCATTCTTATAAATACCCAGAGGTATATAGTCTGACCATTATTGAGGTTCCTCAGTGCCAATTCTGTTATATCATGCAACTAATCACTTTAGCAAGACATCATGTGAAGCTAAGTTTTTTCCCCTTTGATCCAGTATTTCAGTAAATACAAATCTCATAAACCTGTCAACTGAAGCACATCCTAAATACAAAGCTAACCAGTGGCCAGAGAGCATTATTGGAAAGAGCTGAAATAAAACAAGCAATTATTGATGGCCACAACTAAGTGATGAAACATTCCAATCTATGCAAAATACTAATGGAATTATTGTTATTTGGTTTCCAGGCCCGTGTTATGGTTGTTTTGTATCCAAAAGACAAGGATGAGATCTGTGGCCAAAATATATACATAAAAAACAAAGGCATTGCTGTCACAGTGATCTTGCCGATATGAAATGTTCCTTTTCATTGTAGAATAGCAACATTCCTTCTATTTATTAGATATGGAAATATGCCAGTTGGTTTAGCCTGCTGAAACATAGGTATTGCCATGAGGAGCGGTGTACTACTAACTGCCTAAAAAGTGATTGATTTTGAGTGCCAGGAGTGCCAGTTGAAGAGGTCTGTCTGAGAACAAGAAGATCGTCTGTCAGTCAATTTGCAATGCAGCCTATTTACCTTAAATTATGTGACAAGAGACACAAAAATATTTATTGTTTTTTATTTAACATTTATAGTTACGGGAGGTCCACTTGAAACCATCCATACTGTGTTTAAGACAAATACTTTTCCAAGTGTGAGTCGGGAACAATAGCTACTTGTAGGAGTAAAAATGGTTGTTGTTATCTGAATAGCACCATGATCTCACCAAAGCATACAACTTGCAAGTCAGCTTTGCAAGTACGTCAATAAGAATGAGGAGAGCAAAGGGTGAAACAAATATGTAATATTTCAGGGGGAGAAATTCTGATGGATTCATAGGGAAAAGTGCAAGATGGTCTAATGTTCAAACATTCAGCTTAATATAATGTATATCTTTTCTTGCAAAGTTGGATTCATTCTTTAAAAGTGATTGCTTTCTTCATCTGTAGAATGATGTCTATTTATGCTTTTTGGTGATTTTGTGTTGAACAGTAACTGGTTCCTAAGGCAGTTACTTTCTGGAGGAAAACATGCAAACCCACTCAGAATTCAACTAACACCCACATAAAATTGCTGTATATTCACCAAACCTCTGCTTCCAGCTGCTCTTAAAGCTACTTCCTAAATACTGTATTTTCCAATCTGAAACACTCAGTTTGTAGCTGAAAGAAATTTTGCTAGATTGCACTAATTTGTTTAGCTTGCTCATTTCAGTATAGGTTTTGCAAATATGGTGGCAGTTTCATTTCGGGGGACATGGTTATGTTATGTTTATAATTTCAGCAGTTTTCTGCAAGTAGGCTGGTGATAAAAAAAATAACTCTTGGCAAATAATATTTGACAAGAGGCAAAAAAGGGCAGAAATGGGAGTAGGAACAGCTATAGAGAACACAAGGTTTACCAGATGTCATCATCTAATCATCATCCACTTAACATTTCTCTCCCTTGGCTTTTCTCCTCAACCATGAAATAGAATCTTTCTTTTGCTTTTAATCTCAGCATCTCAGGATTCCACAACAGCTGCCCAGATGACTCCCTAATTAATAATCCTGAAAGTATCTGAAAATATTGGGTGTGGTTCTGTCAATTTAGCCCAGAGATCTTCAAATGGGAAACTATTGCCATAGTTACGTATTTCTAACTTTTTCAGGTTCCAGTAAGATTTACAGCACAATCCTGTGCATGCTTTCCGAGATTCATGTTATATTAAGTTCAGTGCAGCTTCCAATTCCATAATTTTGTTTAGCATTACAGCCTTGGCAAATGCTGGCTTAAATTACATCAGGAAAAGTGGATGTGGTAGATTAAACATTATAGGAATTTGCAAGGAAATCTATGGTTGAATCAGAGAATTGAATCAAACCAGGTATAGAGGACCATAATGCTTATGATAGATTCATTTCAGGGTTCTTGCAAATGTTCTCCATTGTTTAATGTTAGTCTGCTTCAATTTCCCTCAAGGCTCTGTGCTGCTTCATACCAGGCATATTTTCATAATATAAGTAATTAAAAGAATAGGAAATGTATAATTCTTTTTTTAAAGTGCCTTATTCAATTGGGCAGATTTTAAAAAATGATTGCAAAAACAATGTGCTTCCTGCTCATTCTCGTATCTTGTGTATCATCTATACAAATTTATGCATATTTAGCTAATAAGTTTCTGTAATATGGTAGCAATATTAGAGATGACCTTCTTATAACAGAAAATATTTGTCTTGTTCTGCATGAAATGCATTGTGACTAGGTTACTATCTCAGCTGCTACCGCTAATATTATTCTATCTGTATAATCAGGTGGAAATATTTATTTTACCGGGCTTATAGGTCATTTTAATTACTATTGAGTCCAAGAGGCATATATACCTGACATTTGTAAATCAGATTCAAACATATGAATACAGTTATAAAATCAGAAACATATTAGTGTACATAAATACTAAGTGTATTTATTATAGTAATTTAAAAAAAAACTTAAGGATTTTAAAATACCCCAATTGCAGAGGCCTGCTAATCAGCCAAATTTTAATGGTCTTCTTAAAAGCCAATAAAGTAAGAGCTATTTGACTTTCTGGGGGAATGTCTCTATGTTCGTTAAAAAAATAAAGAAAACTTCAGTGTTACATACTCAATATAAATATGTAAATAATTGCAACAGCTACTTGCTTGTGCTAAGTAAGAATCGGCATTCAGGTGATCAAAAAGGAAACTTGTAAATTAGGAAAAAGTTGGTTTTCCTTCCCTGCTGAACTTCTCAGATAGCCAAAGCACTACAGATAGACTAAAGAGAGAGAAATAAAATTGATTGGTGGGGGGTGGGGGGTGGGGGAAACCGAGACCCTTAATAAGTTAGGATGTTGCATTTCTTCATTTAGTGAGTTATTGATATTGCAAAGGACTGCATCTTTGGAATGTGGCTGTCCTGTTTTCCAGCACTAATTGCATTGTGATTATAGAGATGAGCCCCAGTTAACCCTAGCAACTCTGAGCAGAATTTAGAGGCACATCTTGCTCTGAAACATCAATACGTCTAGCTAGTACAGGTTTGTGTTATAGAGTCCAAAACATTGGGACCGTAGATTTGTAGTGAGTAGACTGGAATAAATTGAATGTTACAAAAAGATTATAGGAATCCAGTTCAGGATTCAAAAGGCCTTTAATAAAAGAATGAAATGGGGTCAGGAAGAAGAAGAAAAGATGTGTGGTTTGATTACAGGGTGGAAAAAAAGTTAACAGAAGTACTGACAGATTATATTGAAAGAAATAATACCAAATCATAACTGGAATAATCTACCTATAGACAGCACAAAGGACTGTGATAGGCTAATATTTTGTTTGGCATATTAATAAGTTGCAGAAGTACTTTACTCAGTGATTCATCATATGCTCCAGTTTTATGGATGTGAATGCAGTACTATATTTTTGCGGCGTTATCACCGATGTTTGGAGCATAGCCATTTGCAATGAATATAAAATAGTCTCATTTTCTATTTTTGCCATATACATATATAGTTATTTATGGGCAGCTTGATAAATTGCATGAATCCTATTTTTTGTTTACCAAAACAAGCCATTATGCAAAAAAATAAATAAAAAATAAAGCCAGCTTCACCCTACAGTATTCCATGGAACAAGTCTTAACTTTTCTCCACTCTGATGATCTAGTTTGACTGATGGATTGTGATGTTTTCAAAATCCAAGAGGGTCTGAAAGCAGGCTTCTGTTTTAGTTGTGTTGCTTTCTTTGGGATGCTACTGAGTCTTGTGTTTCACAAAAAGATTCTCTTACAGTGACCCTGAATGCTATCTGCAGGATTCTGCTTTACCTTTTAGTGGCCTGGAAATGCTACTTGAATATTAAATTACTGTAAAGTTCCAGGCTCCTTATAATGATCTATATATACATCTTTACCTAACTTACAGGAAATTTTCCATTTATCTGAATGCCATCTTTCTTGTTGGCTGATTTGAGAAATCCTCTGGCCTTTCACTGTGATCCCTCATTTCCTTTCGCATTCAGAGCACTCCTAGGATAGTTCTGTTAGCTGTGTATCTCCCTTTTCTGAAACTCCTCATCCTATGTGTTGAAATATTTGACCTATCACTGTGCTTTCCTCCCATGCAGTAGTGCACTGTTTTGATTCTTTTTCCAGATATATGAAATAGACCCCATGATGGCGAACCTATGGCACACGTGCCAGAGGTGGCACACAGAGCCCTTTCTGTGGGCACACGCGCCATCGCCAGCTGCTCTTACAGGTTCCGTTGCAGTCATGCGCGCCGGCCATCTGCTCTCTTTTGGGTTCCGTCGCATGCATGCGCACCGGCCACCTACTCTCTTCTGGGTTCTGGTGCTCCAGCACGCATGCGCGCACATGCTCACACACACTCCAATTTTGGCACTCAGTGCTGAAAAGGTTAACTATCACTGAACCAGACTGTCTTTTAATAGACTACATGGGATTGTTTCATACACCCCACTGGAAATGTGCACACTGAGGTTGTGGAAATGAATATACAAAGCAGTATATGTACACAAACACATGTTATAGGATACAAGTATACAAAACATGGAGTGAACTCTGGCTTCTTATGACTGTATCATTTATTGTAGCAGGTTGCTCTTGAACATTTGATTTTCAAAGAATTCCTTACAAGGTCCACAGAGAGAAATTAGGATCAAAGAAGTAAAATGCTTGCCTTTTGTTAAACGAGAAAAATCTGTGTTGCTCAGAACGGGCAACTTGTAAGGCTAAGTTCCAAGATGGCAGAAGAGAAGTACACCTGTTAATAGACATCTTACAAAATTTCCAGCACATGTAGATTAAGGCATTCTAGATAAAAATTCTGATGAGCCAGAAATCTGCTCTTGATTCTACAACCCAAATCTGTCTTTTCTCTTCTTTATAGTTCTAGCTTTATCTCACCTCATCTCTGAATGTGCTTGCTTTCTGTCCAGTTGGAAGACCTTCATCACTTTTCTCATTTTTCTTCTGTACCCCCCTCTTTACTGGTGTTCTTCACTGTTCTGGGTGGCAGATTTGGAAATAGGTCATAAAAGCACCAGTGCACCTTGAACCCTAGTGGTGCTGCTTGTAGTTTCATTGTCTTTCCATTGGTTTAGATTTTCCAGGAAACCCTTGGCCTAAATGCAGCTGGCCCTCAATCCTGTACTGGCACTAGGGTTTTTGATATATTTGGCACTTTAACCCCTAGAAGCCATTTCTTCTGCTAATAGTACTATAGCAAAAAGCTGCTTTAGGAGCGCAGTGTGGATGCTTTCTTTTATAGCCCTATCCCTCTGAATCCAAAGCATTAATGCCTTCATATTTAGCATAGAGTATAATATACTCCAGGTAGTGGGTAGGGCACCTAGGCCATATCTCTTAGTAGTGTGTGTGCCCCCTACTCCCAACCGATTTTATAAAAAGTGATGCACAACATTTAAACTTTTATTTAAGGTGAAAAGACATTCAAATGATCTTAGGGACATGGCCAGTATATTGTTTTTCCTCTGCCCGCTGATGATTCAATGTATATTTTTGATGTACCATATAAATATATATATATATATATATACACACACACACATATACACACACACATATATATTATAAAAATGTTGAAATAAAAGTAAAAATATTTTGATAATCAAATCTCCTGTGTTGCTTGATTGATAAATTCAAATTGTTGGGCTAAAGATCAACGTGTGCTAGATTCAAGTCCATTTTCGACCATGGGAGTTCACTGAGGGAGTTTGAACCAGTCACTTTCAGCCCAAAAAGCCACTGTTTTAGGGAAAATTAGGGAAGGATGGTCCATAAACTGCCTTGAACTACTGGAGGAAAGGACAGAAACATTTTAGTAAGAGGAAACAGCTGTCAGTTCTCTTGACATGGTAGTGGATGATGGGATATATCTGTAGTTCATCTGCAGTTGCATTGGACTGCAGTTTAAAATGCTTTGGGAACTTTTCAATGTTTTCAGCAGCTAATGCAGTGAATCCATTATTACTATTGGGAGTCTATTACATGATTACCGCAGTGTACAAATTTGATCAGTAACAATTAATTTCAGAGCTTGCATCTGTCCCAAAAGGTCCAAGAGAAGTATCTTTATAAACTGTACACAAGGCTCTTGAACCAATACTTGACTAAAAGAATACTGTAGCGATGAAGGCCTGGTCTGCACAAATCCTAGATGAGATAAATGAAACTATTCTTTGGTTACCCATTAAAATTGTATCTTCATAAAATAAAATCTCTCTGGCTGTTGAAAACTAGTCATAATGAGGGATTCTCCACTAAAATCCTTTTCATCCCAGTTTAATCTGTTAATGACTTTTCTTGGGGTGGAGGGGATAGATCTTTATTCTGAGCCACTTAAAGACATGTCCAGCTGAGGCATATTTTATTGAATGCAATACATTTTGTTGTAATTGCACAACACATGCAATCCAAGCCAGACTTTGAATTACTGCAACAAAAATACAACCCTAGATTAAAATATATATAGGTTCAGCTATATAGCTAAAAGTATATAGGCAAAGTATATAGACCAAGACAGTTTTCCTCTGAATTCTCTTCAGGATGTTGCATTTCTTCACAGTTAAGAGTCAGTGGGAAAGAAATGACTTATCAATGCAGTAGAAATTCTATACAAGCTCTTTGCAGTGAACGAAAAGTATAGAATAAATTGACAGCTCCCATTTATTTCTAGTAGCCTTGTTTAGGATAGGTTTTGGGTGCACTGCGCTCTATTTAAACATGTACATGAATACCAAGGAAGAAATCTCCAAAAACAGTCCCAGTGTAGCCCGAAGTTATTTTACCATGCAAAGAACTTAATCTATTGAACCCAGGCCTTGGAGCTAAGGCAGTTTGGAGTTCTTTTTAGATTTGTATTGTTAACAGACAATGGATATCTTGACTGATTCTTATCAAAGTGATACATTGCGGGCCAGTCCATTGGTCAATGTTTGGTCTCATCAGTTTGCTACGTTTAGTCTCTATAAGCTCAGATCTGTATTTTCCAGAGTCCTTGAACATCTCTTTGTGGTCTTTGCTTAAGTTTGCAATTGATAATCATTATACCTCTTACAGAATAGAACACCAAATCCCTACATGCCATCTTTGACCTTCTAGAGGCACCAAGAGAAGATAAGCATGCAGAGGTATTCTTGCTATGTGCCCACACAAATGCACGCCAGCTGAGCTTTCCATAAACTAGCTTGGCACACAGACAAACGACATGTTGCCTCAGCCAACTTTTTTTTAATTGCGGCATGTGTTTGCAAGTGAGAAATGGTAGCTGGAAGGGAAGGACATGCTAGTTCTTTATTTGGCTCTTAATTATTTCCCCTCTACACACAAACACGTTTTTCCCAGTCTGGCTCCTCAATCAGAAACAAAACTAAAACGTTATGAAAGAAAACTGGTAATAAACAGGAAGATCAAGTATCTCCCACTGCCCCTTTATTTCCTTCTGCAATGTATCTTTATGCAAATTAATTTGTTCTCATGGTTTCTCTATGGTTTAGCTACAACGAGGTAAGTCACATGAGTATGATGGGCATTACTTCAGAATATAGTACAGGTAGTCCTCAATGTATAACCATTGATTTAGTGACTGTTTGAAATTACAATAGCACTGAGAAAAGTGATTTATGACCATTTTTCACATTTACCAGTACTGCAGCATCCCCATCTCCAGTCACATGATCAGAATTTGGTCACTTTTGCATGTATTTATAAGGGTTGCAATGTCCTGGGGTCACGTGATCACCTTTTGCAATCTTCTAATAAAGTCAATGGGGAAGTCAGATGCACTTAAATGTATTACTAAGTTAAAAACTGCAGTGATTCACTTAACGACTACAGCAAGAAAGGTTATAAAATGGGGCAAAACTCCTTAATTGTATTGCTTAATAATGTAAATTTTGGGCTCAATTGTGGTTATAAGTTGAGGACTACCTGTATTGCACTGTAACACAATTTTTATTCTTATTCCAACAATGAGTTATATTTGCTGACATTGTGGCATTTATAGATTAATAGACATTTTTCTTTAATATTCCTTTTGCAATACGTAAGATTTTTTTAAAGGTTTATTTTCTTTCACAAAGACCTTAAATGGAAAATAATCATCTTTGATTTTTTCAACAACAAATATTTTGCCTATAACCATAACTTTCTTATTAAAGTAATTATAATGCCATTTTTGTCCAATTTAAATCTTTCTGTTTAAATTATCTTCCCAATCCTCTCTCCCTAATCTACATTGGAAAAACTGGAAAAATAATTATATTGACATTGATGTTGGAAAACTAAAATACATTTTTAATGTATTGGTGTCATCTATTCTGACTGGGACACTGTGTTCTGTATTGTATTCAATAAAAGTTGATATTACACAAACAATTCAGAGCAGTGTAGAATCTGTTTTTAATCTGCACTTCAAGAGTTCATAAGCAACTAACATAGGAATCATTTTTCAATGCATTATGGAATAACAGCCTTACTCTGAGGTGAATCCATTTGATCATGGTATCAGTCATATGAATTGTTACATCCATTATCCAAATCAGGAACACAAGGTCACAGTGTTTGGAAGAGACATTCACAAAATAACAAAAATCAAATCCAGATCGAGGAAATTAATGATATATAAAAGATCATTAAAAACTATTATCCCCAAACTTAATTTCTGTTGGTGGATAATGTGCTTTCCCACAAGTCTCTATTTGTATGTTTCTTCTTCTCCACAAGTTGGTCTCCTTATAAAAATACAGTTAGCTTCTAAAAAAACATTCTAGAATCTGCTAATTCAGGAACATGGAAGATAGTGGATTAATTTGGCCAGGGGGGCTTCGATACTGACCGAAGGAATATTCCTTTATTATTCTTCCTCATGTTGCTATATTCATGGCTCATCCCTCCCTTTTCCACAACCTAAGAGATATTTCTGGGAACGCTGGATATTTCTACCATGCTACTCCTTCAGGGTCCAAATCAAGAATACAATTTAGTACCCTTAACAGCTATTTTCAGATTTAAAATGTGGGTTCTTTAAACAGTAAAGAAAAAAAATGAGACTGAGCAAAAGAATGTTAAAAATCAAACCTTTAATGTGGTGTATTGACTATTTAATACACTAGGCACTGTACATATGCAGGTATCTGCTTGATTTAAAAAAAAAAAATTAAGTGAAAAATGAAGAAAAAGTTCTACACTCCTGCTTAGGATTTGGAAAGTTCTTTCTACCAAAACAAAAACATGATATAGAGATAGGAACAAAAGAAGTGCCTTATATGGTATCTGCTACTAGTTTCTGCTCTGTGACAAGGCCAGCCCTGCCCTACATGCATACATTTTTAACAGCAATAGTGGGTCCAACACCTGTGGGTTTCATCCATCCACAGAACCACT
Source organism: Ptyas mucosa (assembly GCA_012654045.1). Taxonomy (NCBI): domain Eukaryota; kingdom Metazoa; phylum Chordata; class Lepidosauria; order Squamata; family Colubridae; genus Ptyas; species Ptyas mucosa. The sequence continues at coordinate 4,776,181 of WNWU01013599.1, forward strand.
GCTTTTGTTCTTGCGGCTGAGTGGGAAGGTGGACTTGCTCTGTGGCTGCGTCATTTTGCTGGCTAAGTAGACAAAAGGGTCAATGAGACTCCGACGGTCAGCAACTGAGATTTCCCACAATTTTACTTTCTCTGCCTTTGCCCAGTGTTGAGCTATATCATGGTCCACACGGCGTTGTTCTTGCAAATCACATTTGTTGCCTAAAACCACAATAGTCACCTATGAAGATTGGAGGAGAGAGAGAGAGAGAAATCTAGTTAGTACAATGTCAAATGCACAAAAACCTCCAAACCCCAGGATGCTCATACATAAATTTTATTAAAGAATAAAAAATTATGAAAAAGTAATGAAAAGTAAAGAAAGAAAAGAAAAAAGGATAAAGAAGCAAAAAGATAAAAAGAAATAGAAAAAGCTTCCGATTTCCTTTGCGGCAAGTACAAATATGACCCCCTAATTATCTCCTACTCTATGATTATTTAAAAAAATCCTATTATGTACTATTTTTAATAATCAAAACCTCAAATCAAAAGCTGACTTTTTCTGTTTCATGGAAAAATCTATAAGAGTTTATTGAGGCAACAATAAATGTAGATAATGTTTTTTGTCTAATCAATGTAGTCAGTTTAGCCATTGCTACAAATTCCATCATTTTCACCCTCCATTCCTCCATTGTGAATCAAATCCCAGGATGCTCATGACACAGTGGAACAAGGCCACCCAGGATGTTTGGATGCCTGAGTCAAGGGAAAGCATTCTTTCCCCTTCAGACACTGATTTGTCAGCTGAAGGTTGCTTCTAGAAAGACAACAGGATGGGTCCTTCAGTGAACTTAAAATCAATCCCAGCATGCTGGTGGCATAAATGGCTTTTTTTTCTTCAAATATGCCATGCCTGCTTCTTACTGCTCTTAATGCCTGCCAGCCAAGTTGTCTGCCTCAGGGTCCTTCCATTTATACCTTTCTCTGAGAGACTCATCCTCAGCAACTGTAGCATTTAGCTGACCTTGATAGGTTTAAGAAAGCTAAATAGGGTTGGAACTAGTTAATGTTTGGCTGGGAGACCACGAGAAAATCCCAGGATTGTGCATTCGACTGAGAATGCAAAAAGGAAAAAAAAGAAGAGGGAACCCATTAAAATACAATGGCAAATTATTTCCACATTATTTGTTGAGCTTGACCAAAGAGAGATTTATGTGGCCATACAATCACACACCAACATCATACAGATCTTGTGACGGAAGAGATTATTAACTTCCAATTCTCTGGCTTGATAAAAAAGGGCCAGGGGCTAGGAGCTTCTAATGATGGGTGGAAACTTTTGTTTCTAGAACTGCTCCCCCCCCCCCCCCCGCGAGCGTGCGCGTGAGGCGTGTGCACTTCCGAACCAGTAAGGAAGGTAAGTAGATTTCACCCCTGCTGTGAACAATCATTGTCCAGGACAACTGGTAAACAAGGACTACCTGTACCTTTTCTAGGCAGAAAAATAAATTAAGATGTTTGATCAATGTACCCCTCTAAAGAGAATCAGCATAGCACATCTTCCATACCTTAAATATATAATATTTTTGTGAAATAAAGATGTAACTATTATGTAACAATTGTTTCTCCTAAAATAATGAAAAATGTAATGGTACCTTGGAAGACTGGGGAAAGAGATGCTGATGTCAGGCCCTAAGCCCAAGAATGACAAATGGTGATTCTTCCCAGCTGAGTTCTTTATGGTTTCCACATCTACAGGCAGAATCTTGTCAGGTTGAGGACTCTACTATTTGCATCTACCATATGTTCTGAGAATTATTAGGGAGGAAATGTCTTTACCCTCTCTTCCTCTCACACAAAATACCTGTCTTCTATTCCTCTGGAATGGTCTCCTCCCTCTTGGGAATCCACCCTACTACACTGCATCAAAGCTGCTCTGGGAACAGTCAGATAAGAAGTGCAATCCACACCTGAAGAGTGGACGGAGCAAGAGATTTAAGAGGACCCTCCCTAAGTCATTGAGCTGTGGGTGATGGCAGGAGAAATATGCTTTTAAGACTTGCAAGATTCAGTTAACCTAGCATTAGAATAAAATAGAATTAGCTCATTTTACCATGATTCCTTCTACCTGGTAAAGCTGACAAAGACAGAATAAAGACATAAATACAGATGTCAAAGACACTGTGCTACCAGATAAAGAACAGATTAGAAGCAACAATGTCAAAATAGATTCAAACCAATATGAAAAGTCAAATTTTGTTATTTTAGGGTTGTTGCAACAAGATCATAAAGATCATAAAGGTTATCTCAAAATAAACTTGGAACAAATTATGTCATTTTTGTCTTAATAGACACATTTTGTTACTGAGTCCCCACTTCTAAAGAACATTATGTTTTTGAAAGTTGATTTGAGAATCTACTTTAGAACATCCCTAGACTCTTTGCTACCCAAAGGCTTTTATGACATGAGTATCTGGGATGCTGAGAGTGAGTTCAATCTAGTGGTTAAGGAATAAGGCTAGAAAGTGGAAGACCATGAGGAAAATTCCTGCCTTAGCCATGACCTGGTTATTTACGGGACCGCCTACTACCACAAATAGCCTCCCACTGGCCGGTATGCTCTCATAGAGAGGGGCTCCTCCGGGTGCCGTCAGCCAAACAGTGTCGACTGGCGGCCCCCAGGGGGAAGGCCTTCTCTGTGGGGGCACCCACTATCTGGAACGAGCTCCGCCCAGAGATACGGAGGATCCCGGATCTGCGCACTTTCTGCCGTGCTCTTAAGACTCTCCTATTCCAGCAAGCCAGCCTGGCCTAATTTCTTCCCCTTTTCTTTTAAATTCTTTTAAATTGAAATTTTTAATCCGTTTTTAAATTATTGGGATTTTTAATTGTCTTGGGCTAAATTATCTAATCTGGTTTCATTTATGCTTCTAATTTTTGTATCTATGTATTTTATTTTGTGCCTGTTCACCGCCCTGAGTCCTTCGGGAGTAGGGCGGTATATAAATCTAATGAATGAATGAATGAAATCCAGCAGGGTGACCTTGGGCCAGTCACTCTCTCTCAGCCCAATTCACCTCACAGAATTGCTATAAGCGAAACAGAAGGAAAATGTGTTGGATATGTTCGCTGCCTTGAGTTATTCGTAAAAATAATATAGTCAAATCAGCCAATCAATCAATCAATCAATCAATCAACCAATGTTCTGCAAATTTTCCCAAATAGGAAAAGCTTTAGAAAAAAATTCCACCTACCTCCTTCTTATCCTTATTTTTGTCTATTTCCTTCTTGAGAATCTCCACTCTCTTGAAAGACTCCTTGCTGTCAATACTGTAAACCAGTACAAATCCATCCGTGCAAGAGAAGCAATGCTTGGGCAACTCCAAGCATGGGGAAGCTCCATCCCTCAAGCCTCGGGTGTCATAGAAACGCACCTGTTCACGCATATTCCGGTCTGTTTCAATGGAACCCACATAAATGTCTTCCTGGGTTTCAATCATTTCTGAACCTGCAGAGAGTCAATCAGACAGAATGTAAGAATCTCTACCAAAAGAAACTCTGAATCTTGCTCCTAGAAAGACCTACACAGATATCTAGAATAATTTATGCTAACTGCACTTGCTAAATGTTTAATTATTGTTTCAGTGTTCTAAAGTTATGATAACTTCAGCAAGAACATGGAGGAAAAAGTGTGCATAACTGGGAGACACAATATACCAAATGAAAAGGTATATTTGATCTGGGGACACAGTGTGATGGGCAATGGTGTAAGAGTGATTCAACTCATCATAGTTAGCATGACCATGTTAGCTTACCATCATGAACAAACTCCAGGCCTACAATTAATTTCTAGTTCAATAGATCAGGTTAATTCACAGGAACAAGTAAATACTCTGTATGTTGTCGCATTGTACATGTCAACAAATGAGAGCAATTATGAGCAGATAACTTGCCAGTTTGAAATTATGTTTTTCATGCTTTACCTCAACACCTTTTCCTTAAAATGTCATTATTTTACTGCATGTATTTCTACATCTGTCCCTATATGATTGAAAAATAAATTAGTTGAATTTGCATATTACATTGAGCCATACTGCACATTGAACATCCTTTATTAAGCAAACTTACATGTTAATCATGATTCTCAAGGCAACAGGTTTAACTCATATAGGTAGTCTGCAACTTACAACAGTTCATTTAGTCACCATTCGAAGTTACAACGGCACTGAAAAAAGTGACATGATTGTTTTTCACATTTACAACCATGGTCACGTGATCAAAATTCAGATGCTTGGAAACCAACTCATGACGGTTGTAGATCCCAGAGTTACGTGATCAGTTTTTGCGACCTTCTGACAAATCAATCGGAGAGCCAGATTCACTTAACAACCGTGTTTCTAACTTAACAACTACAGTGATTCACATAACAACTGCAGTAAGAAATGGGGCAAAATTCATTTAACAATTAGCAACAGAAATTTTGGGTTCAATTGAGGACTTCCAATACATGCCAATAAAAAACCCAAATAAAGCTTTTTAATGTTCACACATTGCACTAAGCCATAGTATGATGCCCGAATCCATCAATCTCCTTTGTTAGTCCTGGTTTATTAGCAGTGAGTTGTGCCACTCAGCCAACTGTGGTTATTGAAGGGAAAATGATCCTAAGCAGATCATGACTTAGCAGCCTATGAAACAGAAAAGCCTAAAATGTCTGATCTGGGCAAAATAGCAAAGAAATAAGATTTCCCGTTTAATGCCAACACTCACCAATAATATGATTCCCATACAGAAGCTGTTCCAGGATCGAAGTCTTCCCAACTGATGCTTGCCCACATACTACCACTTTGCAACTCTTCCCCATTATCTGGACAATACAGAGAGGAAACAATCAAGAAGGATATACTGAAAATGAGTGGTGAAAACATGCCTAAATGACAATACATATGCAAACACCAGTATTGCTCAAGGCTGGCTTGGGCTGTTCAGAGAAGGTGATCTACAAATTATAATATCCAGACTATTTTAATCTTAGGTGCTGGTACACTGGTAAAAGACATGAGCAGAACTTCATGGGGCTTTAAAATGGCAAATGCCTGGGCAGAGTCAAGCAGAACTAAGATGAAGAACAATTAATACATCTGTTATTCGCAAGAAATGAAAAGTGTTTCTTAAGGCTTGATAATTTAATATTTACAAATAGAATTGAAATTTTTTTCCCTGCCATGTGTTGCCTTTGCTATTCACATATATATATTGACCTCAAGGTTTCTCTCTGACAAAATAGGAACATTAATGAATCTGGCTCAGATCTTGTGTAATTCTTTTCTCCACAGTGATTCTCTGCATAAGACTTTCTGATCCGTAGTGACTCGTGTATTTGGATATACTCATTTGTCATATGGTCTGCAGTAATAATTTGCCTTAGTTTTGGGTCTGGCTTTTAGTTGGTGGACTCTGCATTCCAGTGAAATCAAATCTAATTTTATTTACTCATAGACCAGCAAATAACCCAGAGTCACAATTAAGATAAAGGAAAAATATGATGATTCTAAAAATATGTAAAAAGGATTAGAGTTAATATGGTGTATAGTGCAGACTGTAGAATAAGAACATGGCTTGGGTTTCCAGTCAAAATAAAGCAAAGCCCATACAGTCTAGGAGACAGAATCAAGGCAATCTGTTCTTACACTTTATTTCTAATTTGACTCTTCTTTTATTACTCTTTTGCTTTTAGTCTCTTTACATTTTGTTTCTCAACCCTGCCTGCTTGGTGCCTCTGACTTCCAGTCAGCACTTGAATCAAACTGGGCTTGCTGATGCTTTTAGAGTTTCAGAAAGAACCCTTCTGCCCCTTCAGTTTTTTCCTGGCATAAACATGATTACCCCGGAAGAAACACCAACCTCTTTCTCTCCTAATCATCCCACATTAATGAGAAGAGAACCAAAAAGCAGCTGAGACTTATTACCACTAACAGCAGTACTGAGCAATTTTAGGGGTGGGTAGGATGGGAATTTCCTTTTGTTTCCTTGTGTTTCTCATTTTAGGCCAAAAGCAAGTCCATTAACTTTTCCTAAGTAATTTTTAAGCCATTCACACAACGAGGCCCATCTAGAAAGAAGCTGATTTTTACAGTACTATTATGTTAGTTTTAGAAAAGCTACCTGCCTGAAAAGTTGGCCAAAGAAAAGAATAAGTTGAATAATAAAAATAACATGTCCGCAGCTTCCAATATACATTTCTTTTCATCTACAGCTAACGGTAAACCAAAAAAACTTTTAAAAATGAATGAAACAGTGATAAGGGATCCAATCTGGATCAATAACCAGGACTGGACAAACCCAGATTGGATCCTGCAACATTATCCTGGGACATGTATGTTCACCTTCATTCATAAGGGGTTTCCACTGAGAATGCAGTGTCCTATCTATTCACCAATCTGAATATGTATCCTGTATTATCTGCCTGCTCTCAATATTATTATTATTATTATTATTATTATTATTATTATTATTATTTATTAAATTTGTATACCGCCCTTCTCCTGCTGGACTCAGGGCGGTGCACTGCCAAGTAAAAACATTCCAATACAAAATTTAAAAGAAATTTAAAAGAATTATACACTTTGGCTGAAAATTTAAAAACCTTCTAACTAAAACCCATTATACAATTAAAAAACTAATATCTCAAAAAAGGAGGGGGGGAGGTTACGCCAGCCCTGCTTGTTGGAAAAGAAAAGTTTTTAGGGCACGGAGAAAAGCCCGGAGATCTGGTATCTCCAGGGGCAAATCGTTCCAGAGGGTAGGTGCTGCCACAGAGAAGGCCCTCCCCCTGGGGGTCGCCAGCCGATACTGCCTGGCTGACGGCACCCTGAGGAGTCCCTCTCTGTGGGAGCATACTGGCCGGTGGGAGGCTATTGGTGGCAGAAGGCGATCCCGCAAATACCCAGGTCCGATGCCATGGAGCACTTTAAAGGTTGTGACCAACACCTTGAAGCGCACCCGGAAGTCCACCAGGAGCCAATGCAGCTCACGCAGGAGAGGTGTCACATGGGAGCGCCCCGTTGCTCCCATAATCCCCTGCGCAGCTGCATTCTGCACCAGTTGGAGCCTCCGGGTGCACCTCAAGGGGAGACCCATGTAGAGAGCATTGCAGTAGTCCAGGCGGGAAGTGACGAGTGCCTGAGTGACTGTGTGTAAGGAGTCCCGATCCAGAAAGGGATGCAACTAGCGAATCAGGCGAACCTGATGAAAAGCCCCCCTGGCCACGGCCATCATATGCTCTTCTAAAGACAGCGGTGCATCCAGGAGGACACCCAAGTTGTGAGCCCTCTCTGTGGGGACCAATGACTCGCCCCCAATAGCCAGCGATGGCACCAGCTGGCTATATCGGGACGCCGGAAGCCACAGCCACTCGGTCTTGGAAGGATTGAGTCGAAGCCTGTTACTCCCCATCCAGATCCGCACGGCCTCCAAGCACTGGGACATCACTTCAAGTGCATCGTTAGGATGGCCTGGGGTGGAGATGTACAGCTGAGTATCATCAGCGTACTGATGGAATTCCACCCAAAGCCACTGATGATCTCGCCCAGAGGTTTCACATAAATGTTGAACAGAAGGGGCAAGAGAACCAATCCCTGTGGCACCCCACACACAAGGCGCCTCGAGGTCGACCTCTGCCCCCCTGCCAACACTGACTGCATCCAGTCGGAGAGATAGGAGGAGAACCACCGTAAAACGGTGCCCCCCACTCCCAGCCCCTCCAACGGGCGCAGCATGATACCATGGTCGATGGTATCAAAAGCCACTGAGAGATCTAATAGGACCAAGATAGAGGAACAACCCCTATCCCGAGCCCTCCAGAGATCATCCACCAACGCGACCAATGCCGTTTCCGTGCTGTGCCCAGGTCTGAAGCCGGACTGGCACGGATCCAGATAGACAGATTCATCCAGGTACCTGGCAAGCTGTCGCACCACCACACTCTCAACAACCTTCGCCATGAAGGGAAGGTTGGAAACCGGACGATAATTAGCCAAAACAGCTGGATCCAGAGCAGGCTTCTTGAGGAGAGGCCTCACCACCACCTCTTTCAAGGCGGATGGCAAGACACCCTCGCCCAAGGAAGCGTTGATAATCCCCTGGAGCCAGCCTCACGTAACCTCCCGGGAGGCCAGTACCAGCCAGGAGGGACAGGGGTCCAATAAACATGTGGTCGCATTCAGCCGCCCCAGTATCCTGTCTACGTCATCGGGAGCAACAGGATCAAACTCCTCCCAAATGACATTCTCAAGACCGGCCTCCATCATCCCGTCTGTGGCCACCCAGTCAGAGACCAGGCCTTCCCGAATCTGAGTGATTTTATCGTGCAGATACTGAACAAAATTCTCAGCACGACCCTGCAAGGATCCTTGATACTCTCTAAGCATGGTTGTTTTCTTGGAGAAGTTTCATTACTCAAATTAGGTAACATCATCAGTGTTAGCAAGAAAATAAGTTCAGAGAGCATCATGAACCTCTCATTTCAACCCTGAGCTACAAATATTCTCCTTTATTGGAATATTTTTATGTCTCTGACAACAAAACTGTACAATGGGACAAGAAAGTCATAGTATCTCCAAGTAATGTACTTGCTTTTTAGAGGGGAGGAAGTTTACCAGTTGGTATTGCTTCTGTGCCAATTTTATTTATTAATTTTTTATGCTACCCATCTCCCCCTATAAGGTAATTCTTATTTTCTACATAATTTACACAATAATTTCTACAATAATTTATACATAGTATATAGTATAGTATATAATTAAAGTTAAATATGTTTAAATATAAATACAAGAATAATTTTTAGTCAGTTCACATTTTCTACAGATTAACCAGGATTTATCCACATCACAAACATTTTGTTATTGCTGTTAGTTGCGAAGTCGTGTTCAACCCATTGCAATTCCATGGACAACTTTCCTCCAGGCCTTCCTGTCCTCTATCATCCCCCAGAGACCATTTACTGCCTACTGCTTCAGTGACTCCATCCAGTCACCTCATTCTCTGCCGTCCCTTTCTTTTTTTGCCCTCAATCATTCCCAGCATTAGGCTCTTCTCCAGTGATCCTTCCTTCTCATTAGGTGGCCAAAGTATTTCAGTTTCATCTTCAGGATCTGGCCTTCTAAAGAGCAGTCAGACTTGATCTTCCCTAGGACTGACCGGTTTGATCGCCTTGCAGTCCAAGGGACTCGCAGGAGTCTTCTCCAGCACCATAGTTCAAAGGCCTCAATTCTTTGACACTCAGCCTTCCTTGTGGTCCATCTTTCACAGCCATACATTGCAACTGGGAAAACCATAGTCTTGACCATACTTACTTTTGTTGGCCGGGTGATGTCTCTGCTTTTTAGTATGCTGTCTAACTTTGCCATAGCTTTCCTCCTCAGGAGCATCTTTTAATTTCTTGGCTGTAGTCCCCATCTGTGGTTGATCTTGGACCCCAGGAAAATAAAATCTGTCACTACCTCCATTTCTTCCCCATCTATTTGCCAGGAATTGAGAGGGCCGGGAGCTATTATCTTAGTTTTCTTAATGTTGAGTTTCAAGCCAACTTTTATATTCTCCTCCTTTACCCGCATCAGAAGGTTCTTTAGTTCCTCTTCACTTTCTGCAATTAGAGCGGTATCATCTGCATATCTGAGGTTGTTGATATTTCTCCCAGCAATCTTAATTCCAACTTGTGATTTATATCTAGTCCCGCCTTCCTCATGATGTGATCTGCATGTAAGTTAAATAGGCAGGGCGACAGTATACAGCCTTGCCAAATTTCTTTCTCAATTTTGAACCAATCAGTGGTTCAGTGTCCAGTACTTATTGTTGCTTCTTGACCCGCATATAGGTTTCTCAAGAGACAAATAAGATGGTCTGGTATTCCCATCTCTTTGAGAATTTGCCACAATTTGTTATGATCTATGCAATTAAAGGCTTTAGCATAGTCAATGAAGCAGAAGTAGATGTTTTCCTGGAACTCCCTAGCTTTCTCCATGATCCAGCGTATGTTGGCAATTTGATCTCTAGTTCCTCTGCCTCTTTGAAATCCTGACTGCTCTTCTGGTAGTTCTCGGTCTACATACTGCTGGAGCCTAGCTTGTAGGATTTTGAGCATAACTTTGTGAGCATGTGAAATGAGTGCAATGGTGCAGTAGTTTGAACATTCTTTGGCATTGCCCTTCTTTGGAATTGGAATGTAAACTGATCTTTTCCAATCCTGTGGCCACTGTTGAGTTTTCCAAATTTCCTGGCAAATTTTACTGCATTGTCTAAGATTTTGAATAGGTCAGCTGGAATACTGTCACCTCCACTAGCTTTGTTGTTGCTCAGACTTCCTAAGGCCCATTTGACTTCACATTCCAGGATGTCTGGCTGGAGGTCAGAGGCTACCCCATCGTGTATCAGGGACGTTAAGCTCATTCTTGTATAGTTCTTCTGTGTAATTTCTCTTCATAATGTCTTCTGCTTCTGTTAGGTCCCTGCCATTTTGGTCCTTTATCATGCCCATCTTTTCATGAAACTTTCCCTTCATATCTCCAATTTTCTTGAAGAGATCTCTGGTCCTCCCTATTCTATTGTTTTCTTCTATTTCTTTGCACTGTTCATTTAAGAAGGCATTCTTATCTCTTCTAGCTATTCTCTGGAATTCTGCATTTAATTGGGTGTGTCTTTCTCTTTCTCCCTTGCCTTTCACTTCCGTTCTTTCCTCAGCTATTCCTCAGACAGCCATTTTGCTTTCTTGCCTTTCTTCTTCTTTGGGATGGTTTTAGTTGCTATCTCTTGTACAATGTTGCAAACTTCAGTCCAAGTTCTTCAGGCACTCTAATTCCTTAAATCTATTTGTCACCTCTACTGTATATTCATCAGGGATATGATTTAGTTCATACCTGAATGGCCTAATGCAGGGGTCTGTAACCTTAAATATTCGAAGAGCCCATTTGGACCCGTTTCCCACAGAAAAGAAAACACCAGGAGCCACAAAACCTGGGTGGGCGTGGCCAACTCGATGTCACTCACTTCCACCAGTCACATGACACCCCCCTCCCCGCCACGCTTACCCAGCCAGTCATTAGGCCAGACAACCAGTTGTTAAAAAACAACGGGAACCACAAAATGCTTTTGACATATCTCTCTCTTCCCCCCCCCCCCCCCCGCCTCTCTTTCTGTATCTCTTTCTATGTCTCTCTCTCTCTGTCCCCCTCTCTCTGTATCTCTCTGTCTCTGCCCTGGCCGCTTCTCCATCCCCCACTGTTGCCCTTACCTTCTCAGGCCAGGCAAGGAGTGATTGGGAGGGGAGGGCGAGGGGCGGGGCCAGCCAGTGTTGGGATCACCTGACAGGGAGCCACAACAGAGGGCCCAAAGAGCCACATGTGGCTCCGGAGCCATAGGTTGCTGACCCTTGGCCTAGTGCTTTTCCCTACTTTCTTCAATTTAAGCCTAAATTTTGCCACGAGATCATGAGCTGAGCCACAGTCAGCCCCTGGTCTTATTTTTACTGACTGTATAGAGTTTCTCCATCTCTGGCTGCAGAGCACATAGTCAATCTGATTTCTTTGTTGACCGTCTTGTGATGTCCATGTGTAGAGACATCTCTTGGGTGTTTGCTATGACCATCGTATTCTCTTGACAAAATTCCCTGCCTCATTTTGTACTCCAAGATCAAACTTGCCTGTTATTCCAGTTATCTTTTGACTTCCTACTTTAGTATTCCAATCCCCCATGATGATAAGGACATCATTTTTTGGTGTTAATTCTAGAAGGTGTTGTAGGTCTTCATAGAATCGGTCAACTTCAGCCTCTTCAGCACCAGTGGTTGGGGCATAGACTTGGACTACTATGATGTTGAATGGTTTGCCTTGGATTTGAAGTGAGATCATTCTGTCATTTTAGGGATTGTATCCCAGTACTGCTTTTCCTATTCTTTTATTGACTATGAGCTACTGCATTTCTCCTGAGAGATTCTTGCCTGCAGTAGTATATCTGATAGTCATCTGAATTAAATTCACCCATTCCTGTTGGTACTGTCCGTAGGGTTTTCATAGCAAAGATACTGGAGTGGGTTGCCATTTCCTTCTCCAGTGGATCACGTTTTGTCAGAGCTCTCTGCTATGACCTGTCTGTCTTGGGTGGCCCTGCACGACATAGCTCATAGCTTCATTGAGCTACGCAAGCCCCCCTTCGCCATGACAAGGCAGTGATCCATGAAAGGGACCACAAACATAGAGGAATAAATTAGGCAGCACTGGTACAAATTTCCACTGTTGAGAACAATTATTCCTTTAATCTTGTGCAGTGCTCAGAGAAACATCACACTGCGATGTCAAATGGCAAAACTGCTGTTTCTTATATTTCATGACACTTTGGCTCTTTTATTTGCGCATTAATGGTCTGTCAAACAAGGCCAGCCTGGCATCTGATAAAAGCCAAGTTGTCAAAAGCCAATGTCATCATTTATCAATTAATCTTCAAGGCACTGCAAGCTTCTGGTGGGTTTGATAATACTCTAATTAAACAGCTGGTTGCTCCTCCTTAGAGAGGGGACTGGGCTCATTTGCAAATCTATCACGGATGAAATTAAAGTGCAAACCCACACAATCGCTATTGCGTTTCTAAAAGTCTGCAATTTTTCTGAAAACTCGATTAAAAAAAAACACAAACAGCCAATCCAAGGCAACCTACCTTCCCAACCCGGGTACTGCTCTTAATGTTTCCCTGCCGTCTTCAGCAAGGAAAGGAACTGAGGACCAACAACTCGGCATGACTGAGAGAAAAGACATACGTGGGAACTGCAGCCCACAGCTCCATCTAGAGCACTGTCTCCGGTGTGATTTACTCTCTCTTGCGATCCAGTTAAGATATTTAGGAAAAGGTAACAGCAGCGCGTTGCAGTCAAACACGGGAGAATGGAAATACAAAGCTGAGCTCAGCAATCTTGCTATAATCCAACCGGAGCTGTTTTTCATTTTAAATTTTATGAAAATCATACGATCAAGCGGAGGGTTATCGATCTTTAAACAAAACGGCGGAAATGATGAGAGGAATAAAGCAGTACCTTTTCTCCCTATCTGTGATTGAATTCACATATTTATATTAAAGCAAATTTTGTTTGGCAAGAGTGCTGGTAGCAAAAAAATGGGAAATTAAAATACCCTTAACAGTAGAAATGAAATGAGAATAAATACATGTGGAGTATTTTGACTGCAAATACGATGCCGAAAAATGTTTTAAGGTTTGGATATCTTCGGTTGATGCAATGGCTGTGTTCACGTGGCCGCCTTGATTAACTGATGTGTGGTTTATGGAAATAATTCGATTTTCTGGGTTTCACATAATATGAACAATACATCCGATACACAGGTTGGCTTTGCAGAACACATTAGGCTGAAACATAGTTGATTAGTTTTTCTTATCGCGCTCATGCAATCAGAGGTGTTTTATTGAAGAAAGAATGAATTCTTTCTCCTGGAATAAAAACGTATCAATGTATGAAATTGACATCTAGTGCTCTGATGCTCAAGTATCTAAATATAAAAATATATGCATCTTGCTTTTATTGTTAGATACCTAGCAATAGAGTTGCCTTTCCAAAAAAAACCCCAACCTCTTATAGATTTCTTTCAAACCGTATTTTCCATTTTTATAGACGAAGAAACCTGCCTCTCTCTAGATAGAACTTATTCCTAAGTATAAACAGATTCTGAAACATTGAAGTGCTAGCAAAAAGAGATTTGAACACAGACCGGATCCGACTGCCAGTTTTTTTTTAAATGCATATTTTTGCCTGAAGACAAATGATTATTTCCAACTCCTGTTTGTCCAATCGCGAGGCAAGAAGTTTTTTTTTCCCTTGGAGGACTCGCTTCCCAACCGGAAGTGGCCTATCTAACCCCGATTCTTCTCTCTCCGGATATTGAAGGAGGAACTTCCGCCTCGTTCTTTTTTTCTTCTCTCTCGTTCTCTCTCCTCGGCTCGCCGGCCGTTGATTGCAGCAACAAGGAACCAAGATGGCGACGGCGGGCGGAGATTGCGACGTGATTATGGCGCCCGCGGCACCCCCAGCGGTGGCTTCCCATTCCGCGGTGCCGCTGATGTTGAGCGCGGAGGACGAGGGGACCCGCAGGTAAGCCCTCCGCCACCTCTTCCGTCCCTGGAAAGGAGTTTTTTTTAATCCCCGCGGAGGGGGAGGGGCTGCTTCGAAGCCGGGAGGGGGGAGAGAGGACAAGAGGCGGAGCCTGATTCACTGCCATGGTTGGTGTGGGGGCGTGGGGGGGGGGGGGGGAGAGAAATAGGGCTTCTTTTAGGGAAAGTAGCTTGGACGGCAGAACCTGCGATTTGTTACCGTTGTCATTTGTCAGCACTTCCTCCAAAGGGCTACGAATGAGAAAATTCAAGATTAAGCCAATTAATGAAGAGCAGTTAAGAGAAGCTGTCTCTCATTGAGGGACAGTACATCTAAAATTCAGCCTGCTTAGGGATAAATCATGCAGGTTCTGTTGTAACTTCTGGGCTCTTGAATTCCAGGATGAAAGAGACCTACAGTCTGATCGATATTTACATTTAACTGTAAATTTCCCAATTTCAAGGTGTAACAGGATTCAAGCTGGAGATTAGCCATCCTACTGCATCTCTCTGTCTCTCTCTGTGTAGTTGCAGACTTACTGCGGAATTTCATTATTCCTGTAATTCAGTTATTATAGCTCTCCAAGTACTTTCCCACAAGGGTTTATTATAGGAACCCTATATATACAGGTTCTGAAGAGGAACCAGAAATACATATGTTTCAGTAGTGGGTTTCAAATTCCGTTGCTACCATTTCGCTCGTGGGTGCCCGCGTGCGCAAGATGCTTCTACACATGCACAGAGACGTCCTGGTGGGTGGGCGGAACCTCCCGCTGCCATCACTACCGGTTCGCCCAATCCAGGGCGAACCTGTAGCAATCCACCACTGATACGTTTGAGTAATGTTTTTACTCTTATTTTACAGACAAGTTAGTTTGACCATCAATTACTGTACAGTTGGTCTCTGTTTCAGGTATTGTGCACACTACATGACTTGGGATATGGTTTGGTGTATAAATGATTTCTCTTTGATCTCAGCATTTCAAGAGCATCCCACTAAATAAACATACCGTATGTTGGTTAGGGTAACAGCTGTTCTTGCCATGGGAATCTTTTAGATAATGAGAAATGCCACAGTAGTCAGTGAGACATTTAGTAATCTGTACATTTTGTGTTAAATCTTATTTGGGAAAAACATTTTGAATTTCATTTTGGGTTATCATGGGGCAGTGAATTTTCTCATCTTTGATTCATAAGATTCATAATCACTGTATAATAGTGTAAGTACTTGCATGTGAAACTGAATGCAATATTTTTTTAAAAAAATCATTCTGGGTTGGGGGCCACTTGGTTTATACCAAGTGACTCCTCTCTTGTGACAAAAATCATAGATGTAGAGGAATCTCTAGCAAAAAATATTAGCTAATCTGGAAATTTGTAGTATCAGGCTGTGGTTTTGACTGGCTGGGCAAACAGAAAAAAAGGTGAAGAAAAAATGAATCTGTTGGCTATCATTAATTACAAAATCAGATGTATGATTTGAAAAGAATTCCTGTTTCTCTTGTTATTCAAAGGATTCACCTTATTTCAGATTTCTCGTCTGCTGTACAGCTAAAGGTACCTAGCAGTAAACGCTTATTATACTTATATATAGAAGCTGACATACATAGTTGGGTTGTAACACATGTACTCCTGGGACATTGGATGATAGCCAACAGTTGTAATTGGCATTTTGCTAGGGTGCATAGTGTGGTTTATCCTCAGGGGAACCTTCTGAATTGGATAAGTGAGCTATAATTTATGTTAGCAAGCTTGGCTAGGGTTGAATATGAGTCTTCCAGCTAAATATTCCATAATGGAATTCAAACTATTAGATTCCCTAGTGACAGTTGACCACCAATTAAAAATATTGACTTCTTTCCTCCTTGCAAGATTACAACTTGGTCTACAATTTCCAGCCTGTCTTCAAATAGTGAAACTTAGTTTGTGGGGTTAGGGAGTGAAGAATTAAAACTATTTCCTAAGAGAACCATAGTTTTAATATTATTAAACTATTAATTGCAGTTGAAT
Source organism: Ptyas mucosa (assembly GCA_012654045.1). Classification (NCBI taxonomy): domain Eukaryota; kingdom Metazoa; phylum Chordata; class Lepidosauria; order Squamata; family Colubridae; genus Ptyas; species Ptyas mucosa. Next base: position 4,792,314 of record WNWU01013599.1, read on the forward strand.
GTGATTTATTCAATGCATCATGGTTAAATGTTAAATATCCAGAGCCTTGGATAGTACAGTGGTCTAAAGCACCCTGTTATTAATACAGCTGCCTGCAATTATTGCAGGTTCGAATCTCACCAAGGCTCAAGGTTGACTCAGCCTTCCATCCTTTCTAAGGTAGGTAAATTGAGGACCCAGTTTGTGGGGGCAATAAGCTGACTTTGTATAAATATACAAAAAGTATGAAGGCTATTGCTTAGCACAGTGATGGCTAACCTTTTTGCCATCGTGTGCCAAAAGCGGGGGGAGTGCAGTGGGGTCACATGCACACGTGCCCACACCCATAATTCTATACGCCCCGCCCCCCTGTGCTCCCTCTGCTTTTGGCACGTGATGGCACGGTGGGTCTGGTAGGCCCGTTTTTTGCTCTCCCCAGGCTCCAGAGCCTTTCTAGGAGCCTGGGGAGGGCAAAAATGGCTTTCCCCACCCCTCCCAGAGGCCTTCCGGAGGCCAGAAACAGTGTGTTTCCTGATTTCTGGTGGGCCCAGAAGGCCCGAAAATCAGCTGGCTGGTGCACGCATGTGCGTCTGAGCTGAGCTTGCGTGCCCAGCAATATGGCTCCGCGTGCCACCTGTGGCACCCATGCCATAGGTTCGCCATCATGGGCTTAGCGCATTGTAAGCCTCCCTGAGTCTCCGGAGAAGGGCGGCATATAAATCAAATTTTAAAAAAAATTATAGTTAATATATATGAATTCAGGCATGCATTATTGTACCAATGTTAGATAATGGTTGAAATTATTAAAAAGTACAGTTGTGTTTGTCAATACTGGAGGTAAAAAGGAGATACATACTACAAACAGGAGAAAAGGAGACCATGTTAAATCTTGTATATCAGGCATCCATAATGACTAACCATTATTCCCGGAGCATGTTTCAGAATCCTTTGCATTATTTATGGATTCCTTATCAATTGTATGGGAAGGATTTTCCCCAAACTTTCCCCAAATTGTACTCGCCAGTACAATTTCCATAGCTTGAATTGCCTGCTCACATTCTGAAAGTATGTATACTATTTCACAAAAAGGGCATTTCCTGGGTTCTGGAAGGATTTCTGACTCGGTACAGTCTCTAATAGGGTTGTGCAGTGTTTTGTAATTATGTTTTTGAAAGCACGGAAATAAAACTGTAACCCCTATTTGCTAGACATTTTACAAGAAGAGTGAAATTGCTTCAAAACTGCTGTGATTAGGATTAGGGTTAAAGTTTTCCCTGCTGTGTGATCCTTGGAAAACACAATTCTATTAAGGTATTGCAGATAGGTACTGCATTTTTATTTGGAGTAATGCATAATCCTAGGGTTCTGACCCAGCTCTCCAAACACGACAAACCTTCTGAAGTTAATTCAAAGATTCCTTTATTAGGAATGCCAGCAGCCCTGGCAAAAAAGTTTCTCTCTAAGCCGCAGGCTAACAAATTCATTCGGCTGGAAGATGGATAGTTGTCTGCTACATCTATTCATCTCCACTCCCTTTTATCCCCAGAGCTAGGGTGGCGCTTCTCTAGCAGCATTCTGTCCCAAGGATCAACCCATGGATTTCCACTGTTCTTCTCTCCTTTGCCTTCTGCGCATCCACATGTCAGGCATTGGACCCAGCTGTTCCTCCTCTTCCTTATCAGCCACCTGCAGACCTGGGGGCTGTTGACTCACCATCTGAGGGCTGACGGACAGCCCAGGCTCTGTCTCTCTCTCTCTCTCTCTGCCAGCTCCATTCCCACTTCCCCCTCTGAGCTCTCAGGTTGACCCTGACTCCCACACCTCCTCCTCCTCTGATTCGGCTGCTGGAGGGGCTAGTATTTAAAATGAGAGTTTATCCTAGCATAAATGTACTCTGTGCTATAGAGTCGGGGTAAATTCATTAACTGTGATGGTTATAAAAATATAAGTACCATGTTTCCCTGAAAATAAGACCTAGCCTTATTTTTAAGTGTGCGCCTAATATAAGCCTTACCCCCCCAAAATAAGTCCTAGTGAATGGCAGTGGCCAGCACAAGAGATGGCGAGTGCGCGTGGGCCGACAGTGTCAGGTAGCAGCCGCAGCCCGCACAGCACAGTTGAGTTGAATCCCTGTCCAAGCCCCAGATGGAGGCAGAGGTGCGGGGGGAGGCAGGCGATCGGGAGGCGCCGCACTGGCCACGGGAAAGCCGAGAGTCGGTGGGCTGGAGAAGCAGGCGGCTACAAGAGGCTCATCTTTGTGCAGTGGCACTGGCAGCAGATGGAGGCTGAGATGTGGGGAGTAAGAAAGAAAACAACCAACCTCACAGAGAACCAAGGGCCCTTCATTTCAACCCTGAGCTACAAATATTGTCTTTTATTAATTATCTTAAATCAAATGTATGTTAAAAGCTTTGAATAATAAAATTGAGAAATATACTTTTATATAGTCACATGATTGGTCTGGAGTGATTGTTTCCAGTGGCCTATTCATATGACACATTCAGCTGGTTTGAGTTAAGACACTAGGAAAATTTGGTCAGTGGAGCAAAAGATAAAACTGTCTCTGCTCCCTGGTCAGCTTTGTTGTTTTGCTGAACAAGTTGGGGTTTGGTTAATCCCCCCCCCCCATTGTAATGGAAATTATGTTGTAGAGAGCCCCCAGGGAAAATGGGGGTTCTCTAGGCATTCTCTGTCCTTGGCTGTTTGGTTCTCTCTTTTCACCCCTCATCCTGCAACTACAAGGGAAAATGAAAAGGGGCAAAAAATAGGTTGGTGTAAGTATGATACTCAATTACACTATTATAATTTTTATTCTTAAAAATTTCACTCTTGTTAAAACCAAGTGGGAAATTTACAAAAAAGAGCACTGACTCTGTTATTTCATCTGGTGCAGAGGTTTTCCTTCTTAGCTGAGGAATATAATTGTTTTTCTGGCATTTTTTGCAGTGGTCATTAAGCGAATATACAGCCAGTCCTTGACTTACAATGTTCATTTAGTGACCATTCAAGGTTACAGTGGCACTGAAAAAAGAGACTTATGACCATTTTTTAGTTGCCCCATGATCATGGATCAAGATTTAGACGCTTGGCAACTGGTTTATACTTTTGAAAGTTGCAGTGTTCCAGGGTCATGTGATCATTTTTTGCAACCTTCTGACAAGCAAAGACAATAGGGAAGCCAGATGCATTTAACAACCATGTTATCAATTTAATAACTGTACTGATTCACTTAAGAACTCTGACAAGAAAGTTCGTAAAATGGGGCAAAACTCAATTAACAAATGTCTCATGTAACAATAGAAATTTTGGCTCAATTGTTGTAAGTTGATAATGTAATGATACTTGCTAAGTGAATCCATTCTAATGGTGTTTTTCGCCAGAAACCAGTAAATAAAGCCAGAAACTGATTTTAAAAAGTCACAGATTGCAGTCACTTGACTGCAGTTAATGCTGTGACTATTTACTGAGCACCTGGGATGAACTCACTTGATTGGGCGGGGGGGGGGGGGGGGACAACAAATTAAAAAAGTTTTAAAGACTGTAAAGCACCAGTTCCATTGCCATTGTAAAGGCAAGAGGGTGTGGCCAGCATCGGGCGATATGGTGTGGATTCTGGAGCTCGAGAAGAGCACCAATATCCCAGCCGATTTTGGGGATCCATAGGGATCATCCACTGAAAAGAATATATGTAGCTTCAGGTGCTCTCTGAACATGGGTATTTGCTTACAGACATTTTATTACCCAGCTAGGTAACATTATCAGTGCTAGTGAGTGTGGTGAATAATTTGTAAAGGTATTTATATGTCTATTGATATACATCAGTAACACCTCAGAAGCAACCACAATCATCATAACAATCATAGCATCACCGTAGCACACAAACCAACTAAAGCTGTCCAAACCATCTTAAGTAAACTAAAGGACCCAGTAGCCCAAGAAGAAGAAAAAACAGGAATCATCTACAACATACGTTGTAAGTACTGTAACAACTACTATGTAGACAGAGGATTACAAAGCACATCCATGAACAGCAAGTAGAAAACACAGTGAAAATTATTTAATCTCACAACACCTGGCAGACTCAACCATGAGGGATTCTTGGTGCTCTCTGAACTTGGTTGTTTTACAGACGTCTCATTACCCAAACTAGCTCTGAAACAGCAATGCCCAAGATTAGTAAAATCACATAGTTACTCTCTCAAAATAAATATTAGGAATTAGGTCTGTAAGGATATTATTTTTGAATATCTGATGTTATCTAGTTTGGATAATGAAACATTTGCAACAAAACAACCAAGCTCAGACAGCACAAAGGACACCTCATTTCAACCCTGAGCTACAAATATTCTCCTTTATTGAGATTCAGCCTTAGTTTCAATTGGGAAACAAAGCATCCTAGACCAAGTATGGAATTCCTGGAAGCCTGGCATTCAGACAAGGGAATTTCAGGTACATCAGCCATAAGTAGACACACATCACACATTTATATACAATTCAAAAGAGACAATTAAAGAACAAGGATAACAAAAAGATATCAAACTATATCCAGCAGACTTTATCCAGATAAGCAGGGATTAAGGTAAATGTAAAAGTTTACCTCGCACATATGTGCTAGTCGTTCCTGATTCTAGGGGGCGGTGCTCATATCCGTTTCAAAGCCGAAGAGCCAGCGCTGTCCAAAGACGTCTCCGTGGTCATGTGGCCAGCATGACTAAACGCCAAAGACGCAAGGAACATACCTTCTCCCCAAAGGTGGTCCCTATTTCTCTACTTGCAGTTTTTATGTGCTTTCAAATTGCTAGGTTGACAGAAGCTGGGACAAGTAACGGCAGCTCACCCCATTACGCGGCACTAGGGATTCGAACCACTGAACTGCTGATCTTTCGATCAATGAGTTCAGAGTCTTAGCCACTGAGCCACCGCTTCTCTTAGCAGGGATTAACATGAGACAAATAGAAAATAATGCCCTAATCAAGGCATCACAAAGGAGAAAACCACATCTCGATCAACATTGACAGGGCAAGCTGTTGTATATAAACAGGGAACAAACCTCATACTAATTAACACAGATGATTTACTTAGCCAGGTAATGAAAATGTTTGCAATCTTAGTCTGCATCAAAGATTCCATAAATTAACTGCAATTCAGTAAATAGGAATAAAAGCAGCCCAAACTGCTAGGTCTATGTGGTTCAGGAAATTCAAACTTCTTCAGGTTTCTTTTCCTTTCTTTTTTTCGGAAGGGCAAAGGGTGCAAGAATTCCTAATCAGTTTGTTCGTAAGGAAATTTCTAGGTACTCTTGACTCTGCCCCTGAAGTCAGAGGCTTCAAACATTTGTATGATTCCCCTTCCTTCATAGGAATTGTAAAAGTGTTAAGAAGGAATGTATAAATGAATAAACACTAAACTCTGCCTAGGTGTAGTTATTAGCTGAGGTTCCTACATGAATTTGTGCTTGTACTTTTGCTCTAAGAACACCTCTCATCCCATTTTCAATAATAATAAATTTTGAAGCAATAAAAAAGAGATACTGTATGGCTCTTTATATTTTTCTGATGATGTAGTATAATAATATCCAGTCTTCAAGATCTTAACATGCTAAAACAATACAGTTGTGATATTTTCATGTCCCTTTTATTTGATAATCATGGCTGCATAGAATAATGCAGAATAAAGGCATGTTCCTGTTCTAATTTTTTTTTAAAGTGATTTGTTTGGCAGTTTTGAGTTTTTCACAATTTTGAGCTTTTTAAGTAGAGGAAATCTTCTATTGTCTTAGCAATTAGTTTCTTACCTTGTCTATTCAGAGATTAAAATCAAGTTCTAAATAACAAATAGTTTTTTGATATCTGGAGCTAACTAGTTTCCAGAAAAAGAAAACCGAAGCTCACAGAGTATCTGGAAAGACCATGCAATATCTGACACAACAATGTGGCATACACTATAGGAAAGGGAAATCTTACTAAAGATTTTGAATCAAAGTGTGATTTTAAAGTCAAAGAAAAACCCAAAGACATACGCTTAAAATGTACGAGAAGAATTTGAATAAAAAGTGCAAATGTTTACGTTATAAAGGTACTTTTTCAGTACTTTATACAGCACCTTACTTATTTGACTTCAGTTATTTTCACTTGACGCTAGGCGACACTAGTGCACAGATGAATGTTTATTCACATGCTACAATAACTTGCATTATGCTCATTCCTCTTGCATCATGCAAGTTAAAACTGGAGAATCAAAAAAAAATCCCTACAGACCTACTGATAATTCCTAATACTTAGCTTGAGGTAGTTCATATATCCAACTTTATGTTGTGCAAAATCACATTGTGATTTTACTGAACTTATACATTGCTATTTCAGAGTTGACCTTTGGTTTATGAAATACTAACATAGAGGGTGGAAACTCACTAAGGTTTCTGCTTTTACAAAAATCCTGGTGGACTATCCCAAAGATGCTTTTTCCAAAAGGCAACTGGATTTTCTTGGATTTTTTTCTTTGAAAGCATTTCTTCAGTTCTAACTGAAGAAGCAAAACATTTTCAAAGAAAAACTAAGAATGTCCAGTTGTCCTTTGGAAAAATTATCTTTGGTGTACAACCATGACCTACATTGAGAATCTCCATAGACACTCCTTGTGGACTAATTTTTCTAATATAAAGAACTCTTGTATATGTGTAATGAATTCCTAATGAACTGAGAGCGTGCCTAAGAATTTTATGCACATTTCGTGCAAATAAAATATTAGGCTGTATGTCCTGCTTAAATCGCCAATTGATGTAAAAGATGTCCAACCCTCAACTACAGCTGCACACTGTAGGGGACAATCAGTAGTAGTGAGCAAGCTACAACATCATCGCTTATCTTTTTTGTTGCTATGTATGGAATGCCAGGGCTCCTTAGAAAGTCTTTGCCCACAATATGTCCTACATAATTTTGTTGTCCTCTAAAGACGTCACCATAAATTTGACATCTAAGAACTTTTGTACAATCTTCAATACCATAACAATCTGGCATGCCATACCATAATGGTCTTCAATACCGTAACAATCTATAGTATCATATTTAAAATGCTTCTTTCCTAACATGGCTATTTGCTTCCCAGAAGCTTAGTAGTATAGGAAGATATTTTTTCTTTTTTTAGTTTTTCATTGTAGCTCTGTGTCTCACCCCCAGAGTTCACAGATGGACACCAACGTCTTGCCCAACAAAGAGACCTATTCAGAACATTGGATTGTATTTTTAGCCAGATTCTTTCTTCAGCTTCAAAAGTAGCAAGTGGGGAACGCAGCCTACATCAGCGCAAGCTTTGCAGAATGACCTCATTCAGACTATGGCATCTGTTAGAAGCAGAAACAACCATTTGTGATATCAGGAGATCCTGACTTTCCCTCTTGTTCTGGCAGCCGGTCCTTAGTAAACAAGGACAGGACTCTGTTTCTAAAATTGCATCTTAAAACATAGTACGCTCACTACATATATAAAAATTGGTAGATTTTAGTGCGCATGATTCTAATGTGTGATTTAAGATTTAAAGAAACTCTGCAAGTTTCCTCAGAGATTAAAATGGTTAATAAGTAAAGGCAGTTCAATTTTACATGACTTGCCTGAAACTCCTACCAATTGTTATACAATATTCCTGTACGTAATCTGCAGTGGGATGGTGATAGGTATTCTAATACACTTCCAATTTCTGATGTTTGTTTCTTTGCCTCCATAATTACTGCAGGACAGTGTTCCAATACAAACGATGTTGTTGTGAACAGATAATGATGCTATTTAAAAAAATATTAAATGGCATTGCATTAGTTTTGTATTATTTTAATTTATAATTTAACAAGGAGCATAAATATACCTTAAGTTGACTATCAAATCCTTGTGAGCACTGGCCTTTTTCTATTTTGTTGTTTTCCAAAGGAAAAAATTAGAACTTTTCACTTCAGATTTAACACAATCATTTCTCTCTGATAGACCTACTTGGGGAGTTATAATTTGTTTACACTTAAAAAGTCCAAGATCAAATCATGATTTCATATCCTGCTGTTATACAATAGTAGTTTCACTACGTTATGATATTCCTTTGCTTCCTATGAAGAATTGTAGTTAGCCTTAAATGTGGATACCTCTAATCTCTTCTTGGCAATAACCCTCAGACACATACCCCTGGTGATTTTCAAATCACATATTCATAGTTAAAAATAGTGGGAATAGGAACATGGATCTTATTATAGCTATTGGATTACATGTGTCATCCCTCTCCCAAGCCTTAACATTTTTGTAGGCTAGGGCAAATCAAGGGCACTATAACCTCCTTGAAGTAAACACGATTGACTACACTGAGTGTGAGCAGTATGGAGGCCTTGACCTCCATCAGCCTGTTGATGAGATGAAATGTTTTTGGTTTCATTTGATTGTATTTACAACCTAATCTACTAAACTGCTCCATTCTAATAGGAATTGCCAGAGGGTAGGAGTCTAGAGAGGGTGGCCAGTGGATTGAGGTCAAAATGAGGTTAAACCATGTTAACACATACCAATACAACCCTCCATTGTTCTTTTTCTCTCTTGAGATTTTTTCTCCCTAAATAGCTTGTATTGTCCAGGCCAAACAACTTTACTTAGCTGTTTCCAGGAGTACTTGGGGGGGAGGGGGGGTTCCACTGAAGAAACCAATTTAGAGCCATTAGCTTGGATTCAAGGGTGCTTTTTGTTTCTTATGGTTGACTATTGCAATAGCTAGTTTGGGAGTTGGATTCCCAACTTGCTCAAAAGGTCTTGTGCATTCGTTGTCACCCCTAAAAACATAAATTCAGAAGAGCCTGCTTGCCAGAGTGCTCTATTCCCATTCTGACAATACCCCTGTATGAATTTGGCAGACCCCTTCCAGCCATTAGAGTCTTGAATAATTCAGCTGAATGCAACTTCACTTAGAATCATGCACATGTAAATAAGTGAGAAGCCTCAGAGCTCTTATTAAGATAGGGGAGAATCAGTGGTTTATGCAGTTTCATAGCATTTTTAAAAGATACATTAAAACATATTCTTGACAACAGAAGTGGCTTGCCACTGCTGCTTCTGGGATTATTTACTTTTATTTACACATTTAGCTCTTATTTATTATTCATTCATTCATTCATTCATTCATTCATTTATTTCTACCCGCCTTGATTATTTTTATCATTAACTCAAGGCAGCAAACATACCTAATACTGCTTCCTCCTCCTATTTTCCCCACAATAGCAATCCTGTGAGGTGATAAGCCTGAGAGAGATTGACTAGCCCAAAGTCACTCCTGAGTGACTGTTGAGTTTTACTGTTAAAACTGTTGAGTTTTAGTCTTGCATCACACATGAAAGTGTGGTAAGACTAAAACTAAACAGTCTCCTGGTTTCTAGACTGGTGGCTTAATCACTAATCCAAAAAAGTGCATTAAAATTTATTAAAATTTATTAATTAAAATATAATTGCTTAAAAACATATCTGGAACTGTATTGCAAGCAAATATGCTCCATGTCTGATTTTGGAACCCATTTTTGATGCATTTAATTTTAGTATAAATGGTAATCAGAATTGCAGATAGCAAGTACTGGTAACTGGAGTATTCACTGTCATGTTTCCCCTGTATTTCTAAGTTCCTTACCAATATATCATTTATCATCATTCTAAATATCTCTAATATATCGATTACATGTAAATTTACTTACGTTTTGTAACAGTTTGCCCCAAGCTGATGGCCTATGTATACGTTGAACCTACAATTTCAGGAATTTGTATGACCAACTCATTGTTAGTTACACAATCTGAAAGCGGTGGTTCTAAACATCTACGTAGCACCAGTGTTAATTGTAAGAAATGCTAACCATATTTTTTCTTAATAGAAATGGGATTATGTTTATTATTAGTTAAGGGCTATCTTATTGGTTCATTATGGTAATCATTGAGACAATAAATGTTTTATGAAAAAAGATGCATTCAGTAGCATGAACCATTTCCCAGTACTTAACACAAAGCAATTGTTATTCAGGGTTCAGGTAGTGAGACTTCTGGTAAGTTAAGATAGATCTGTCATCTCTTTACTGTTATCTTGCTTGGATTGAAGGCTAGTGCATTTCAGATTATAATGTTTTGTTTTGTTTTCAGAGAAGCAGAGTCCTTCAAGGAGCAGGGAAACGCATTTTATGCCAAAAAGGACTACAACGAAGCATACAACTACTATACAAAAGCAATAGGTGAGGATAAAAAGGAAAGGGATGGGAAGTCTGAAAACTGACTTTTGGGCACACCCATGTCTAGATCATGAAGGTCTTTATTGCCTTCAGTTGGAAATGTCTCAGTTCTGGTATGTATGAACTGGCTCAGATGGATAATTCTTTACAGCAGTCAATTCCAGCATTTTTAATGCAAAAAACCATTTACTGACTACAGAGTAAAGATTTTTCATGTATATCAATATATCTGTCTAGGTACATGATGGCGAACCTATGGCACGCATGCCAGAAGTGGCATGCAGAACCATCTCTCTGGGCACGCAAGCCATCACCCGTTGCTCCTCTGTATTCCGGCAGGCTGGGCAGCTGGTCTTCACACGTGCAGGAGCACCAGAAACCGGAAGAGCAGCCACCCGGAGGGCATGCATGCGCCAGGCAACTCTTCTTCCAGTTTCCAGCGTGTGCATGCACACCGACCAGCTGGTCTTCTGGTTTCTGGTGCAAATGCATGCGCAAAGACCAGCTGGCCGGTGCTCATGTGCACGCTGGAAACCAGAAGATCACCTTCCCAGTGCGTGCGTGCATGCTGGATGGCTGCACTTCTGTTTCTGGTGCACATATGCGCAGTGGCCAGCTGATCTTCACACACTCATGCGCACCAGAAACTGGCAGACCAGTTGGCCAGTGCACATGTGCACGCCAGAAACCAGAAGAGCAGGTGCACGCATTTGCGCCTGGCGGCTGCTCTTCTAACTTGACACACATGCTTGTACACATTCCCGTTTCAGCATTCAGTGCCGAAAAGGTTCGCCGACACTGGTCTAGGTTATATTCTCTGATTCATACTGTTCTAGAGATACAGTATGGGTCTAGAACACAGTATATAAACAGCCTACTATAATCACAGAGAACTTTCTTAATATCAAAGTATTGATCTTTGCAGTTAAGGATTGGGGGAAATAATCATGGCATTTTTGATTGAGAAACTAAAGTAGATCTTTCATGAGTTAAGTAGTGGTTAGCCATTACCCTATTTCTCTATTAGTTGTGTTGGAAGAAATATTCATCTGGTTCAGTTCTAAGTGGGGAGAAAGACACTGGAAACATGGAAGCTGATTGAAAAGATGGTTTAATGAAGCAGAACCATCAAGCACATGGTCTTGGTGCAGCGGACCACATGGAGTGGAGCAAGGGTGAAATTCAGCCGGTTCTACCCAACTCTGGCGAACTGGTAGCGGCGGCTGCAGGAGGCTCTGCCCACCCACGCGGACGTCATGACGCCCTTTTTTGCGACAATTTTCAGCCTCTCCACATGCGCAGAAGGCTTTGCACATGTGCAGACAATGGCACACAACATTTGCGAGCCGGTAGGGAGGGTAAGTGAATTTCACCCCTGAAATAGAGAGTGAGGATTATTTATACCCTCTTTGGAGCCTTGCCCTTGAGCTTCCTGTTCCTGTTACAATAGGGTTTAATCTATTGGTTGCTGTCAGGCTCCCATGGGGCTATGCAGGGGTCATAGCTGAGGTTGTCTGAGCGCCCATGTTTGGTTGAAACTTGGAGGTGTTGATGTAATGAAGAGGTGTGTGTTCTGTGGGCAATCCTTACTGTGTCTTAATGGCTATGTCCTGGTTTGGAAGTTGAGTCAGGGCTAATCATCCTGAGGCTGAAGGTCTTTTGTCTTGTAAATAGGTTGGCCGAATCCTGGTGGGGGCTGCTTTCCAAGAGCATGTTTCTCCTTTAGGGAAATATAATATTCTGCCTTTTTAATATTTCTCAAAATATTTCATTCTTCTAGGAGAGGGGTGAGTGCTAACTTTCTATAGTTGCTTTGCATTCTTTATGTTTCTGTAGCAAAGGCACAAACAAGTATTTAATGCTCTTTGCAGATCTGTGCAAACTGGCCAGTTTATTCTGCGTATCAAAATGAAAATCTTATTAGCATTATTAATATTAAATAAAATCTACTTTGTGGAGAGGAAGAGTTCAAAATCTTACAGAATAGCGCGTATCTTTCTCTTTTCGAAAATGCCTTCAAAAAGAGGCGCAATACAGAGCAAGTGAGTTCTTTTCTGCTTCTGAATTAACCACTATCTTCTTGTTTCTTATCTTCCAGATACATGTCCCAGCAATGCCAGTTATTATGGAAATCGTGCTGCCACTCTCATGATGTTAGGCAAATTTCGGGAGGCCCTGGGGGATGCTCAGCAATCAGTCAGAATGGATGATAGTTTTCTGAGGGTATGTGACTCACATGTGTAGTTCTCCTGATCCTGCATCATACTGGCATGTTTTCATAATGTTCTTATCTTCTCAGGGACATCTAAGAGAGGGAAAGTGCCACCTATCTCTGGGGAATGCCATGGCTGCCAGTCGCTGCTTCCAACGAGTTATAGAATTGGATCGTGAAAATGCACAAGCAGAGCAAGAGGTAAGGTATTGAATATGAAGTTTGAGTGATTGATCTAGTTCAGCAGCCCATGTTTGACTGATAAAAAGTCTCAAGATATGTTGGACTGGGTTATATTAATTTAGTTAACAGCTCTTTTGAATACTGAATTTCAGTTTTAAATTTCGTTTTGAATGTAAACAGTTATTCCAGTTTTTAGACATTAGTGAATTAAACATTTTGTCCCTTGTCCTGGCTATATGTTTGTGAGTATAAGAAATACTGTATCTCTTCCAGTCTTTGCTTGGTGAGAAAGCTTTCTTTTCCTTTTGTATACGGAATTTCTGGATTTTCTTTAAAACCCCTAATGTTCTTACTAAAACAATGCTTATTCTTAAACCATTTCTTAAAATGATATAATTTTGATTCTGTCAATATATGATTAGAAATTAATGTACAGAATATATATACATGACACAAAAATATTTGAGATGTTAACAATAAGATCTACAAGATGATCCCTCCTCTGGTGTGAATTGTTCCATTTGTTCCTCCATTTGCCTTAAGTCCACAGTTAATACAGTTAGCGTGTGATATTAACCAGGTTTTTGAAATTATCTGAATTTATTTAAATCCTAAAAATCAATAGCTGTTGCTCAGTCACAGTTCTTTTACTAATGGATGGTTCAGACAGATGAAAAACACCTTCAGTTTTAACCATGTCTCCAGATTTGCTCCAGATTTTCCCCCTTTTATCTCTACAAATCAATTGTGAGTTTAACTAAGACAAAGTGTGGAAATCTTTTGGCGGCACTTATGCTTCATCTGTCAGGCTTAGTCTGACAGTTAAAAATCCCGCCCCCTGTAGATTGCTCATGATATCCTAGAGATATCATGAACGCCCAATACAACATAATGTTGTATTATGTTGACTCCTTTATATGTGGGGTGTAAACGCTTTTGTAAACAGTTGCTTTGTAGAGAAGTATAACTCTTACAGTCCCTCCAGCTATATGCATAACAGAGGTCAGAAATTCTGCCCACAAATGGTATACCATTAGCTTAAATATTGCCTGAATATATTCAGGACATTAGAAATTATGTATTCTAGAAACTTGATTCTTAATCATAACGTACATCCTGAAGATACCTTGGGTATAAAACTTTGTGCATCTTGTATTAGCATGTATTATTAAGATTATGTTGAAAATTGATGGTTAAATGTTGTTTATCAAAAGAGAGGTATTGTTATGAAGTTCAAATAAATATGAAATTTAAAACATTAGATTAGGCTCTCCAGTGTTGCTATCCCTCAGATACAGTGAGCTACTCCTATCAGAATTCTGGCTAATAGCTGATTGAGAATCCTGGGAATTCATTCAGTAGTAAAATATATCTACAGGACAACAGAATGCCTAATATCCTACAAACAGTTAATATTTCTAATCTGATATGATGCCTTCTGTTCCAGCTGAAGAGTACCAAAACTGTTCTAGACTATGAGAAAATTGCTGAAGTTGACTTTGAAAAACGGGACTTCCGAAAGGTGATAAAAATTAATTGATGTGTATGTATGTGTGTATAATAAGGGAGAGAGAGAGAGAGAGAGAGAGAGAAATCTATTTTGTTTAGTTGAGGCCATGAGGTTCCTCCCTTGCTCTCAGAATTACTTAATCTCATCCTACCTTTTCATGAATGGGAAACAGGAGGTTTGATTTTTTTTCCAACCACAAGTGTTTCAAACCTCTAAATCTCTGTCTTTTTTTTTGTCTCTCTTGAATAACAAATTTGTCTTAATTGCTCTTCAGCAAGATGGTATTGTTGCTTAGTCCCACTATTTCAATGTTAAGTCCTCTGTCTGACCTAGTGAATTCTTATTATGCTGCTTTCTAATTGCCAAGAGCAGCTGGTTCACCAGAGACAATCTGAAGTTTGTCTTAAGGAAGAAATCTGCCTTGTCTGAGATTTGAGCAAGCTCTATCTAGGCTGCTCTGTCCCTTATGTGTTATCAAATATGTCCCTTGTTTCTGGAGAAGAAGCTCCTCCTTTTTGTGGCTCCATCATCTGGAGTGTCTCGGCACTTTCCACAGCACCCAGTGGTGATGTCACCTGTGAGAAGAGTTGGGGGAAGGGAATTAGAGAATCCAGCTGAGCCTCAAACCAACAATGCCCTCTTCATATGCAGCTAACTGAGAGACCATGAGAACACTTATTGAGGCCTGAAATTTGGGTTCATCATTTGTCATAGTAGCTGCTGCTTCATTGAAGCCACTTTTTATCATTTTCTGAGTTTCTAATGCAGTATTTAGCAAAATTTCTGCAATCACAGGGCATTGAATAAACATTCAGAAAAATGACACACTTTTCCTACATTTTCATTTTTAAGATCACAGGAGTTAATATTTTCAGATAAATATAAAGTTGATGGCTGCCTTTGTGTATCTCTTCCCATTTTTTCTATCCTTAAATGTTTTTAAACTGAAACTTGTAGCAGAAAAATAAAGTATAGGTAGTTCTCGATTTACAACCACAATGGAGCCCAAAAATTTCTGTTGTTAAGTGAGACATTTGTTAAGTGAGTTTTGCCCCATTTTATGACCTTTCTTATTGCAGTTGTTAAATGAATTACTGTAGTTGATAAGTTAGTAACCCGATCGTTGATGATTCTGGTTTCCCCATTGACTTTGCTTGTTAGATGGTCATAAAAGGTAATTACCGAACCTTAGGACATAGCAAAGGTCATAAATATGAACCAGGGCTGGGGCAGTGAGCAGGCTTGTCCCAGGAACACAGAGAAGTTGTGACAGATAAACTAGTGGACTTATACAGACTCAGTCCATACTTTAAAGAATTTTTTTCTAGCGCTCATTACTTCTTTGGAAATTGTGGAGAAGGTACCATCCCCTGTTTAGAAAAGCTTTTACCCCAGAATACAAAAGTATGCAGAATGGATACTGGTGTATTCTTAAGTCATATCTGCCCTGGTCATATAGAAGTTGGGGCAAAGGCAGTGGTGAAATTCAGCCAGTTCTATCCGGCTCGGGCGAACCGGTAATGCCGGCCGTGGGAGGCTCCGTCATTGCATCCCGCTTTTGACCCTCTGCCCATGCGCAGAAGGCTCTGCACATGCGTGGAGGAGGCTCGTGCAAGCTCACATTTCCAAACCGGTAGCAAAGGTAAGTAAATTTCACCTCTGGGCAAAGGCATCTAGTTTAAAAATTGAAGTGGCCTAGGTGAGGAGTGTGGAAGTTGATAGTAATCTATAACTTACATTTTTTTTCTTATCTCCCCCCCCCCACACACACACACACATGCCAAGAGAAACATTCCCAAAGAAGAACTTCTAAATAGCAAAGATGTATCTACTATCATCTACTGTCCATATTCATGTTTTGCATTTTTACAATCACAATCCTCTTCTCCCATTTTGTGATTGTGGCATATTTGGGTTTAGGTTTATTTTGCTCCCAGAACAAGTTTCACCCAATAATCTCTATGAATAAAGACTCTGTGCTTCATCTGCTAGTACTTCTGGGAATGACTACATGCATATTTTCAACCAAGCATCACTTACAAAATAAAGACATTCTTACGTTCTTGCAAGAGTAATTTATAGATGGGAAGTTATTGTTGCATACTGGAAAGGCTTCATTCATGTAATTTTCCACAGGAAAATTCTGTAGATCAGACCTGCAGAAAAGCCTCACCTTTCCTGTTTTTGGGGGGTAGATTTCCCACTCCTTCTAGGTAGAAAAGTTTGATATCAGGTATTACATGTAAATGGCCTTAACCGGGGACTAGTAGCAGTTTAGTTACTTGAGGGGGAGGGGTATTTGTGTTTCTTAAACTTCTCTACATACCCTCATAAAAAGGTTCATAAGACTTTTGGGAGAGGCCAAGCTTTGGTATTTGAAAATTAGTACCATTTCAAAGCCTTAGGCTAACTTGCAAGAGAGCTGGATCCTGTCCGAAAGACCCTTTATACAGATCTATAAGTGTATTTATTTTATAATCTATGAAATAAATCAGATTTCAGACTTATGGTGATATGTTCCTCCCTTGTCAATATTGTCCATAGTAAC
Source organism: Ptyas mucosa (assembly GCA_012654045.1). Taxonomy (NCBI): domain Eukaryota; kingdom Metazoa; phylum Chordata; class Lepidosauria; order Squamata; family Colubridae; genus Ptyas; species Ptyas mucosa. The sequence continues at coordinate 4,808,971 of WNWU01013599.1, forward strand.
CAGTAGTGTGGGTATGCTGCCTCTAAACATATTGACTCTTATTTAGCTATTAAGAACAAAAGCTGCTGAGAGATACATACATTCTCCATATGCTTCGTAAATTATGAGTTAAATGGAAAAGATACTAATGTTTGCCTATCCTGAATTTTGTTTCAGAGCAGAACTCCCAACTATTACAGATTATTCAAACTGCATGCCTATCTTCAGCAGGCCTAGGGTTGTCTCCAAACCAATATCTTGAGTTTTTGTGTTCTGTTTTCTCTCTCTCTCTCTTTTGTGTCTATTCCCCAGGTTGTCTTTTGTATGGATCGTGCTCTAGAATTTGCCCCTGCCTGTCACCGGTTCAAAATCCTCAAAGCAGAATGTTTAGCTTTGCTAGGTCGCTATTCTGAAGCCCAGTCTGTTATAAGGTAAGAACTATAACAGATTTGATGGGAAAGCCTATATGTATAAATAATAATGTAGTTAACACTGAGGGCAATAACTCATATTCCTGATTAGCTCTGCTTTTGCATTATCTAGTATTGAGAAGACACAGTGGCACCCAAAACAGTTTTTATTTCTCTAAATTACAGTGGAGTATATGTTTGTGTGCTTTTGGTTTTTTTCATTTTTGGAAAAACCAGAGTTTTTGAAACTACTAACTGGAATGTATTATGAAAAGAAAGGGATGGGAAGGAGAGAAATGAAGGAATGGAAATCAAATCAACTAATGGAAAGGTCCTCAAGTAATTTGAGGAGAATCAACAAGGATATGGTTAAAGGTGCTGAGAAATAAATTCAACTTCTTGTTCGGAGGTGCATAGTCACAGAAAAAGAGAGTGTGAGTCATAGCTAACTTTGGCATAGCACTCTTCCCTTTCCTGTTAAGCTGAACTAACGGAAGACTCACAAAGACAGGATGAGGACAACTTCAATCCTGCCTGAACAAGCTCACTATTCTAATCATTCCATTCTGCATCAGTTTCAGAATTTACAGCAAATTAGATAAATTGGTGTTTAATGAAAAACGAACAACCTGGGAAGCTAAAATTCCCCACCAGTGTGCATAATTTACTAAAGCATGTATAGTTCTAAAGAGATATCTTTGTGTCCACAAGGGTCCTGGCAGAAAAAAAAATAAAATGTAATAGGAGCTTTCAAAAAATTATTATGTACATCAAACCAAAGTCATAATGTGAGGTGGGCAACTATACAAATGTGATTATAAATAAAAATACTCATGGGTATAATTGTTTTGAAATTGACAGAAGGGAGCTGGAATGGAAATGGAAATGGTCCACTAGAATAAAAGGGGGAAAAAGCCAGTGTCAGGAATTAGAGGAAAGGAAATACAGCAGACAACTAGAAAGGATGCTGTCTTTGTCTGGAAACTGCAGAAGTGATGCATCATGTATTGATTTGAAGTACTCACATATTGTTATGCTACAAGTTCTTTACAATATTGGTGTCTTGGTTTGAGAGTAAGAATGTACTGTTTCTGTCCTGTGATTTTTTTTCCTGCTCTTGCGCTCTGTATTTAGTGACATCTTGCGAATAGATGCAACAAATGCTGATGCTCTCTATGTCCGAGGACTTTGCCTTTACTATGAGGACTGCATCGAGAAGGCTGTGCAGTTCTTCGTCCAGGCATTAAAAATGGCTCCTGACCATGATAAAGCCTGCCTTGCCTGCCGTGTAAGCATCAAAAGAAATGCTGGGGAGATGTATGGGCTTTCTGACAGGCTTGGGTGGGGGTGCGGCTTTCTAAATCTTGCTGATACACAACCCCAATGTCCAATGGTGAAGGATGCTACTAGTTACAGCATCCTCAAGTTGCTAAAAATGTTTTAAATAAATACTTCAAAGATGCAGAGGTTCAACTCTTGACTTACTAGAATTTTTTCAAAGGGGTCCCAGGAATTACTTTGGAAATGCTAAACTTCATGCAATGTTCAAAATAGATGATGGTAGGTAGCAGCTAGAAATCTGCTTTTCCTATTACATTACTAAAGCAGGTGCTAAGCTGAGTATTTTCAAACTGAGTAGAGAAGAAGAAATCCTATCATCTGCATAATAATCTCTTTCCTTCCAAACATTATTATAATTGCTTCTTCAAAGTTGCTTCTGCGCAACTTTGGCAATGTATTGAGATGTGCCCAAAACACTTCTCTCCATTTGCTAGATCTTGAGATTGGGAATTGGGTAATTCTTTAATAGAAATCTTTGTGCCAGTTAGCCAACAAAGATTTGCTAAGACAGCCCAAGGTTTTTTAATTACTCAAAGACTTTCATTATCTTTTGACCCACTTCTTCCTTTAGAATGCCAAAGCACTGAAAGCAAAGAAAGATGAAGGTAACAAGGCTTTCAAGGAAGGGAATTATAAGCTGGCCTTCACACTTTATACAGAGGCTCTAGCAATAGATCCAAACAACAGGAAAACCAATGCCAAACTCTACTGCAATCGTGGAACTGTTAATTCCAAAGTAAGTGCCCAAGTAGAGTCTTTTTTGTTTAGATCAGGTATCTCTCTGAAGCCTTCTAACACAGTTTTAAATGTGGGAGACGTTACTTCAAATCTGTCTCCTTATTGCAATGTGTAATAGAAAAGGGCTTGAAGAATCTTTTAACCTTCAATTGTAAAGGATCATGAAGGCCAGATTGGAAGAAGTCTTCTCACCACTGAAACCTGAAATAACAAAGATGAGAAATTGTTCAGAATAGCAATGCCTCTATGTTTGTTTGCTTGTTTATTTAAATCCTTACAAATCTTATTGTATGTCAAAGAGTTGAACCGTAATGGTGCCAGTAGCATTTGTTCTAGATGATCTCTAGATGTACAAAAACTGTACCTGAGTGATTTGGGTTTGTCTCAAAAGCAATTTGATTACTAATAAATGTGGAGGGTGGAGATAGGGTCTCTTTAATTTTTAACTCAGCTGTTGTTGTGTGATGCTGAAACTGAGTAGCACAATGTATTCTTTTTGAATTAAGTAAGCAGTATTTCTAAAAACCTGAAAAAAATTGTGAAGATTAACAGAACTGATGAAATAAGAATAAAACCAAAGAGTCATTCTACAAATACCCAAGGTTAGAAAGAAAACCACTAAGCATAATTAAAGGACATTATCTTTTTTTTGCCTCTTGCATTTTAAAGCTTCCAAAAATTATCAAGTGATTAATGCATTTAGTTGTTCATTTCTGCAGCACTGGGAACAGCAGGAAAAATATTATAGCTATTGAAATCTGGCCCATAACATGCCTGACACCACTATTGTGGAAAAGAAAAAAGTCTAGTTCATTTACCAGTCCCAGACTGTGAATTGAATTGATAATAATAACAACAACAACAGCACAAGATCAAGGCTCAAGTGTAACTGATAATAGGGATAATTTAGATGTGGAGCAATAAGTGGAAAAAAGGAAAGAAATCAGAGAAGTAAATGAGAAACAAGAATCAAGAGCTGGATTAGTTCTTGAAGAACCAACAGCCAGAGCTGAACTAGCTGAGAAAATTAAGACTCAGATAGAAAACATGGAAAGAATTTGATTACCAAAACTGAATTAAGTTAGTAAAAGAAGTTTGGCTAAATTACTGAAGAATGGGAATGAAGCTGTGTAGACTATTCCAACAGTAACATTAGATCAAACAAACTAGCTAATATATGCAGCAGCTTATGTTACTACTGAAGAATTAGGCTTGAAAATTGGAAACAATATAGCAATTAAGAAGGGAAAGCCAAAGTGGAAAATCCTTCTGGAGTTAAAAATAAAGAGAAATTGATTTGATTTAAGTAATTTGAAGAATTTGAGGCAAGGAAACCTGAAGAATTAAAAAAAACAGAATTAGCCTCACAACAAGATATGAGTTGCACAAATAAGGCCTTGGAAAATAAGGAAATTGCAGTTGTGGTTGAAGAGCTGAAACAAAAAATTGTAGCTATTGCAGAGAAAATAAAGCGATATGATAACTAAATAATGCAGTTTCAACAAAAGTCAAAGTTTCAAGCAAACTAATATAATTTCTATAAGACCCTTGAAAGTGGACATGGTGCTACCACAAGTGAAAAACCTAACGAAGAAAATACCCTGATATTTTGGAAGAACTTGTGGGAAAACAACAAGAAGCACAATGAATGGGAATGCAAAGTGGATAAAACAGGTTGAAAGCATTGTAAAAGTGACTAGAGTGGAAAATATTCACATAAACGAAATATGAAATCAAAGGTAAGTGGAGAAAATATAAAGGCAATTAACATCTGGGCAGTGCCTGTAATACAGTACTCAACTGGAATAATCGATTGGACTCAGCTAGAACTTGATAACTTGGATTGAAAGACAAGAAAACTAATGATAATGCACCATTTTCTGCACCCCAAAAGTGATATTGAACTATTGTACTTGCTTAGATCTCAGGGTAGGAGAGAACTTTTACAGGTGAAACAAACTGTGGAAAAGAAAAAACATGGCTTAAATGACTACATTAAAAAAACAAAAGAGCCTCTGCTGAAAGAGGCGAACAAGGGAAACCTCTTGAAAACAACGATTGAAAGCAGAATATCGAAAAGAAATGATTTGAGCATCGAGTTTCTAACTGGAAAAAACACAGTCAATACCTGAAAGACATCGAAGGAAAGGTTGATACAAAACTAACATGGAGATGGTTGACATCAGGGGTGCCGAAGAAAGAAACTGAAGGCTTTATTTTGGCTGCCCAAGAACAAGCCCTGCAGACCAATTCCATGAAAGCAAAAACTCAACATGTCAGTTACAACAGCAAACATTGCTTATCAGTGGCTGCAGCAAAATCTCACAAACCGATTATCTACAATATCATGATCGAGTTGCCAAAATCATACATTGGAAGCTTTGCCAGAAGTTTGAGTTTGAATGCTGCAAAAATTACTGGGAACACCAAATTGACAAAGTTCTTGCAAATGAGCAGGTCAAAATCTTGTGGGACTTTTGAATCCAAACAGACAGACATCTGGCCCACAAATCAGGCCCACCTGATATCACTACTGTGGAAAAGAAAAAAGTCTGGTTCATTGTTATGGCAATACCAGATGATGCACGAATTGAAGAAAAACCTTTAGAAAAAAATAACAAATTACCTTGATCTGCAAATTGAACTTGAACAACTATGGAGGAAGAAATCAATGATTGAACCAATAGTAATAGGAGGCCTTGGAGCAACACCCAAAGGGTTGCCTAGATACATGGAAAATTTGAACTTATCAGACCTGAATATTCTGACTTTGCAAAAAACCATCTTACTCAGAACTGCCTATATACTCAGACATTACCTTAACAGCTCTTAGGTCCTTGGTTAGGATTAACTTGAATTGTTAAGTTTTTACCAGTTGCAGACTATGAATCGAATTGAAGATTAAATCTATAATAATAATAATAATAATAATAATAAT